>CM077153.1:19493070-20005147 GCA_039583875.1 Platanthera guangdongensis | reverse complement strand
TCCCACGGGTTATCCCTCCTAACATCCTTCATGCAGGTTCCTTAAAGTATAACTTGTTAGACATCCGATATTACCCTTGACACATTTTTCGGAAGAACTTTTTAAATTCCCATAGGAATTGTTTCTTGAAGGCACACATTTTTTCTGAAAGAATATTTCTCATCATGGCAATATAATTTTTATCAAAACTAAATGTATCATATTGTCGTAGAAAATTGAAATAATAGAAATTAATTAGGCAATTTAAATAGACACGTACCTTCATAAGTCAACAAAACTAACGTTAAGACTCTCATGGATTGAGTCAAAGGTTGGAGTCTTATCCTGCTCAATCAAACTCATAAGACATGATTAAAACTTTATGACTCCGAAAAACCCTAGTCCCTGACGCGACTTGATAAGCATCATGACCTTTTAGATTACGAACCAATTTTTTAACAATAACTACCACAACATTAATTCATAAGCATTTGTATAAAAAAGCAAACCGTTCATTTTGAATAGATTGCTTGCCCTACTTTGCACAATTGGTTCGGGCAAGTGACTGAGGCGTCGAACTCGACCGCACTGCTTAACTAATTAAAGAGATAACCAAGTTTAGTCATTATTTAGAGTTAATCTCAGAAAAATTTTCTGCCACTGGGTTAATTCTAATTTATTATGTAGGATTGCGATATAAAGGATAATTAAAGACATTAAATTCAATCACACCACTTTACTAATATGAAAGTTGATCGAATTCGGTATTACTTAGGGTTACACTGGAAAAATCTCTCATCTCTAGACAAACTCTGAATCATAAAACATTGGTGCAAAATAGATATTTGGTGAAGACATCGAACTCGACCATACCACTATACTAATACGAGAGTCGATCGATTTCGACATTATTTAAGGTTAACCCCAAAGGAATCTCTCATCTCCAGACGAACTATAAATTATAAAGCAGTAGAGCTAAAATTTATATTAGGCCAAGACATCAAACTTGATCGTACCACTCTACTAATATGAGAGACGATCGAGTTCAACATTATTTAGGGTTAGCCTCGAAATAATTTCTAATCTCCAGGCTAACCCTAAATTATAAAGCAACGGAGCTAAAATAGATATTAGGTCAAGACATTGAGTTCGATCGTACCACTCTACTAATTTGGGAGTCAATCGAGTTCAACATTATTTTGAGTTAGGATCGAATGAATCTCTCATCTCCAGGCTTATAAAGCATCAGAGCTAAAATAGATATTAGACTAAGACATCGAACTCGGCTGTACCGCTCTACTAATATGAGAGTGGATCGAGTTTGCCTTTATTTAGGGTTAGCTTCGAAAGAAACTCTTATATTCATGCTAACTCTAACTAGGGCTTTTATGATGCACCATAATGCTAATCAAAAGCAAAGAATGGTGCAGTAAATTAATAAAGTGATGAGTAAATAAAGAACAGTAAATAACATAAATAAAAAACAATTCAACATAAATGAAAGTCCCTTGTATTTGTGGTTCCATCTCCATTCCAAAGAGTCAGGTTCTCTTATTACCGCGATGGCTTTTAAGTGTTAATTGAACTTCGTGGTCCGTTATGTCTCAAGTTGTTTGAACCTTATTATTATTTAAGTCGTACTTTCGTTATCTTGAATAATCAAATTGTAATCCTTCTCAGGGTTTGATGGTTTCTTGGAGCCTTTATTTCTTTTAATTAAATAGAAGGCTTTGACTTTAATAATTTATTATAATATCATATTTGACTAGAAAATTATCAAATTGAAACGAGAGGTCAAGATTTTCATGTGTATCTCCTCATAGTTTTCTCAAGTCATATCGAGTGACACGTTAGTCTTTAATAAATTATTAGCCACAATCTACCACAAATTAAACTCCTAAAAATAGGAGAGTGAATTAAAGCCTTTAAAATTGGCGATTGTTATGGACAAATCGAAATTGGATACGTGCAAACAAATTTTACATGCAGACCAAAATATTATAAGTGCAGACCAAATTATTACGTGCAAATCGAAATTTAAATTTAGAAATAATCATGTTAAAATATCAGAACTTGAAACAAAGCTTAATGATAAAAGTACTAAAAAAATGTAACATTAAACTTCGAATTACAAAATATAACAAAATTAATTTTTTTTAAATCATAATGTAACTCTTCTTCTTGTTCCAACTATAGCTTGAAATCTTGCATCTGTCAAAAAATGTATCAAACTTTTAACATTCATCATACAATGTAAGTTAATTGAATGTGTGGCTACTTTATAGTACATGTAGCCCCAAATTTGCAAAGGAAAACATGTTTTACTTCAAGTTTAATGAAATGTATTAGTAAACTCATTTTGACACCTGTAAAATGTATATTTTTTTGTGAACAATATCAAAAGAAATGAAGTCATAAAACTTTACATTTTTGAATTCAATGGTTACCATTGCTCAGCAATCTCTTCATGATATCTCCTCCAAATCGAGATCGTTGGAGGAAGTGGACAGTCATCCATCATCTTCAGTTGTACGAAATGATTTTCATGAATGAATCCCATGAATAGTGTTCTTCGAACAGCCGGAGGTGGTGAATGCAATGACAAGAAAGTGAAAGACTGAAACATGTTGAAATGGACTACTACAATATTATAGCAAGAAGCAATAATCGATCCCATATCAGGCATGGTAATCCACTTATCCAAAGGAGCGGGAGTAACTGTACAGTCTAAGGAATTTTGCAATTCAATTCTTCTCGTTGTTCCAAAAATAACATCATATAAGATATCTTTTTGTTGTAGTTTCCTTGATAGATCATTGCGCACATGTAACCAATCATCCCCCATTTCCATTATGTTGCTGATTACCCGATAGCCACAATGTCCATCTCCTAAAACATCCACGACATCGGAAATATAGTCCCTTATGTATGCTGTCATTTCTTTTCGGACTACTTTTAAGAACCTTTTATCCGAAACTCCTTCCTTTTTGGTGGGACGCATTGATCTCATTTTCAATGATAACTGCTCACTCTTCAAAACATGTTCAAATAGCGATGGATCACGTTTTGTCGATTTAAAATCACTTGTAAACTTCTTGTAGCTTCCTTTAGGTCGACCCTTCGTTCTGGTTGGTAAAGAAGGCTCTAATGTTTGAGTAGAACTGAGATCCATAAGCTCGCGAAGTTTTCTTTTTATCTCTTGTTTTTTGAAGATCAGAGGTGTTATTATATCTCCTTAGTATACCTTCAATTTCCACATCGATTTTACTGTTTGCTTCATTTTCTTCCTTAATATCTTATTCTTCTTTAATTTCATGCAAAGTAAGTTGCTTCCAGTGGTCATGTATTATCCATAGTGAAAAAGTGTTTTTATGTATTATGTACGGCAACAAATCATGTGCATAAGGAAGTCCCAGAGTATATTTTATTGTATGTGTGCACTCCTCAAATGAACCATGACCGGTCCTTTCCCTGAATTCTTCTTTTTTGATGTACTCCAAAGCTGTGATAGAAATATACCCAACTAGATCAGAATACGAAGATGAACTAAACTCCTTGTTCGTCTGAATAGTGCTTTGTCCAAAAGACCGCTTAATTTTTGTCTGTTGTAAGTTAATCATCTGATCAAGAGTTTGTCAAACAGTATCAAGATTTCCAATTGACACCTCCAAAAATTTCTTAAGCTGGCTATGACTACCTTCAACCCGATTAGTTGTAGAGTTACCCAAATGTAAATGCATGTCGACCCAAGCAGCAACAAAATATTCTTTATACGGAGTTATCCAGGTAGCGACGACATATGAATAAACTTGTGGATATGCAATCTCATACTCGATTTTCATTTCAAGAAATGTTTGATAGAAATCAGATTCTCTTGGAGAATCTACTAATTGTTGTCATTTACCATTGAAGTTTTTCCATTCTTTACCCGTTTTGAATTCCTTTTTGCAACGCGTCAAAATATTCATACTTATATGAAATTTACACAAAATATTTTTGGCGCCCGGAAAGATAACTGTAATTGCATTCATTAATGCTATCTCTCTATAAGTTACTAAGACACATGGTAATTTCTTTTGTTCTAAAATAGTTCTAAAACATTCAAGAGCACATGTATAACTTGTTTCTACTTCGTTTGACATGAACGCAAATGCCGTATAAAATGAATGATTGGTTGAAGTAACACCAACTATGCATAGCAGTGGTAGTTTGTACATGTTTGTCTTGTATGTGCAATCTAATAAAAACACAGACAAAAATATTTTACATAACTGAATTGATACTGGATGAGCGAAAAATAAACTTTCCAACTGATTAGTGTTAATATTTATTTTGTTGAAGCTAACATAGCCACCATTAGTGATACATTTGTATAGAAATTGTATTTGAGTCCCCCCATCCAATTCTGCTCTTTGCATCTTCGCTCTTTTATTGTAAATAGTTCTCATTACAGTGGTGTTCGAAGTATCTCTCTTCTTCAAAGTCGATAGAATCTTTTTAGGTTATACCCCAACCACAAACATTTCCTCTACAATATTTTTCTCATTTTCATTTAGCTTACCGGCATAGGAATGAGTTTCTAGATGAACCATTTCATGGTTGTGCACTCCACGCTTCACTTCAAGAGTCCACTCATTTATGTGTGCATTTTTGACCTTTTAGTAAAAACGGACAACCACACCTCTTTGTGCTACTTCTTCGCATATTTTTTCTTACCCATCCTTTACCTTGCTGTTCCTCACAATAAAAGTCAGCTCTATCACAACCCAATAAAACCCTCGGTTTAGGCCGACTTGTAAGCTTATCGGCACTTTGAATAGTTATAACAAATCCCAATCCCTTTGCAACCTTTTGAGCCCACAATATTAACTCCTCCTTTGATTCAAAACACAGTTTTGTGACAAAGTGTGCTCCAACATCAACTTGTGTGGTTTGCGACGATTCAACGCATGTCAACAATTTAATATTTTCCAAACTCATTTCAACAAACTATAACAAATTGACCAAACTCGAATTTTTTGCACCTAATATAACAACACAATCAGAAATAGGATGAAACAAACTAACTCCAATTCTAACTCATTTAAACATTCACAAATTCACAGTGCGACTGAATATCTCAAACAAATGCAGAAATCGGTTCAATTTGAAAGCGGTGAGTGAGAAGGAACACCGTTGAACTACATTCAACATAAAAACATCATTTAGATCAAACAATAACAAAACTACTAAATGTAATGTGCATCTTTTATAACTGAACACAAACTAATGCAATAATAACAGAGCCCATGTTGTGGGGAGAGGCAACAAAGAAGGGGGTTGTGCCCAATTACCTTGAATCCAACTGGACGACCCCTCGATGACGAAGAATAATGCCCTAAGCTCGCCGACGGACGCTGAAGAGGGCCGATTCTGGAGCAGACCTTCCGGGCGGCCCTAAGCCTTAAGCGGAAATAGGAGAGATGCGGTAGTGCGGGGAGCGGCGGTGTGGGGAGTTGCGGTGTGGGAAGTGTCAAAAATCTGGACAGCGGCGGTGCGGGGAGCGTTGGTGCGGGGAGTGGCCGGATCGGGTGCCGGGCGAAGCGGGGAAGGCGCGGGAGAGGCGGTGTGGGGTGAAGAAATAATAATAAATGTATCAGTAGGGAGCCCTAACCGCCATTAATTTCGCCGGAGTACTCTTCCTTCCCCGCTCTCGCGCTGCCGACGGATGGAGACCGACGTCTTTCGCACAGGAGGAGGCGGACAGAGCTACCATCGAATTTTATTTCGCGAGAACAGGGACGGCGGGCTTGGTTTGCACCGATCGGGTATTAGGGTTTTTAGTTTTAGGCAGTTTTAATACGCTTTATTTAAAATTTTGGGTTCCACCTATCCAAAACTGATTTGCACGTAACATTCACCTTAAAATTTTATAGATGATTTAAATCAGCTCCACTAATCTCCCCAAAATTTTGCACAAATTTTGACTTGGAAAAATGTCCTCTGAGGATTACATATTTTAATTTATATTTAATTTATTGATGAGAGTTAATTTCATTGATCACACAGTTTTGAATTTTTACATATAAAATAATCATCAAAATTAAGAGCACATAATCTAAAAAATAATATTTTTCATGTTTTAAATTAATAAAATGTTCTACCTTTTTAATAAATTTTGGACTGGAATGGAAAAAATCGGAACTTATCTCCTTATCAGCAGCCAAAAGTTCGTACTTCCCAGCATGATCGGCGTTAAACAGGGCGACAAATCCGGCAGAACCACCGCCGCCACAGCCGCCGCCGTCAAATCTGTGAGCGAAGAAGACTATCCCAATGACGGCACGACGACCATCGAACACCTGGAACGCCGAATATGGCGCGACCAACTCCGCCTCCAACGCATGAGAGAGAAACAGAAACAGAAAGAGCTCGCCGCCGGCGAGGAGCAGAGCACCAATCGCAGCTACAAGAACCTCTCCCGCACGCAAGACTCGCTCCTAAAATACATGCTTCAGCTCACCGACGAGTGCAACGCCCAAGGCTACGTCTTCGGCATCATCACAGAATCCGGCAAGTCCATCGCCGGCTCCTCCGACACCCTCCGGCCGTGGTGGAAGCACAAGGTCCGGTTTCACCACTCTGCTCCGGCGGCCATCGATGAATTCATCCAGCAGCATTGCGAGGAAAGCGGCGGCACGCTGAAAGAGCTCTCGGATACAATGCTCGGCTCGCTGCTGTCGGCCATGATGCCGCACTGCGACCCGCCGCAGCGCCGGTTCCCGCTGGAGAGAGGCGTCGCGCCGCCGTGGTGGCCCACCGGAAAAGAAAGCTGGTGGCTTGTCAACAATATGACCAAACACGCTCCTCCTCCGCCTTACAAAAAGCCGCACGATCTGAAGAAGGCGTGGAAGGTGGGCGTGCTGCTGTCGATTATAAAGCACATGGCTTCTGATTTGGGCAAGCTTAGGCGGCTGGTGAGGAAGTCAAAATGTCTGCAGGAGAAGATGACGGTGAGGGACCTAAAGATATGGATGGCGGCGGTGAAGGAGGAAGAAGACCGCCGCCGGCGTTTCCAATCGAATAGCTCCGGCGGCCTCAAATTAAGCGAAGAGGATGATGAGGAGTGGATACACACGCTGTTCAACAACTACCACCAAATAGTCCACGGTGATGCGTTGACGCGGGATTATGGGAGTGAAGTCTGCAACGCCGGCGGTACCGAACAAAATGGTTTCCCGGCGGAGGAGACCAATTGCTCATGCGCCGCCGGCTATGGAGAAGGGAGCAGTTTCTTCAATATGAATGGATTTCATGATTCGCAAACGCACCCAAGTATTAATAATATTTGTGAGGATTGAAACGGCTTCTCTTGTAGGGGGGAGGCAACGGATCTAATTAGTTCTCCGGTGGGAATGGATAATTGGGGTTTTATGTATACTACTGCTGATTATTGTTGAGAATGATAATGCTGCAATTAATTCAGAACAGAAGACCAACGAGTGCAGTGGGGATAGTGAAGAGCAAGTTTGAAGCAATGCATGAAGTATGATTTTATAGACACCTAAAATATGTCTAAAAACCACAAAAAGTGGGCCCCACACACATTAAAATAATCCGACCCTTATTTTTTTTGTGTGTTTTAGGTGTGGAAAAGAGGCCAAATAATATAATTTATTGTGTATGAGAGCTCACTTTTTGTGATTTTTAGGTATATTTTAGGTATGTGTAATTCCGTTCATGCATTAAAGGTGGATAATACTATTTTCATCTAAAACATACCAAAAAATTACAAAAAAGAGTGTCTCACTCATCACAAAAATACCCGACCTCCTTTTTTTCCCAAGTTTGCAAACCTAATTACAGGATCAGTTGTTTTTATGCTGAGTGGGGCCCACATTTTTGTGATTTTTAGGTATGTTTTAGATGAGTATAATATTATCCATTAAAGATTTAGCAGAAATCTAATAATGATGTAGCTAGAAAAAAATGATGTTAGAATTCTCTATATTGAAATGTATGGGGATGTTTTAATGGAATGAAAAAAATGCTTAATCAGTTTTACACCAGGTTTTAAAAACCGGACCGGACCGGCCGGTCCAACCGGTCGGACCGCCGACCAGTTAACTGGGCGGTCCGGTCTGGTATTTTAAACCGCCTCAGCCAAGAACCGGCCAGGAACCGGTTAACCGGGCGGTTGGACCGGTTAACCGGAAACCAGGCCGGCTATTTGGCAACCGGGCGGGCCAGTCATAAAATTTTCAGATTTTTTTTCTTATAAAAATGAAAGTGCTATTGAAAGATTTGAACCTAGGACCTATCTTATTAAAGAAATGATCATGCTCACTCCAACAACTGTTTCTTGTTGTTGAAAACAAAACTATTATATATATAACATCTTTTTATGAAAATATACATTTACAATATTAATATAAATACATATTATTAAATTAAGTATAAATATATATTGTTATTAATTAATTAAAATTAATTACAATATTATTTAAGTTAGATAAAAATATAAATTTTCAAAAAATATTTAATATTATTAGATCTTTGTTACAACATTTATTATTACCTATCATTTTCATTTTATTTATACTATAATTATATTATTTAGTAATATTTGTGCTCAATTTGATATTTAGATGATATGTAATATGTTATGAATTTATAACTAATATTATATAATAGGTTATTATCTAACATCACGGTTCAATCCCGGTTCGACCGGTCCAACCGATCGGAACTTGAACCTTTAAACTTACCGGTTCGCTCTCCGGTCCGGTTCTTAAAACTATGATTTGACATCTACTTCACTGTTTTTCTTGTGTTTTTCTGTGCTAAGGAAGTGGCTTCAGAAAAGGAGGCTTAGATCCCTTGAAATCCTTTTTAAACACGAGATTCCTTGCTTTGTCATCTCATCATATGGTTATCACCAATTCATCTCACATGTTTCGATTCACTCAAAACGTGTTCCCATATTTGATGGAAAGTATTATTATGACTTTTGAAGCACACACATGAGACTGCTCCTTCTGTCCCAATTAATTAAGGTCTCTGCCATCTAATTGCGGAAAACAAGAGTATAGAGATGGTGTCCACCTCATCCAAAGGCAAGGATATATCATAAGAAGACAGACTCAAAGCTTCAATAAAAGATGCCAATTAAGCTAGATGCAACATCTCTGTTCTTACTTAATCAAGGAGTGCACAATGACATCTACCCAAGAATTATGGGAGCTATCACCCCTAAAGATGCTTGGGAGACTCTCTTCAATGTGTTCTAAGGATCAGAGAAAGCATTCGCCATAAAATTTTAGCACAAGTGGAAAAATTTAACAATGAAAGAATTTGTAATCATTAGGGACTTTATCTGTAGAATAATGAGGATTGTAAATCAGATTAGGAGCCTTGGAGATAAACTCAAGGACAAAAACTGGTCCCAAAATATTACATTGCCTTCCACCAAAATTTGATCCAATTGTCACAACTATTGTTTATTGACGAGGCAAAAAACTTTAAAACTCTTTCACTTTCTGATCTCATGGGCTCTTTTTAAGCACATGAAGAAACGCTAAAGAGATCACATGAGCCCGTAGAACAAACTTAATTTTCAACTCGTAACAAACATCTCTGAAAACCAAATAGAGGGCACCACTTCATCCTTGAGAGGAAGTGGAAGACAAGAAGAGCTTAAAATAAATACTTCGCTTATTTGTGTGTCATGCAAAAGAAGCAATTACACAACAGCTGAATGTTTTTATATTTGCAAACAATATAGAAGGCCCACCAATATGGAAAAAGATTGTTGGTTTAAGGGCAAAAAGAAAAGAAGGGGGAAGAAGAGGCAAAATTCCATGAAGCCGTTGAGAACTATTCATTACTCAATTTGACACAAATGAGCAACCCCATGAACTCTTGTTCTTGGATAGTGGGTGCTCCAATCATATGTTCCCTTTTAAACACATATTTGTGAAGCTCAATGAAACAAAAAAAGTCAAAAGTCCTCCTTGGAGATGGAAAAACTCTTGTTATAGAAGGGAGTGACACATTAACTGTTTAGACAAAAAATTGGCAGAATAGGGTTATTGAAGATGTCCATTATATTCCTACTCTCTCACAAAACTTGCTAAGTGTCGGGAAGCTAATGAAGCATGGATATACCATTACATTTGAGGATGATCAATGCTACATCCTCAATAAACAAACCAACCACTGTATTGTATTATTTATCAAAATGAAGTAATAAGGTGTTTCCTCTCAAAATCCAAACTTCCTCTCAACATGCTCTTGCAAGTTGAGCTGATTATTCTCTCTGGCACCGTGCAGGAGGAATAAAATGAAAGCTTATGAAGGTGGAGAATACAAACAAGGCAGGTGACAAGTAACATAGCAGGGGTATGAGTAAAAGAACTATAGCTATGAAGAAGTAATGTAAACAAGTAAAGTACAGAACAATAAATGTTGTTGAAATTTGTGAAGTGGAAGTGGGTGGTGGACAGGCCGGGCGGTCTGTGCGGACTGAGTCCGCGACCTGGGCGGATTGCTGACTGCGGCCTGAGTGGTAGCTGTCTTGGTGGTTTGCTGATTGAGCAGTCTGTGGTCTGAGCGGCCTGTGCGGACTGAGTCCGCGGCCTGGGCGGACTGCTGTCTGCGGACAGGGTGTTGGCTGTCTTGGTGGCTTGGCTGATTAAGGAGCGGCCTGAGCGGACAGAGGTTTGCGGGCTGTAGGCAGTGCTCTGTTCAGTGGTCGTGTTGCAAGCTTGTGTTAACCGGCTGATTGGGTGTCCTGTCCGCGGGAGGCTTGCGGATTGGCGTGTCCGCGGTGTCCGCTGTGGCGGACAGACCTTGAAGTTTGGCTGTGGACCTTGCCGAACTCTGGTGGTACAGCAGGTGCTAACTGCTGGGGAGGACTGCGCGGACTGATGTCGGAGTCCGACAGTTGGCCGCTTGTTTGGGCAGTTGTGCGAGGACTGCTTGCAGACTCTGCCTTAACTCTGGAGGAGTATTGACGATCTGCTTTGGGTATTGGCAGACTGGGCCTTGTCCGCCGAGCTCGCACTAGGCCTTTGGTGATTTACTAGACTTGGTCACATTCTGTGACAAGTCCAGTGTGTCCGCAGTATCCGCCAAGTACGCTGTTGACCGGGCGGACTGTTTTTGGTCGTGGACTTGTCGCGGATGGATGCTTTGTTCTTGTGTTGTGCGGACTTCCTCTTGCATATGCGGACTGTCACTTAAGGAGTTGTGGTCGTCCAAATGTTGATGTGTACGGACTGTGCAGACGGTATTGTGTCCGCATAGTGTGGGCGGTCTGGTGTAAGACCGCCCAATAGTGAACATCGGTGCCTTGCTTCTGGTGGTTTTTTGGAATCCGGCTAAGTCTTTGCGGACTCAGCGGGCGGATGTTTTGCTAGTGCGCGGGCTGGGGTGGTGATTCTATCCACTAGGGTGGTGACCACACTCCTCACCTCGCCTATAAATAGAACCCCCCGGCACGTCTACAGTAACAGAGTGAACAGTAAGTCGGGCATGGGCAAGTGTTGCGGTCTGCGGTTTTCTGTCCGCGCGGATTGAGTAGTGCTGACGGTGTGCTGTGTGCAGGTCGCGCGACTAGCTTCATGGAGCCAGGAGTTGGGCATTGAAGTGTGCGGTCTCTGCGATCTCAGCTGGTTGCTTCTGCGGCTTGTCAGATTTCTACTTCAGCTTGTTCAAGTTCCAATAACCTGTCCGCCAGTCTCAGGCGGGTAGACGGTCTGTTCCTCTGTTTTTCAGCAGGTAGCGAATAACGGTGTGTCCGCGCGACCTCGCAGTCTCGGCGGACTCCGTGTGCTATTCGGCTTGTTGCAGTTGCAACTTGGGCGGCTTGGGCGACCTTGGCGGACAAGGCGGTCTCGGCGGTCTCCAGTATTGTCCGCCCTGCATGTGTTGCTCTCTCTGTTTGTAGCTTGTGTACTAGTGAAATCATGTCTCGCTACGTATACCTCGCCTTTTAAAGAAGTGAATGAATAAAAGACCTGCTTGTGCTTCCATTTGTGGTTGGTGTTAAACTTGCTCCTTGGGTTTCTGCATGATCAAAGTGTGAACTGGGTAGTTCTGAGAATATTAATTTGGCTTTAAGCTATCTTGCTGACCACTTTGAGAAAATTCAACATGGTATCAGAGGGAGGTTCAGTTGCTTGAGCGGTGTTCAACTAGTGTTGTTGCTTTGTGCTTGAGTGGTGAACAACCTGTGTTGGTGCTCTATGCTTCTGGAAGTTTGCTTAAACAACAGTTGTTGCAATGGAAGAGAGTTATGCAAGAGGTCTTGACATTGAACTCTTAACGCCGACTAACTTCAAGAAGTGGAAGTCGTGCATGAAGAGTTACCTTCTTGGTGAGGAGCTATGGGAGGTCGGCGGTGGTGACGATAGACAGGAAGTGACTGCTTCTTTCGAAACTACTGAGCAGGTGAGGCTCTGGAGGAAAACAAATGCTAAGGCGGAGTTTGTTCTCAAGAGAGTTGTTTCACCGAAGTTGTTTGATCACATCATTGGATGTGAATCAGCTGCTGATATTTGGACAACCATTGATGAGTTGTTCAATAGGAAGAATGTAGCAAGGCTACAATTCTTGGAGAATGAGTTGGCCAGGACAACTAAAGGATACCTGACTATCTCTAAATACTTCTTGAAGATGAAGAGTCTGTGTGCAGAGATATCAGCGCTTGATCCTGATGAGCCTATCTCTGAGGCTAAGTTGAAAAGGCATATAATCTGCGGCTTGCAGAAGGAGTATGTTGCTTTTGTGACATCATTTCAAGGCTAGGCTACTCAACCATCTTTGCTGAAGCTTGAGAATCTGCTTGCTTCACAGGAAAGCTTGGCAAGGTAGATGGCTGGAGTAACTGTCTCTGAGGAGAGCAGTGAAACACTCTTCACAGGCAAGAAGAAGAAGAGATGGGAAGGGAAGAAGAAGCAAGTCGCTGCAGAGAATGAGCCTTAAACTTCTTATCAGGTAGAGAGGAGCACTGCTCCTAAGAAGGACTGGAAGAAGAACCTGAAGTGCTACAGGTGTCATCAGCGGGGATACTTCAAGCGTGACTGCAAGGTCAAACTGCAGCCTGGGCATGTTGCTGGCAAGGAGGAAGCTTGCTCTAAGAGTGAGGAAGCTGAATGGGGCAGAGCTTTCATGACGGGCACTTGTGTCCATGCTCTGTCCGCTGTCGACTTCAACGATGATTGGATCGTGGACTCCGGGTGTGGTCATCACCTCACCGGAGACAAGTCGAAGTTCTCTTCTCTGCAAGCCTACTCAAGTAATGAATCTATTATAACTGCTGATAATACTGTTTATGCAGTAGAGAAGGAGGGGGCTGTGTCTTTGGGTAGTGATAAGGGGCCACTCACGTTAAGGAGTGTGTATCACGTACCGGGCATGAAGAAGAACCTCTTCTCAGTGACCAATGCGATAGACGCGGGTATCACGTTCTGTTTGGGCTAACAGAAGTGAAGTTCCTTCGCAACGTATCAGCGGTTAAGGCTGATGTTGCTCATGTTGGGAGAAGAGTGAAGAACTTGTTTGTTCTTGCTATTTACTCTTATGTTGATCGGATGAGAGCAAACGATAGCGCTGCTATTTGGCATGAAAGGCTGGGGCATGTAGAAATGGAGAAATTGAAGGCTATGACAAATAGAGGCCTTATAAGAGGCTTGCCTAAGCTATCTTCATTTGGCAACAGTCACGTTTGCACGAGATGTCAGTACGGCAAGGCTCATAGCCTTCCGTTTGATAAATCACAAACGAGGAGCAAGAGACCATTGGAGTGCATCCATGGAGACTTGATGTGACCAACCATCACTACAAGCCTTGGCGGGAGCAGATACATGCTGGTGCTGATTGATGACTACTTAAGATACACTTGGGTATATTCTTGAAGGAGAAGTCAGAAACCTTCCGTTTGTTTGTGGAGTTCAAGGAGTTGGTGGAGGGCCGGCATGACTTGCGGATCAAGAAGCTTAGAAAAGATAACGGTGGTGAGTTTATCTCCTCCGAGTTTTCTAACTTCTGCAGGAAGCATGGGATCCAACAAGAGCTCACTTGTGCTCACACTCCACAACAAAATGGAGTAGCGGAGCGGAAGATTCGTCATCTGACGGAGACTTGCAAATGCTGGCTTCATGCGAAAGACATTCCAAGGTCCTTTTGGGCGGAGGGGATGTCTTGTGCTTCTTGTGTCATCAACCGGATGCCGCTTAGCCCGATCAACATGAAAACTCCTTTTGAGTTGTTGCTGAAGGAAAGCCTAGTGTGGAACACCTTCGGGTGTTCGGTTTAACATGCTATGTGCATATCCCGGATGCTTCAAGGACTAAGCTGGATGCAAAGGCAAGGAAGCTTGTCTTTGTTGGCTACGATGAGCGGAAGAAGGGATGGAAATGCATGGATCCTGCGACGAAGAAGTTCGTTGTGTCAAGAGATGTTGTCTTTGACGAGATGACGTCGTATGGAGGTAGCTCAGTTGAGCTAATCAGAAGCATGGTTGATGAAGAACCGATGGTGGCTGCTGAAGGCCTGGAAGAGGAGCTTGCTATTTCACCAGCAGCTCCTGTTGCTTCAAATTCTGGTGCTGAGGCTTCTGGTTCAGGAAGTAGGGGGAGCATTACTCAAAGCTTGCCTGAAGGTGGTGCTCAGCCTGAAGGAGTAATAGAGGTAGTAAGCAAGGAGCAGACCCTTCGGAGATCGAAGAGGGTTATTAAGCCACCGGCTCGTTACTGTGTTGGGAATGCAGTGAGCTTTGTCTCCTGCTTCTTTGCAGGTCCTCTAGATGAGCGAGAGCCTGCAAACTTCAATGAGGCCACTGGAGTCAAGGAGTGGGATGATGCCATGAAGGAAGAGATTGCTGCTCTCAAGAAAAATGAAACCTGAGACCTTGTGCCCAAGGTTGATGGCATTACTCCAGTGACTTGCAAGTGGGTGTATAAGTTGAAAAAGAAGGCTGATGGGAGCATTGATAGGTTCAAAGCTCGCCTGGTTGCTCGAGGATTCTCACAGTAGTATGGAGAAGACTATGAGGAGACGTTTAGTCCGGTTGCAAAGATGACTTCAGTTAGAGAGGTGATCGCCTTGGCTACTAGCAAATGATGGAGGATGTGGAAGCTTGATGTGAAGAATGCTTTTCTTTACGGAGAGATTGATAAGGACATTTTCATGGATCAGCCACTTAGATTTGTTTCTGAAGATCATCCGGACTATGTCTGTAAGCTCAGGAAGGCTCTCTACGGGTTGAAGCAAGCTCCTAGAGCTTGGTATGAGAGGATAGCAGAGTATTTGCAATTCTGAGGGTATCTTGCTTCCAACTCGGATTCTAGCTTGTTCGTCAAGAAGTAGGGGGAGCTTCAAGTCTTGGTTCTACTGTATGTGGATGATATGATCATCACATGGAATTCGGAGGAGGAAGTAGCAAGGCTCAGGGCTGAGCTTGCTATACGCTTCGAGATGAAAGACTTGGGAGAGCTTCATCACTTTCTCGGTCTTGAAGTGGAGAGGAAGGAGTGCGGAATTCTCATTTGCCAGAAGGGTTATGCAGATCGCATTGTAAGTTGATTCGGCATGGGCGAAGGGAAGTGTTGCTCTAATCCACTGGAACATGGGCTGAAGCTTCGACGAAATGAAGGAAAGATTCTTCCTGATCCCTTGGTGTTCAAGGCTCTCGTAGGGAGTTTGATCTACCTGACGATTACAAGGCCAGACATTGCTTATGCTGTTGGCCAAGTAATTCGGTTTATGGCTGAACCAAGGAAGTCTCATCTGGTAACGGCGAAGCACATCTTAAAGTATGTCAAGTCAACTTCTGATATGAGACTCCTCTATAGTAGGGATGCGGACTTTGCTTTGCTTGGATACACGAACGCTGACTATGGTGGTGACTCGGATGATCGGAGATCAACTTCGGGTTATGTTTTCACTTGTGGTTTAGCTGGTATTTCGTGGTGTAGCAAGAAGCAGGATTCTGTGTCCGTGTCTACTACGGAAGCTGAGTATAAGGCTTCGGCCTTGGCTGCTCGGGAAGCTATCTGGTTGCAGTGGCTTGTAGAGGATGTTCATGAAGAAGTGCACGTGCCTACTTTACTCCGGGGTGGCAATGAGAGTGCTCTCAAACTGGTAAACAATCCAGTGTGTCACGCAAAGACCAAGCATATTGAGATCGCACACCACTTAATAAGGGAGAGGGTGTTGGAGGGATCTCTTCTGGTCGGGCATGTTCGGAGTGAAGATAATCTTGCTGACATCTTCACGAAGCCGCTGTCGAAGGGGCCTTTTCAGCGGTTGCGTAGCTTGCTGGGCTTGATCATCACTTCTCACTTCAAGAGGGAGTGTTAAAAATTGTGAAGTGGAAGTGGGTGGTGGACAGGTCGGGCAGCCTGTGCGGACTGAGTCCACGACCTGGGAGGATTGCTGATTGCGGCCTGGGTGGTAGCTGTCTTGGTGGCTTGCTGACTGAGCAGCCTATGGTCTGAGCGGTCTGTGCGGACTGAGTCCGCGGCCTGGACGGACTGCTGTCTGCGGACAGGGTGTTGGCTGTCTTGGTGGCTTGGCTGATTAAGGAGCGGCCTGAGCGGACAGAGGTTTGCGGGCTGTAGGCAGTGCTCTGTTCAGTGGCCGTGTTGCAAGCTTGTGTTAACTGGCGGATCGCGGGAGGCTTGCGGACTGGCGTGTCCGCGGTGTCCGCTGTGGCGGACTGACCTTGGAGTTTGGCTGTGGCCCTTGCCAAACACTGGTGCTACAGCAGGTGCTAACTGCTGGGGAGGACTACGCGGACTGATGTCGGAGTCCGGCAGTTGGCCGCTTGTTTGGGCAGTTGTGCGAGGACTGCTTGCGGACTCTGCCTTAACTCTGGAGGAGTATTGACGATCTGCTTTGGGTATTGGCAGACTGTGCCTTGTCCGCCGAGCTCGCACTAGGCCTTTGGTGATTTATTGGACTTGGTCACATTCTGTGACAAGTCCAGTGTGTCCGCAGTTTCCGCCAAGTCCGATGTTGACCGGGCGGACTGCCTTTGGTCGTGGACTTTTGGCGGATGGAGGCTTTGCTCTTGTGCTGTGCGGACTGCATCTTGCATATGCGGACTGTCACTGAAGGAGTTGTGGCTGTCCAAATGTTGATATGTGCGGATTGTGCAGACGGTATCGTGTCCGCATAGTGTGGGCGGTCTGGTGCAAGACCACCCAATAGTGAACATCGGTGCCTTGCTTCTGGCGGTTTTCTTGGAATCCGGCTAAGTCTTTACGGACTCAGCGGACGGAGGATTTGCTAGTGCGCGGGTTGGGGTGGTGATTCTATCCACTAGGGTGGTGAGCACACTCCTCACCTCGCCTATAAATAGAACCCCCCCGGCACATCTACAGTAACAGAGTGAATAGTAAGTTGGGCTTGGGCAAGTGTTGCGGTATGCGGTTTTCTGTCCGCGCGGACTGAGTAGTGATGACGGTGTGCTTTGTGCAGGTCGCGCGGCTAGCTTCAAGGAGCCAGGAGTTGGGCATTGAAGTGTGCGGTCTCTGCGGTCTCAGCTGGTCGCTTCTGCGGTTTGTCAGATTTCTACTTTAGCTTATTCAAGTTTCAATAACCTGTCCACCGGTCTCAGGCGGGTAGACGGTCTGTTCCTCTGTTCTTCAGCAGGCAGCGAATAACGGTGTGTCCGCGCGACCTCGCGGTCTCGGCGGACTTCGTGTGCTATTCAGCTTGTAGTAGTTGCAGCTTGGGCGGCTTGGGCGACCTTGGCGGACGAGGCGGTCTCGACGGTCTCCAGTGCTGTCCGCCCGGCTTGTGTTGTTCTTTCTGTTTGTAGCTTGTGTACTAGCGAAATCATGTCTTGCTACGTATACCTCGCCTTGTAAAGAAGTGTGAATGAATAAAAAACCTGCTTGTGCTTTCATTTGTGGTTGGTGTTAAACTTGCTCCTTGGGTTTCCGCATGATCAAAGTGTGAACTGGGTAGTTATGAAAATATTAATTTGGCTTTAGGCTATCTTGCTGACCACTTTGAGAAAATTCAACAAATGTAGCAAAGTGAACAAACTATATTAAAAGTAACCTTAATTTATAAGAATGTTGATACAAACTTATAGATCAAAAGATAGTTTTGCAAGGCCTATCGCATAAAAGTCTCATACCAATTGCTCATGCGCCGTCGGCTATGGAGAACAGAGCAGTTTCGTCAATATGAATGGATTTCATGATTCGCAAATGCACCCAAGTATTAATAATATTTGTGAGGATTGAAACGGCTGCTCTTGTAGGGGGAGGCAACGGATCTAAATAGTTTTCCGGTGGGAATGGATAATTGGGGTTTTATACTACTGTTGATTATTTTTGAGAATGATAATGCTGCAATTAATTCAGAACAGAAGACCAAGGAGGGCGGTGGGGAAAGTGAAGAGCAAGTTTGAAGCAATGCATAAAGTATAATTCTATACACACCCAACCATACCTAAAAATCACAAAAAATGGGTCCCACATACAGTGAAATAATCCGACCCTTACTTTTTTGTGTGTTTTAAATGTGAGAAAAAGGTCAAATAATATATTGTACTGTGTATGAGGCGCACTTTTTGTGATTTTTAGGTATGCTTTAGATATGTGTAGTTTCGTCCATGCATTAAAGATGAATAATACTATACTCGTCTAAAACATACAAAAAAATCACAAAAAATGGGCCCACTCAGCACAAAAACACCCGACCTCCTTATTTTCCCAAATTTGCAAACCTAATTACAGGAGTCGGGTGTTTTTATGCTGAGTGGGGCCCACATTTTTGTGATTTTTAGGTATTTTTTAGATGAGTATAATATTATCCATTAAAGATTTAGCAGAAATCTATTAATGATGTAGCTCGAAAATCAATGATGTTAGAATTCTCTATACTGAAATGCATCGGGATGTTTTAATGGAATGAAAAAAATGCTTAATCAGTTTTACATCTACTTCACTGTTTTTCTTGTGTTTTTTTGTGCGAAGGAAGTGGCTTCAGAAAAGGAGGCTTCGATCCCTTGAAATCCTTTTTAAACACGAGATTCCTTGCTTTGTCATCTCATCATATCATATGGTTATCACCAATTCATCTCACATGTTTCGATTCACTCAAAACGTGTTCCCATATTTGATGGAAAGTATTATTATGACTTTTGAAGCACACACACATGAGACTGCTCCTTCTGTCACAATTAATTAAGGTCTCTGCCATCTAATTGCGGAAAACAAGAGTATAGAGATGGTGTCCACCTCATTCAAAGGCAAGGATATATCATAAGAAGACAGACTCATGTTAAATTTTTACTCAAGATGATCAACGAGATAGTCTGACGATAAATTAATATTTTCAGAGCTATCAAGATCACATTTTGATCAAGCGGAAACTGAAAAACAAGCTCAAACACCAGATGCAACAAAAAAGAACAAGCAGATCATATTTTTATTATCTTCTTTACAGGGCGAGGTATACATGACGAGACATGATTTTGTCAGTACACAAAGAAAACAGAAAACATTACAAGAGTCAATCCAAGTGGACAGAGACAGAGACCGCTGAGACCGCTCGAACTACTGCTAGATGTCGAATAGAACACGGAGTCCGCCGAGACCGCGAGGTTGCGCGGACACACTGTTATTCGCTGACTGCTGCAAGCTGCTGCCGAACAGAAGAACAGATCGCCTAACCGCCGAGTCCGGCGGACAGGTTATTGAACTTCGAAAAGTTGAAGCTGAGAAAACTGACAAGCCGCATAAGCGACCTACTGATACCGCCGATTGCAAACCACAAGCTTCACTGAACCTGACTGAAGTCATAACCAAACTCCTAGCTCCACAGTGCTAGCTGCGCAACCTGCAAACAGCAACCAGTTAACTCAACTCAACCCGCGCGGACAAGAAAACCGAGGCCCCAGCAATTAGCCAAGTCTCAAGTTACTGTTCACTCAGTTACAGTAGACGTGCCGGAGGGTCTATTTATAAACGGGGTGAGGAGTGTCGTCATCGCCCAAGTGAATAGAGTCACCACCCCACCTCGCAACTAGCACAACCCAGTCCGTCAAGTCCGCAAGGACTTGGCCGGACTCCAGCCAACTCGCCAGACGCCAAGACGGTTAGTCCACCACCAGGCGGACACCACGCCAGTTCGCACACATAGCATCACGCGGACACAGCAACATCCCATACAATGCGTCAGTCTGCATGCTACATGTGGACACGACACTAGCCCGCACTGCTCACAAGCACTTCACCAGTCCGCCCCACTGCACAGCACACGGACACAGCCACAGCCCAAACTGCATAAGACTGCATGCCATACGCGGACAAGACGACAGTCCACAAGGCTTGAGAACAACGCCTCAGCCCGCCACGAGTCCGTGACCAACAGGCAGATCACCCGGTCTACAACGGACTCTGCAGGCACTGTAACAGCCCGCCGCACAAGTCCACGACCAACAGGCAGATTGCCCGATCAACAGTGGACTCTGCGGACACTGCAACAGCCCGCCGCACAAGTACATGACCAACAGACAGATCGCCCGGTCAACAATGGACTATGCAAACACCCTGGACTTGTCACAGATTGTGACCAAGTCCACCAAACAACCTGAGCCTGGCGCGAGCACGGAGGCCAAGTCCCCAGACTACCAGCTCCCAAGGAAGATCGCCAAAGATCCACCAGAGCAAGGCAGAACTCGCAAGCTCCAACTTGCACAGCAGCCAAGCCAGCAGCCAACTACCGGACTCGCAACCAGTCTGCGTAGTTCGCAGATAAGCTCCAATCCTGCAAACCAAACTGGCGATAAGCCAGATCACAGAAGCAGGCGAACTCCAATCCAAGTCTGCCCAGCAAGGTGAACTCTAATTCAATCCTCACGGTTACCTCCAGAACCATATCAGGCCGTCATCACCAGACCGCCAGCCTGCTCCATCAGTCCGCATGGACAGTCCGCCCAGGCCTCCAGGTCTGCCTGATCACCCACTTCCACTTCATAAATTTCAACACTCCCCCTTGAAGTGAGAAGTGGTGATCAAACCCAGTAGTCCCCGTAGTCGTTGAAATGGCCCCTTCGATAGCGGTTTCGTGAAGATGTAAGCAAGATTGTCTTCACTCCGAACATGTCCGACCATAAGAGATCCATCCAACACCTTCTCCCTTATGAAGTGGTGCTCGATCTCTATATGCTTGGTTCTTGCGTGACAAACTAGATTGTTTACCAGTTTGAGAGCACTCTCATTGTCACCTTGGAGCAGAGTAGGACCTTGCACTTCCTCATGGATGTCCTCTACTATCCTCTTTAACCAGATGGCTTCTCGAGCAGCCAAAGCCGAAGCCGAAGCCTTGTACTCTTCTTCCATAGTCGAGACGGACACTGAGTCATGCTTCTTGCTACACCACGAGATGCTAGCTGATCCACAAGTGAAAACTTAATCTGATGTTGATCTTCGATCATCCGAGTCACCACCATAATCAGCATACATGTATCCTAGCAATGGAAAATCTGTGTCCCTCCTATAAAAGAGACCCATATCAGAAGTAGTCTTGATATACTTCAAGATATTATTTGCCGCTACCGATGAGACTTCCTTGGCTCTGCCATAAACTGACTTACTCGGCCAACAGCGTAAGCAATGTCTGGCCTTGTAATTGTTAGGTAGATCAAACTCCCCACTAGAGCTCTGAACACCAAGGGATCAGGAAGAATCCTTCCTTCATCTTGTCGAAACTTCAGCTCATAATCTAGAGGAGTAGAGCAACTCTTTACTCCCTTCACGCTGAATCGATTTACAATGCGAACCGCATATCCTTTCTGAGAAATGAGTATCCCACTCTCCTTCCTCTCCACTTCGAGACCAAGAAAGTGATGAAGCTCTCTCAAGTCTTTCATCTCGAAGCGAATAGCTAGCTCAGCCTTGAGCCTAGCTACCTCCTCCCCGGAATTCCATGTGATGATCATGTCATCAACATATAATAGGACCAAGACCTGAAGCTCCCCCTTCTTCTTGATGAACAAGCTTGAATCTGAGTTAGAAGTAAGGTAACCGCATAATTGGAGGTATTCTGCTATCTTCCCATACCAAGCTCTTGGAGCCTGCTTCAACCCGTAGAGAGCATTCCTGAGTTTGTAGACGTAGTCCGGTTGAACTTTAGAGACAAATCCAAGCGGTTGATCCATGAAGATGTCCGTATCAATCTCCCCGTAAAGAAAAGTGTTCTTTATGTCAAGCTGCCACAACCTCCATCCTTGACAATCAGCCAAGGCGATGACCAATAGAACCAAAGTCATCTTTGCGACTGGACTAAACATCTCCTCATAGTCCTCTCCATACTGTTGTGAGAATCCTCAAGCAACAAGGCAAGCCTTGTATCTTTTGATGCTCCTATCAGCATTCTTCTTCAACTTGTACACACACTTGCAAGTCACTGGAGTAATACCATCAACCTTGGGCACAAGGTCCCAGGTTTCATTCTTCTTGAGAGAATTCATCTCCTCTTCCATGACATCTTCCCACTCCTTGACTCCAGTGACCTCATTGAAGTTTGAAGGCTCTCGCTCATCCAGAGGGCCTGCAAAAAAAAACAGGAGACAAAGCTTACTGCATTCCCTTCACAGTATCGAGCTGGTGGCTTGATAGTCCACTTCGATCTCTGAAGGGTCTGCTCCTTTCTCACCACCTCCGTTACTTCTTCAGGCTCATCTCCATTTCCGGGGAAATTTTGAGCAATGCCCCTGCTTCCTGAACTAGAAGCCTCTGCCCCAGAGCTTGAAGCAACAGGAGTTGATGGTGATACAACAAGCTCCTCTTGAAGAACTTCAGCAACCACTTTCTGTTCTTCATCAACCTTGCTCTCTGATAGCTCAACCGAGCTTCCTCCATACGATGTCAGTTCATCAAATATCACGTCTCTTGATACAACAAACTTCTTCGTCGCAAGATCCATGCACTTCCATCACTTCTTCCGCTCATCATATCCTACAAATACAAGCTTCCTTGCCTTTACATCAAGCCCCGTCCTTGAAGCATCCGGGACATGCATATAGCAAGTTGATCCAAACACCTGAAGGTGTTCCACGCTTGGCTTCTCCTTCAACAACATCTCAAAAGGAGACTTCATGTTGATCGGACTAAGAGACATCCGATTGATGACATAAGAAGTGCAAGACATTCCCTCTGCCCAGAAAGACTTAGAAATGTTTTTTGCATGAAGCCAGCACTTGCAGGTTTTCGTCAGATGACAGATCTTCCTCTCCGCTACTCCGTTTTGTTGTGGAGTATGAGCACAAGTAAGCTCTCTCTAGATCCCGTGCTTCCTACAGAAGTTAGAGAATTCGGAAGAGACAAACCCACCACCATTGTCTGATCTAAACTTCTTTATCCGCAAGCCAAGTCAGCCCTCCACCAGCTTCTTGAACTCCACAAACAAATGGAAAGCTTCTGTCTTCTCCTTCAAGAAATATACCCAAGTGTATCTTGAGTAATCATCAATCAGAACAAGCATATATCTGCTTCCACCAAGGCTAGTAGTGATGATTGGCCCCATCAGATCACCATGGATGCACTCCAATGGTGCTTTGCTCCTTGTTTGTGAATTGTCAAAAGGAAGGCGATGTTTCTTACCATACTAACATCCTACACAAACATGACCATCACCAAAGGATGATAGCTTAGGCAAGCCTTTCACAAGGCTCCTGTTTGTCATAGCTTTCAGCTTATCCATCCCTACATGCCCCAACCTCTCATGCCATATAGCTGCGCCATTATTGGTACTCATCCGATCAACGTAGGAGTTTGTTTCAAGAACAAACAAGTTCTTTACTCTCCTCCCAACGTGAGCAACATCAACCTTCACCGTTGATACATTGCGAAGAAACTTCACTTCTGTTCTCCCAAACAGAACGTGATAACCCGCGTCTACCGCATTGGTCACAAAGAAGAGGTTCTTCTTCATGCCCAGTACATGATACACACTCCTTAACGTGAGTGGCCCCTTATCACTACCCAAGGACACAACCCCCTTCTTCTTTACTGCATAAACAGTATTATCAGCAGTAATAATAGCTTTGTTACATGAGTAAGTTTGCATCGAGGAGAACTTCAACTTGTCTCCGGTGAGGTGATGACCACATCCGGAGTCCACGATCCATTCGTCTTTGAATTCGATGGCAGACAATGCATGGATATAAGTGCCTGTCATGAAAGCTCCACCCCATCCAGCTTCCTCAGTACTAGAGCAAGCTTCCTCCTTTCCTACAACATGCCCAGGCTGCAACTTGACCTTACAGTCACGCTTGAAGTGACCTGGCTGATGACATTTGTACCACTTCAAACTCTTCTTCCAGTTCTTCTTAGGAGCAACACTCCTCTCTTGCTAATAAGAGGTTGAAGGCTCATCATCAATATCAGTCTTCTTCTTCTTCCCTTCCCATCTCTTCTTCTTCTTTCCTGTGAAGAGCACTTCACTACCTTCTTCAGAGATAATGACTCCAGCCATCTGTCTGACCAAACTTTCCTGCGAAGCAAGAAATTTCTCAAGTTCCAGCAGAGATGGCTGAGTTGTCCAGCCTTGAACAGAGGTTACAAAGGCCAAATACTCCTTCCGCAAGCCGCGGATTATGTGCTTTTTCAACTTAGCCTCAAAGATGGGCTCATCAGGATCAAGCGCTGATAACTCAACACACAGACTCTTCATCTTCAGAAAAAACTTAGAGATGGTCAGGTCTCCTTGAGGTGTCCTAGCCAACTCATTCTCCAGGAACTATAGCCTTGCCACATTCTTCCTGCTGAACAACCCATCAATGGTTGTCCAAATATTAGCAGCTGACTCACATCCAATGATGTGATCAAACAGCTCCGATGAAACAGCCCACTTGAGGGTAAACTCAGCCTTTATATTAGTTTTCCTCCAGACCCTCACCTACTCAGCAGTCCCAAACATAGTTGTAACTTCCTATCTGTCGTCACCACCGACAACCTCCCATAGCTCCTCGCCCAGAAGATAACTCTTCATGCACGACTTCCACTTCTTAAAGTTAGTCGGCATTAAGACTTCAATACCCAGACCTCTTGCATAAATCCCTTCCATTGCAACAACCTTGGTCTAAGCTTTCAGAAGCACACATCACAACACAAGTTGACCACTACTCAAGCAACTGAACTTTGCTTTGATACCATGTTAAATTTTCACTCAAGATGATCAATGAGATAGTCTGACGCCAAATTAATATTTTCAGAGTTATCAAGATCACATCTTGATCATGCAAAAACTGGAAAGTAAGCTCAAACACCAGATGCAACCAAAAATAACGAGCAGATCATATTTTTATTATCTTCTTTACAGGGCGAGGTATACATGGCGAGACATGATTTTGCTAGTACACAAAGAAAACAGAAAGATTACAAGAGTCAATCCAAGCAGACAGAGGTGGAGACCGCCGAGACCGCTCGAACTACTGTTAGATGCCGAATAGAACATGGAGTCCGCCGAGACTGCGAGGTCGTACGGACACACCGTTATTCGCTGACTGCTGCAAGCTACTGTCGAACTGAAGAACAAATCGCCTAACCGCTGCGTACGACGGACAGGTTATTGAACTTGGAAAAGTTGAAGCCGAGAAAACTGACAAGCCACAGAAGAGACCTACTGATACCGCCGATTGCAAACAACAAGCTTCACTGAACCTGATCGAAGTTAGAACCAAACTCCTGGCTCCACAGTGCTAGCTGCGCAACCTGCAAACAGCAACTGGTTAACTCAACTCAACCCGCGCGGAGAAGAAAACCGAGGCCACAACAATTAACCAAGTTTCAACTTACTGTTCACTCAGTTACAGTAGACGTGTAGAGGGGTCTATTTATAGGCGGAGTGAGGATTGTCGTCACCGCCCTAGTAAATAGAGTCACCACACCAGCTTGCAACTAGCACAACCCAATCCGCCGAGTCCGCAAGGACTTGGCCGGACTCCAGCCAACTCGCCAGACGCCAAGACGGTTAGTCCACCACCAGGCGGACACCGCACTATTTCACACACATAGCAGCACGCGGACACATCAACATCCCAAACACTGCGTCAGTCCACATGCAATATGTGGACACGACACCAGCCCGCACTGCTCGCAAGCACTGCACCAGTCCACCACATTGCATAGCACACAGGCACAGCCACAACCCAAACTGCATCAGACCGCACGCCATACGCAGACAAGACGACAGTCCGCAAGGCTCGAGAACGACGCCTCAGCCCGCCACGAGTCCGCGACCAACAGGCAGATCACCCGGTCAACAGCGGACTCTACGGACACTGCAATAGCCCGCCGCACAAGTCCACGACCAATAAGCAGATCACACGGTCAATAGCGGACTCTGCGGACACTGCAACAACCCACCACACAGGTACACGACCAACAGGCAGATCGCCCGGTCAACATCGGACTCTGCGAACACCCTGAACTTGTCACAGATTGTAACCAAGTCCACCAAACAACCCGAGCCTGGCGAGAGCATGGCGGCCAAGGCCCCAGACCGCCAGCTCCCAAGGAAGATCGCCAAAGCTCCACCAGAGAAAGGCAGAACTCGCAAGCTCCAACTCGCACAACAGCCAAGCCAGCAGCCAACTGTCGGACTTGCAACCAGTCAGCACAGTTCGCAAATAAGCTCCAATCCTGCAAACCAAACTGCCGATAAGCCAGATCGCAGAAGCAGGCGGACTCCAATCCAAGTCCGCCCAGCAAGGCGAACTCCAATTCTATCCGCACGGCTACCTACAGAACCACATCAGGCCGTCATCACCAGACCGCCAGCCTGATCCATCAGTCCGCATGGACAGTCCGCCCAGGCCGCCAGATCTGCCCGATCCCCCACTTCCACTTCATAAATTTCAACAACTCAAAGCTTCAATAAAAGATGCCAATTAAGCTAGATGCCACATCTCTGTTCTTACTTAATCGAGGAGTGAGCAAGGACATCTACCCAAGAATTATGGGAGCTATCACCCCTAAAGATGCTTGAGAGACTCTCTTCAATGTGTTTTAAGGATCAGAGAAGGCAATCGTCATAAAACTTTTGCACACGTGGAAAAATTTAACAATGAAAGAATCGGAAATCATTAGGGACTTTATGTGTAGAATAATGAGAATTGTAAATCCGATTAGGAGCCTTGGAGATAAACTCAAGGACAAAATTGGTCCCAAGATATTACGTTGCCTTCCACCAAAATTTGATCCAATTGTCACTACTATTGTTTATTGACGAGGCAAAAAACTTTAAAACTCTTTCACTTTCTGATCTCATGGGCTCTTTTTAAGCACATGAAGAAACGCTAAAGAGATAACATGAGCCCTAGAACAAACTTAATTTTCAACTCGTAACAAACATCTCTGAAAACCAAATAGAGGCCACCACTTCATCCTTGAGAGGAAGAGGAAGACAAGAAGAGCTTAAAATAAATACTTCGCTTATTTGTGTGTCATGCAAAAGAAGCAATTACACAACAGCTGAATGTTTTTATATTTGCAAACAATATAGAAGGCCAACCAATATGGAAAAAGATTGTTGGTTTAAGGGCAAAAAAGAAAAAAAGGGGAAAGAAGAGGCAAAATTCCATGGAACTGTTAAAACTATTCATTACTCAATTTGACACAAATGAGCAACACCATGAACTCTTGTTCTTGGATAGAAGGTGCTCCAATCATTTGTCCCCTTTTAAACACATATTTGTAAAGCTCAATGAAACAAAAAAAGTCAAAAGTCCTCATTGGAGATGGAAAAACTCTTGTTATAAGGGACTGACACATTAACTGTTTAGACAAAAAACTGGCAAAATGGGGTTATTGAAGATGTCCATTATATCCTACTCTCTCGCAAAACTTGCCCCGACCCAAAGCTTATGAAGCATGGATATACCATTACATTTGAAGATGATCAATGCTACATCCTCAATAAACAAACCAACCCCTGTATTGTATTATTTATCAAAATGAAGTAATAAGGTGTTTCCTCTCAAAATCCAAACTTCCTCTCAACATGCTCTTGCAAATTGAGCTGATTTTTCTCTCTGGCACCATTGATTTAACCCATATAAATCACAAAGACTTGCAACTGCTACAACAAAATGACATGGTCTTTGGTATTTCTGAGCTCAAAAACAACATGCGAGGATTGTGTTATGGGGAAAAACCATCGTCGACCTTTTCCATATTATGTTATATAAGAGCTCAAGAACCTTTGGATCTAGTTCATGCAAATTTATGGGGGCCAGCTGCTACCCCACAAAGGCAAGTATGAGGTCTTATATATCTATGCTTTATTGATGATTATTTCAGGTTTTCCTAGATTTATTTCCTCCAACAAAATCAGAAGCTTTTGCAAGATTTATTGAATCTAAAGACTTAGTAGAGAAGGAAAGTGGTCACAATTTAAAGAGACTAAGGTGTGATCATTTTTTAAAATGTTGAAGTGGAAGTGGGCGTTCTGAGGTGTGCAGGCAGCGCAGAACGCGGAGGCCGCGCGGGTAGCGCGGTTAGGTTATAGCGAACTGGTTTGTTCCTTGGCCATTTCTCTTCTCGCGGTTTGTATCAGCAAGTTTCCTGGAGTGTTAACCACACAATTAAATTTGAGCTAACCGTGGATTGCACAGTAAGGATTGGGAGACCGCAGAGACCGGCAGACCATCATTGGTACTGTTAAGGTTTAGGTCACATGGTTGTCTAATTGATTACTCAAGTCCAAGCGGACTGAAGTTGATATTCGCAAAGAAATGCATACTGGTGGAGTTAACCGTGAGCGGTCATGTGTTGGCAGTCTGCATGTTAGGCAGACTGGTGCTGCTAACTACCACATCACTAGCAGTTACACTATCCTCCTGGGCGGTGACGGAATTCGCTTGGCTGCCTATAAATAGGGGTGCTGACCTCGTCATAAATAACAGAAACTGTAAGAACTGTAACTTGGGTTAAACTCGGCAGTTAAGTTTTTCTAACTACGCGGTAAGGAGTAGTAATTGGTTTATTACAGTGTTTGCAAATTGTGCGGCTAGCACTTGACATCAAGGAAACTAGTTTTGACTAAGTCAGAGGAGGCAGTGTGGATAGTTGGTAGTAGTCAGTGACGGTTTGTAACACCCCCATCCGTCACATGGGATATAACAGAAGGTCCGGATGGGGCTCCGCGCTGAGAACACCGAGCTATCGCTGCGCGGTACCTTTTAGAAAAGTGTTTCCTGAACCTGGGGCGTTACACGGTTAGCAGTTGTTTGCGGGTTCAACGACTAGGCGGTCTTCTTCCTTAACAGTTTCCCAGCTTGGATAAAACAGTTCATCTTTGGAAGGCTGGCTAGCAGTTTGAATAAACTATTTGCTTTACTCAGTGGTTAGGAAACCTTGCCGGTTAGGCGGCTACGAGTTGCAGACAATGGTTAGTTCAGTTCCAGTTTAATCTGTTTGCAGCTAATCCTGTAGTTAGGCGACCTCGCGGTTAGGCATCCAAGAAGTGCGAACAGGCTGGTTTTCCTCAGCAGTAAATAAGCAGTTGTTCGCACGTCCTTGTTGGTTAGCACGGCGGATAGGCGGATATGCAGTTACAGTATTCTGTCCACCAGTTTTGTGCTTGTTTGGTTTTTGGTGTTCTCCATCGGGTGCATTGTGAAATCATGTCTCGCAATGTATAACTCTCTTTGTAAAAAAATATTATTAATACAATTTCAGTTCTTATTCTTCTATCTGCTACTAGTTTATTTTTCTTGGTAGGTTGAGTGTTCCTGCGACCTATCCGGTTTCACAAATTCTTTCATGGTATCAGAGGGACAAAGGTTTTAGTAGTGATCATCCACAGATGTTTGCTACGTAACTTTGGAAATTCAAGTGAACCAAGAATATAGTAATGGAAGGTGGTTACACAAGACGCCTTGTAATTGAGCTCTTGACGCGGACTAACTTCAAGAAGTGGAAGTCATGCATGGAGAGCTATATTCTTGACGAGGACCTCTAAGAGGTCGTTGGTGGAGAGGAAAGACAAGAGGTGATTACTGTTGGAGGAAATGCTCAAGAGGTGAGAGCATGAAGGAGAACAAATACAAATCCTGAGTTCACTCTCAAGAGGGCGATGTCACCTGAGCTCTTTGACCACATCATTGGATGTAGGTTAGCTAGAGAGATTTGGACATCCTTAGATGGGTTGTTCAACAAAAAGAATATAGCTTGACTACAGTTTTAGAGAATGAGTTGGATAAAGCAACTTATGAGGACCTATTGATATCATCTTTCTTCATAAAGATGAAGAATTTGTGTGCTGAGATTTTAGCATTGGACCCGGATGAGCTCATCTCAGAGGCGAAGTAAAGAAGACACATCATTGACATCTTGTAGGAGTATGTGGGCTTTGCTATTTTTGTGTAAGGCCTGGTCAATTATCGATCTTTGCTAGAGATGGAGAATCTGCTGGCTTCGTAGGAGGGCTTAGAAAGATAGATGGATGTGTATACTATCTCAGGGGGAGATTGTGAGTTTCTTTATTCGGGAAAGAAGAAGAGATTGGATAGAAAGAAGAAGTCATCTATAGAAGATGTGTTGGGTCCATTGCGCTCAATGTCCTAGATTTGAGTGAAGTCAATCTTATCAAATGATATACATAAAAGTGTATTTGATGTTCTATTAACAATGATAGGACAGATAACCTAAGTGGTAAAGTCAGGTTAGCACTTACTTAAGGTGTGAAAAGATAGAAAACTGTCTAATTTCACATGCGTTGAATGAAGGTCATTCACTCAACATTGAATGATTTATAGCGTTGAGTGAAGGCTATACAGTCAAATCCATGAAGAGGCAAGCTGAGAAAGTGGCTAAGTCCACAGGCGTTGAGTGAAGTCAACTCACTCAATGCCATACAGCAAAAGGCTGTGACACAGGCTAATGCAGTCAAAGCCTAAGAAGAAATGGACATAAAAGTGGCTAAGTCCACAGGCGTTGAGTGAAGATCATTCACTCAACACCATAGCTCCATAATCGTAGAGTATAGCTCAATCAGTCAACGCCACAGGAAAACTGTGAATATTTACCAAGTCCACAAGTATTGAGTGAGGCAAGCTCACTCAATGCCATGTGATATTTGCATTGACTAATTCTCAAAGGAAGTGTTCATCTTGACACAGAAATTTGGCTAAGTTCAAATGCGTTGATTGCTTTCACTCTTCATCGAGCCGAGCTCTAAGTTCGTCAAACTGGGCTCTGAGTTCGTCAAACTGAGCTCCTAGTTCATCGAACTGAGCTTTCACTTATTCGTCGAACTAAGTTCTGAGTTCGTCAAGCTGAGCTCTCAACTCCATAAGGCAGAAAATATTCCTAAGTGATATGGCATTGAGTGAAGGTTACTCACTCAATGCCAAGTGGATACAGAGTTGAAAACACTCAATGCTTTCAAAGCTTAAGATGCTGAAAAATCAGAAGTGGTAAAGGAAGAAAGCGTTGAGTGAGGCATGCCCACTCAACGCTCTCAATGCCTAAATTACAGAATGTGGCTAATGCACAAGGCATTGAGTGAGGTGTGCTCACTCAACGCTCTCAACGGTAGGCTTGCAGAAAGGGCTGCAGAAATGGTTAAGACAAAAAACGTTGAGTGAGGCTTGCTCACTCAATAGTGTCAACGCCTATATAAACAGAATTGTCTAAGTACTTTGGAATTGAGTGAAGCTCATTCACTCAACGTATGTTCTACTGATGCTCGATTTTGGCTAAGTCCACAAGTGCTGGCGTCAGCAAGATCTGTAAAATCGACAAAGTCAACTTATTTCAAATCAAGTACAAAGAAGCTACAGAACACGATAAACTCTGTCGTGAAGCTATTGTACGTCTTCTTCTGTTGAAGCAAGGTGTAGATGGATGCTGCAAGCGGGGCCCACTGACTTCTAAGAGTCGTTGATCTGCGAACTATAAAAGGAAGGGCATGGGCAAGACGACAACAACTTTTCAAGGTTTATCATTTTTCAAAAAAGGTTGCGGCTGGACTTCATCTTCCTCGCCATTGCTGCGTGAAAAAGCTTGAGTCTCACTGCAGAAAAGGTCAGTTAGCTGTGTGCCTCTACATCGACACCAGCAAGATCAGAAGGATTTCCTCCTGAGGGAGTAGAAGAAACAAGGAAGAAATCTCTGCAAATCAAGTAGCTTCTTGGCTCAGCAAGATCTAAACTGAAGATTCATTTTCTGAGGCTAAAAAGAAGAAAGTGGCTGACTCTGTCCAGGGAAGGAGGAGAAAGCAAAACAGTTTACTGCTAGATACTTCCAGCTTAAAATCTTTGTAGCTTTGAAGAAAGGTTGAGATGAGATAACTCAGCTCAAGAGGCTGCCATAGAGAAATTTCTCTGTGATATATATAAAACTATTTTATTCCTGTAGGATCCTTTTTGGATCTGAGTTGTAGGGCTCTCTGAGCCTGAGGTAGGGCAACATTGCCTGAGTTATAGGAGAGTGAAGCTCTCTGAGTTGTAGGATCCAACTGGATCTGAGCTATAGGACTTGGTTTCAAGTCTGAGGTAGGTGATTAATTAATCACTGAGCTGTAGGTGCCTAGAAGGGCACTGAGGTAGGTACCCACTGGGTACTGCGCTGTAGGAGTACTACAACACTTTGAGAGTAGGCCTGTGTACCTGAAACTATAGGGCTGAGAAGCCTGAGTTGTAGGCTTTTGTGTTAGGCTGAGGTAGGTGGCTTGAGAGTCACTAAGTGTAGGAGCACTGCAGAGATCTGAGGTATGAACCTATTGGTTCTGAGGTAGATGTCCTGAAAAGGATACTGAGTGTAGGAACTTGCTGAAGTTCTGATTGTAAGGCTGAGGGCCTGATGTGTAAACTCTATGGAGCATTGTTTTGGATAAGTATCTTGACTAACAGGAAGTTGATAAGGTGGGAGGAGAGTGGATGTACCCAAAGATTGAGGAACCACTATAAACATGTGTGTACTTGCTGTGTTGTTTTTTATGTGCAGGTTCTTGAAAGCAAACTACTACCAACACACATTGTGCAAAAGATAAAACTAAAAAGAAATTAATAACAGTCATACAACCTATTCACCCCCTATGTTTTAAGCTACCTTAAAATAAAGACTTTCAATATGGTTCTTCAACTTCATCACAATAAGAGAGGAGCAAGGCCCCTAAGCAGGATGGAGGGAAGACGGGTGGCTAAGGTGCTACTGGTACAACAGGCTTGGTCACTTTAGAAAAGACTACAGAGTCAATCTTCTACCAGGTCACACTGCTGATAAAGAAGGAGTGGATCTAGGAAGGAAGAAGATAGATGGGGGGAATTGCTTCATGGTAGACATGACGACAACGTTTATTTGTGCTTTGGCCACATTAACTACCAGGAAGACTGGATTGCGGACTCGGGGTGTGGTCATCACCTTACCAGATATAAGTCAAAGTTCTCTTCTTTGCAAGTGTACACAGGTAATGATGTTATCATTACTGTTAATGATATTGTGCATGTAATCGAAAAGAATGGAATAGTTTCTCTAGATAGTGATAATGGGCCACTCACTTTGAGGAGTATTTATCACGTACCAGAGATGAAAAAAAAAACCTATTCTCGGTGACCAATGTTGTAGATGTTTACTATCACATTCTATTCGGCCTGATATAAGTGAAGTTTATCCAAAACATGATAGCGGTGATAACTAACGTGACTCATGTCAGAAGACGGGTAAAGAACTTGTTTATTCGATAAAAACGTTCTTATGTTGAGAAGATGAGATCTAACAACAATGATGTTATCTGATACGAGAGGTTGAGATATGTTGGGATGGACAAGCTAAAGGCTATGACGGCAAGAGGTCTAGTGAAATACCTCACTAGTCTTTCATCTTTGGGTGACGAGCATGTTTGTATAAGGCGTCAGTATGGAAAGGCTTATCACCTTTCATTTGACAAGTCCCTGTCCAGGTTCAAGGCACCAATACTGGAATGTATCCACGGTAATCTGATGTGACCAACTATCACCCCCAGTTTTGTAGGAAGCAGACAAATGCTGGTCTTGGTTGATGATTTCACCAGATATACTTGGGTATATTTCGTGATGGAAAAGTCGGAGGTTTTTTAGAAGTTTGTGGAGTTCAAATAGCTCATGGAAGGCCGACTGAATCTGCAGATAAAGAGGTTAAGAATAGACAATGAAGGGGAGTTTATTTCAAATGAGTTCTTTAACTTTTGTAGTAAGCATGTAATTTGGAGGGTGCTTTCTTGTACGCATACTTGACAATTTACAAAATGGAATTGCAGAGAGGAAGATCTGTCTTCTAGCAGATACCTACAAGTGTTGGTTTCACTCTAATGGAATTCTTTGGGCTTTTTGGGCAGAGAAAATGGCTTGCGGAGCTTACGTCATCAACCAAATGCCTCTAAGTCCCAAAAATATGAAGTCTATGTATGAGGCCATGTTCAAGGAAAAGCCTACTATGACACACCTTCAGGTGTATGGATCCACCTGCTCCGTGCACTTCCCAGACACTCTCAAAATGAAGCTGAATGCGAAGGCAAAATAACTTGTCTTCATTGGCTACGATGAGCGGAAGATGGGCTGGAAGTATATGTACCCTGAGACAAAGAAGTTTGTCATCTTAAAAGATATGGTATTTGACGAACTAACCTCATACTAGGGTAGTTCCTATATGGAGCTACAGGAAATCATATTGGATGGAAGGCAAGAAGAAGCTGTTGGTGATCTTCTAGAGGAGCTACATGTATCTCCAGGAGCTCCGACTACATCTAGCTCTAGGGAAGGTGCTTTTGATTCTGGAAGTAGAGGGAGAGATTCTCTTAGTGTGCCCAGAAGAATTGTTGATGCAGAAGAAGCAGTTGGTATGGTGGATTTTGGTCAGGACTTGCGGAAGTCAAAGAGAACAATTATTTCACCAACTCGGTATAGGAACAGAAACATAATAAGCTTTATCTCGTGTTTCTTTGCAGGCCCTCTACACGAGCAGGAGTCGTCATGCTATGAGAATGTCACTAGATTAAGGAGTGAGAAGATGTCATGGATGAGGAGATGATCGCACCCAGGAAGAATGATACTTGGGATCTTTTGCCCAAGGTCGATGACATGACTCATATTACCTGCAAGTGAGTGTATAAACTCAAAAAGAAGGTTGACGACAGTATCGGGCAATACAAGGCTTGTCTTGTAGCTTGGGGTTCTCTTAGTAGTACGAAGAAGATTATGAGGAGACGTTCAATCCTATAGTCAAGATGACTTCAGTATGGATGGTGATTTCTTTAACAGCTTGCCAAGGATAAAATATTTGGCAGCTTGATGTAAAGAACGTTTTTTTACGGAGAGATTGACAAAGATATCTTCATGGATCAGCCACCAGGTTATGTGTCTGAAGATCATCCAATACATGTCTGTAAATTAAAAAAGGCCCTTTATGACTTGAAACAGGTGCCTCGGGCATGATATGAGAAGATAACATAATACATCCAGTTTTTCGGATACTTTGCTTCCACTTCCAAGCCTATTATAAAAGAGCAAGGATGAGATTCAAGTCTTGGTGCCGCTGTATGCTTACGATATGATCGTCATAGGGAATTTTGAAGAGGAGGTAGCTAGACTCAGGGCAGATCTAGCTATCCGATTCGAGATGAAGGATCTTGGGGAGATCCACTATTTCCTTGGTCTCACAGTGGAGAGGAAAAAGAGTGGCGTGCTCGTATCCTAGAAATGGTGTGTAGATCGAATCATGAAGCGATTCGGCATACAAGAGGGAAAGAGAACCTCTACTCTATTAAAGGTTGGTCTGAAACTTCGACTTGATGAGGGAAGGGTTCTTTCTGATCCCTTGGATTTTCAGGCTTTGGTTGGGAGTCTGATAAACTTGACGATTATGATGTCGTATATTGCTTGTGTTGTGGGTCAAGTAAGCCGGTATATGTAGGAGCCACAAAAGCCTTATCTGGTGGCCGCAAAGGGTATCCTGAAATATGTCAAGTCCACCTCAGACATAAGTTTCTTTTATGAGAGGGATACGAGTTTCAACCTGCACAGTTATACAAATGCTGATTATGAAGGAGATACTGACAATCGAGAGTCGGCATCTGGTTACGAATTTATGTGCAGATTGGTAGTTATCTTATGGTGCAACAAGAAGCAGGACTATGTGTCTGTCTCCACTACAGAAGTGGAATAATAGGCGTCAGTCATGGCAGCCCAAGAGGCCATCTGGTTTCGGAGGTTAGTGGAGTACATCCATGAGTAGGAGTGAGGTCCTACTCTACTACGCAGTGACAACGAGAGTGCTCTCAAGCTGGTTACAAATCCAGTTTATCATGTGAGGACAAAACACATCGAGATCAAGAATCTCTTCATTCGGGAGAAGGTACTAGAGGGATGTCTGATGGTGTAATATGTGCAGAGCCAGGACAATATCACAGACATCTTCACAAAGCCGTTGTTGAAGGGACCATTTGTGCGGTTGTGGGGACTGCTTGGGCGGACTTCCACTTCCCACTTTAAGGGGGAGTGTTGAGAATGTTGAAGTAGAAGTGGGCGCTCTGAGGTGTGCAGGCCCCACAGACCGCACTTTACAGTCAGGAAAAACTGGTTTTTACTAAGTCAGAGAAGACAGTGCGGATAACTGGTAGCAGTCAGCGACGGTTAGCAGCAGGTCGCGGGTTCAACGACTAGATGGTCTTCTTCCTTGGCAGTTTCCCGACTTGGATAAAGTAGTTCGCCTTTAACGAGCCAACTAGTTGTTTGAATAAACTATTTGCTCTACTCAGCGGTTAGACGACCAGGAGTTTCAGGCAGTGGATATCTCAGTTCCAGTTCAATCTGTTCGCGACTACTTTTGCGGTCAGGCGACCTCGCGGTCAGGAGACCAAGAAGTACGATAGCGTGGTTTTCCTCAGCATACAATAAGCAGTTGTTCGCGCGACCTTGGTGGTTAGCAAGGGGGATAGACGGCTAAGTAGTTACATTGTTCTGCCCGCCAGTTTTGTACTTGTCTTGTTTTGGTGTTCTCCATCGGGTGCATTGCAAAATCTTGTCTCATAATGTGTGCATCATCTTGTAAAGAAGAATGTTAGTACAATTTTAACTCTTGTTCTTCTATTTGCTACTGATTTATTTGACTTGGTTGGTTGAGTGTTCCCGTGACCTACCTGGTTTCACATTTTTTACAATTGTGGGGGTGAGGTGGGGGTGGGGGTGGAATTCACTGGAAAAGATTTCACCGCCTTCTGTAGAGTTCATGGGATCCACAGAGGGCTCACATCTCCTCGATCACCTGAATAGAACAAAGTAGTAGAAAGAAAAACAATACCATTACAGAGAGAGTAAGAGTTATGCTCCAACATCACAATGTCCCACAGGAGTTCTGGGGGAGGCTGTTCACACTGTCGTTTATGTTCTTAACAAATCACCAACTAGAAGTCTCAAAAGTATGACACCTTATGAGGCTTGGCCCTCTATTGAACATCTCAAGACCTTTGGGTGCCTTGTCTATAGTCATATCCCAAAAGAAAACATCATTTTTTTTTCTGAAATGAAAACTAAAAGAAGTTTGTTCTTTGGCTATAGCAAGCATTCAAAAGCTTATCATATTTACAATAAATGATCTCAGATGTTAGCAAATAATATGTCGATTCATAGGTTTTAAAACCTTTTGAGTTTAACTGCGGACTTCATTTTCTGATATTCGGCTCTGTTTGATAATTGAATGCATGAACAAGATTACTAATCCATAATTAACATTATTTAATGTTTATCATGATTAAGTGATTGCATGGTATTACACATGCGCTAGACCACACTGGGAGTGGATGCACGGGGAGCGCATGCTGAGCGAAAAGGTCGGCGCACGTTTAGTGAGAGAGTGAGCAGAATGAACACTGAGCAAGAGAGCAGGCAAAGTTAGAATTATGTAGTCAGAGTGTCCAGTCTTCGTCAGAAAACTTTAGAGCTCAATCTTCTTTCATTGGTTGCATGTGTCACTTTAAATGAAAGTCTGGAGGACTTTTAAAAACTTTTCTGGGGACGTCGGTAATTATGTTTTCTCGGAATTTGAACGGGCCAATGAGAGCATGCGATTCTGGTCATCCGGATTGCCCCCTCCCCATGGGTGGATCAAAATCAGCATCGACGGGGCTCTTTTTTGTGGACCATCGGCCGGCCTTGGGGTTTGTTGCGCAGGACGAGCTGTGCGGCGTGATCCAGATGGTTCACAAGTCATTGGTGCATTGGGACCCCGATGGCGTGGGGTTGAGGGTGATGGTCGCCCTAAATGACTTTGTCTTCCCTTCATGGTGTTAGCCAAGGACGTCTTCATTCAGGGAGACTACAAGAACTTGATCGATTACTGCGAAGATAGTGTTCGTTGGGGCTGCTGGGTTGACCACGCTGCGTTGGTCGAGGACCTAGGCTTCCTTTCGCTCTTTATAAAGGTGATCTTTCATCATGCTCCCAGGGAGATGAAACAGGTTGCTGATTTTTGATCCCATCTCGTGTTATGACTTTTGTTGAGATGCCAATGCCACAACTATCGACCATACAAACTTCCTCGACCCAGTCAAGGCGGGTGGGGACAGTATGTATCTTCTGTCGTAGGATGTATTTTGATTCTTATTTTCCTTTTTAACGCGAATGCATCCTTTTCAAGGATTGCAAGTTTTTGAATAATGATGACCCTGCCCTCCGGGCGGCTGGGTTAACACGGCAAACCCGGTCAACCCGAGCGTCCAAGGCAGGTTCGTCAGCGTGACGACCTCGGCGAGTGGCTGTGATAAATGATGGCGATAGTGCACACTTTCATGGAGTTGTGCACGAGGAGGCGTGCACGCAGAGGGACGCGTGTGGAGGTGGAGCAGCCACTGTTGAGCGCCAAGACTAGGCGTTGTAATCAACACCCACTTTTGACGCTGATTTTAGCTCCCAACATTGGGGGGGGGAATAAAATCAGCGCCCTACTCGGGGGCATAGGTTCCCGCAGACACTAATTGTCGTTGCGCAACGCTCTGCGCTCAGTCTCGTACTGTGCAGTTGCGCACTGCGTGCACAGGGTTTTGTATTCGGTTAGGGGGTGCATGTCCGGTGTGAGCGTAACTTTCACGGATGTGCCTGAAGTGCTCTGACATTCTTTGGGCGTTCAAATAGATTCAAAATTATGCGAGAATGAGCCCGTGAAATTGTATCCACCAGATGGTCAAGATCACGATAAAAATTCTGATTCACCAGAACACTTTTTGAAGAACCCCATCAGGTTTCAACCGCGACCGGCGGGGAACATTAACATTAACATTTTGAGACAAATGGAATATCAATTTTCTCATTGTCCATAAAACCTATGTTTTAAAGGATAACTAGCTGGCCTTGATGTATTTGTTGCACCCCAAAGCACTCTATACAGCTTAGCACCCGGACCCTCTGGTTCGAGCATGCGGATATCCTCGCAGGCTCACAGTTGTATATTGTATCTTTATATAATACGAGCATCTTCGCACGGGCTACGCCCGTGCTCGATGCTCTCGGGCGGCCTTCGGCCGCAACAGGCGGGCTTCGCCCGCCTGTACACAGGATTTGCTTGGTTGTACCCAGGTTTTGCTTGTGTTTGATCCTTCGGGCGTCTTTTGGCCGCGAAGAAGCGGGGTTTGATTCCATGTAAATCATTGGCTTAGCGCTGAAGTAGCGAATTTTTGCGACACGGTGCGTATATATGTGTCAGTTTTTTGAGCATAGGGAGGTGGAAGAGTGGTTAACATGCGTTGTTCATCCTATGGTGTTGACCTCACTTGACGGGTTTTGGTTGTTTTTGACGGGTTTAGGTTGGGTATGGCGGCATTGTGTTTCGTGTGTAATTTGATTTTGTGCATTTATACATTGAGTCATTTGAACTTTGATCAGTTGTAATAAATGTCGAGAGTTTTAAATGCTTACTTGAAGTGTATAAATAAAATATATGTTAATTATTGTAAAACTCATATTCAATAATGACTATGCATATCGTTGTATTTATCATTATTAATTGAGTGGTGATGGTGAAAGATCTATAAAATGAAATATTATTACATCATGTAATTTGTTGTTAAATAATCATGAAAAATATCCAAAGTAGCGTGTTGGAAGTTTATCAAAAGTGTTAATATTGAGCACAAATATCATGAGCGGAGGGGAAAAATAAAATTCACACATAAAAACATAATAGTTTTTGGGTATTATAATTTCATAGAACAAATAAAACTGTGACTCGTGCATAGTTGATGGTCTGTAGTTGGAGATTGCTGAGAGTTGATGATTCTGTAACCATAGTAACTGGTATGTGCATCTATAGTTCGAAGCTCTTAGTAGTAATACTACTACTTGCTGGAAGATTCTCTTTAGTGGCCTTCGGAGATTCTGTAATATTAGAACATGTACAGTGATATTATATATTAAGAAATGTTGATAGAGTGATGATAGTACTGTATGTTATGTAATGAAAAATATTTATTACGTGTTACCTTCTAATCATTGTGAATACATAGTTCCATTCTTCCTGTGGTGTTAGACCTGGTGGTACAAGTGGGATACGTAGTCGAAAACCAGGAATTTCAGTTCGTGGAAGATCAGACCAACGTGTGGTGGTTTGCGGGTAAAGCTCATCATAGTAATTGTCATCAGAGTTTAATGAATTGTTGTTGTTGATAGGAGTATCTGCAAAGCACAGTTTGTAATATTAGGTTGAAATATTTTTTGCAGTAAAATATATATATTAATAGTAATAATAACTTACTGGGTTGTGTGGTTGACTGATTATGTAATTGTGGCCGCGGATTTGATGAATTGTTGTTTTCCATCTGTAGAATGTTGATATTCATATAGACATAAAAAATGTTTGTGAAATGAATGTGTATTTTATAATGTGTAGTTAAAATCTGATTTTGTTATTTAATGCGTAAATAAAGAAGGTTAATTAGAATATGATAATAAGAGAAGATATTTTTTTTGAGTAGAGTATTTAGCTGGGAAGGTTGATTGGCAGAATTGATTTTTGTGGTGGTGAAATTTGATGTATTGATGTTTCGTATGCCGAGTGACAATATTCATTAATACACATTTTAATTGTTTTGTGAAAAAACATGTAAATTGTACAATAAAAGTATCCTGATTGTATGCAGTAAAATGAATTGTATTTGATAGTCTACTATGTGAGTGCATGTGTGTTCGTAGGAAAATTTATTTGAAAACAACATTTTTGTGTATATAGCTCTGTGAGCAAATAATGACTTTTTTTGGTAGTAGTGTAGTATTTGGTGAATGCATTCATTTTGATAGAGTTACATATAGTTGGACGTGAGTAAACAGAGGAGCGGGTACATAAGTTCTTATTTCTTTAATTGTTTGCTTTTGTGATTTATTGGTTGTTAGTGTAAAGCTCAGATGAATCTGAAACTGATGAATGGTAAGGTAAAAATGCATTGTTGAATATTCAGGGCTCTGTAGATGTATACGTGGAGGGAATATATTTTGTATTTTATGTTTTATTGTACGAATTGTAGGTGCCATGATATTTTTTTTCAATAATGATATAGAAGACGTGAACGATTACAAAGACTTGTTGCGGCATTGAGATGTCAAAGTAGTGTAATAAGCGAATCATTTTTAAAGGCAGTTTGTGTGGGGGGAGATTTAGTTGTGATAAAATTTCGAAGAGATCGTGTGTAGTTCAACTGTATTTATTATGATTAAGTGAGGTAAATGTGTAGCACGTGACATTTTTTCTTGTTAATAGTGATAAGCATCTGTGGTGTAAATGATTGATAGTTTCATGGAGTGAAGGTAGGAAAATTGTATTTTGAAGATAATTTGATTTATGTGTATGTGTGGTGGTATTAGAGAGTAATAAATTAGGTAACATATATATCGAATGTTTCATTTTTTAATAAATCTGCATAGAATTTGGGATGCTGAGCATTGTATGTTCAAATTTACGTTTGTTATGATTAGCAACATATTGTAACAGATTTCAGAATTCATGAGCAGGTAAAGTGGTTATATTTGCTGGTAATGGAAGCAGTATTATGGTTGTATATATATGTGAGTTGATAATGTTTGCGGTGAGAATATGAGTTTTATTTTCATTAATGCAAAATAGTATTATTTGAAAAACATTTGTGGACATTATCATTAGTTTAACAGCAGAAGGTTTAGTTATTTCAAAACATAAATTGCATTGAGTAAGTAGCTGTTTTAATTGTATGGCAGTGTGTTTTTGGAGATCTGTTTTAAATGATTGTCGAGCAGTGCTAACATAATGTGTGCATATCATCTACTTTTTAGAATTATGGAGTAATGTAGTTTATAATTGTATGGGAAGTTTGAAGTTTAAATGTGGAGTCGTGTCATATGGAAGGAAATTGAATGCAAATTTTGATGAATCTGTAGATGTAATCATACGGCAATTGTTTTGTACAGTTGCATGCGAGTAACGATATAAAAACAGGTGTACCATTGTTTATAATATCATCAACAAAGAGAATATCACATTTATTACAATGTATTGATTCAATAGTGAGATAATATGCATATCGTTGATAAATATTTTTATTAACAATATGTTAACATTGATATATACAGTACGTCGCAGAGTGAATGATATTAGACAATAAGTAAATGACACAGTGGTAGAATGCATATGGCATAATATCTCAGTAATGTGCTATATGATGTATACATTTAATAGAAGTGAGAGCGAGGAAATTGTCTACAGAATATTTATATGGACTCTTTTTCTTTATGATCTTTAATTTATACGTTGCTGATAGTATTCTTGTTTAATATCAAATAGGCGTAGCTCTTCGGTTGCTACTGGTCTTCCATCAATTATTTTTATATTTATCACATTCGCAGCAGCATGCATCGACACTTCATCTGTAAAGATCAGTTCTCCTGTCGAAGTTTGATTGTCTGATGTGTTGATGTCGACCTGCATTAATAAATGCGTAATGTGGTTTCATTTTTTTAAAAATGGTGCAATAATGTATAGTGCAATTTTCAGGAAGATTGCTTACGCTGGCATGTAGGAAGCCTGGAAGATTTTGGAAGAGTGATCGTAATAAATCTGTTGTTGTAGTATGAGGAAGGTTGCTGAGTAATACAGCGAAGTAATAGTAATCTCGCATATCTGCTGGTACATTGTTGTAGGAGTCAATAGAATCAATTGCGGATGACAGGGTATTCTCTTGCGTAACTGTTGCTGAGGAGTTGTATGCAGACATTGTCAATATATACGTATGTACTGTATCAAATGACAAAGAATAGTTTCAGATGAGAATAAATAATGATTGTATATAGAGAACTTTTTTCAATGGTGACGGAGAAAATGTAATTTTAGAAAGAGTAAGAAAATGATATGTTGAGTTTTAGTGAAAAATAATTAATTAGTGAAATGTACAGTAGTGTAAATGTAAATGCGCATTTGAGGTTCGGCTAATATTGATTAAAGGTATTTCTATTCATTTTAATAAGTATACTGAGCGTTGTCGTCGGTACAGGTATGACTGTAGGTATGTAATGATAAGTATATGGACGTACGTATATTTTTTTTGATACTTTTTCATCTAAAAACACGGTGTGTATTAAAGTAAAATATTAAGTGTATTTTGTTGTAGAAGTAATAACAACAATAGAAATTATTATTCTTGAATGTACCTGGAGGAAAAGAAGTAGATGTTTATTGTTGTAGATGCGAACGATTACGAATGAGGTGGCTGTGCAAGTAATATGAAAGTAAGAAATTAGTAAACATGATATGATCATAGAACTGTATGTCAAATGTGAAAGCAGATATAAACAATATAATGTACCTGCTTGTTCACTTTTGATAGTATTTCTTTGTAAACAATGTTTTTTGTGTACGTGCCAGGAATGCCACGTAATGTACTATCTTTAATTAATACCTTTATGTTTGCCGCAGTAGTTCCTCTGGATAGAACAACGTATAGTTGACCATGAGAGATAAAGGCCAACATGTTCGATTGTCTGTTCTTGAGATTTGTTTATTGTCAGTGCAAAGCTTAATCGAACTGGAAATTGTTTCCTCGTAAGTTCAAAAGGTAGATGTTGATCTCCAGTATTTTTTAGAGGTATGCGCGGCAGGAACACTGCTTTGCCTTTATGTTCACCAGTAAGAATTTCTGCTGCAATAACATTTCTTGAAAATTGTCGGCATATGAGTCGTGAACCGTTGCATAGGCCAATACGTGGGTTTAGATTTCTTAGGAGCATAATAGGGGCACCTATCTTTAAAGACAGTTTGTGTGGCGGAAGATTACTTGATGAGATGCTATTTAAAAATTCTGGCGGGTATAAATTACGGTTGTCATCATCAACAGAATCAAAAGCGTAGTATGTTATTTCATCACCAGGGAAGATATGCAGACATTTCGCATTTAAATGTGCAACATCTTCATTTAGCGGACTCAATAGCGCTCTGTTCTCCCAGTAGTCATAGTCAGTAATACATGCCATATTAGAGAATATGGTGCTGATAAGTATATCGACTGAATGATCACCAGTCCAGTGAATAATCATTGAATCAGGAATTCGTATCATATCATCACCATATGTGGATTCAGTACCATTTCCAATTTGAAGAAGAAGCTTTGAGAAATGTTGATCATTGACTGCACGCATATTTTCAGTTAGTGATAGTAGTTTCACAGATAACCACAATGGCGATGTAACAATACTGGCATTAATAATTTGCGACATTGTTCCGTTGAGTACAACTGGTGGAATTTGATGGAAATCGCCGCCCATGATTAGAACTTTATTACCAAAAGGTAAGTCTGTGTTTAGAACATCTCGTAATGAGCGGTCAACAGCTTCGAAAATATGTTTGTGTGACATAGGTGCCTCATCCCACAGAATAGCGGAGCAGTGTTGTAAGAGTTGTTGCATAGCTGATGTTTTTGTGAATTTACAGTATGATCCTGCTTCAATTGGAATAGGAATCTTGAATCTTAAATGTGCTGTATTTCCTCCTGGAAGAAGAGTTGCAGCAATGCCTGATGATGCAGTGGCAAGTATAATATGACCATTTTTCCGTAGGTATGCAAGTATGGCCTTGTATAGAAAGGTTTTTCCAGTGCCAACAGGTCCGTCAATGAAGAAAATACCGTCAGTGCCTTGTCTAACACATTCAGTAATAATATGAAAGATATAAGCTTGACGGTGATTTAATGATGAAACTGAAGCAAGATCTGTACTTGAAATAGGCATTGATAGCTCATCTGCAATTAAGATGGAGAAGTCTGTAATATTTTCGAATGTTGAAGACATGTTCGGGATATCAAACTGTATAATTGATTTGTTGTGTTGTTGAAGAATGTTGTTGATTTCACGAAGTAGTTTGTTGAGGATATATATGTCGTTGGCAGATGGAAATGTATGGAAATCTTCTGTCATTGCTGTGTAATTGGCATTCCAAAGCTCTCTAACATTTGTGGGATTGCAAAATAGCAAAATTGTTGTAAATAAAGTACGCAGTGCTGCGGGCATCTGAAACTCTTTAGCATCAAACATACAACTATGTAGGTTGTTGTCTCGTTCTAATAGACCATAATGTTCAGCGGCGGATTTAAATGTTGTGTGAGTAATAGTACCAACTGTCATCAAATGTGTGAAAGATCGTGGTGCTCGAATATGATTTAGAAGCATGCGCAGGTAAAATCTTTCTCCTTCTGAAGGATGTACGGAGTACATTCGAGCAATAATCTTTTGACGACGCCTTCGTTTATGCCAAGTTCTTGAATTTGAGTTCCATGTGTAGTGTTTTGGAAATTCAGTGTAGAAGTAGTCGTGTTCCTCTTGGTTACTGTCATTAATGCTGAAGAACTCGGTTAACATTGTACGGGAGTTGCGCTCATTTGCAAGAATGGTAGTAAGTACATCAGTACTGCGAAACTGAACCTGATGTTTGTTTGGCAGATGTATTTGTAAACGAATTACCGAAGGATATGTCTGGTACATATTGAACTTGAATATTTTCCAGAATGCTTCTTGAGGACATATCCATCGACCGTTTACATATTGAGATATTTCATTTCGATCAGCAGTATCATGGATTTGAAATTCAACACAGTCAGGGCCTTTGTGAATGTATTTGTATAAGTATTTAATACTTTTAATACTACTACAGATTTCAACATTTATATGACAGTCATATTTTAACAGTAGATATGGATTGACGGCAAAACCCATTGGTTTGTAATATTAAAATCTGCAGCACGTCGTAGACGGAAGGAACGTCCATTATTTCGTCGGCGGTAAATCGGGTATGAGTCAGCTCCTTGTATTGTATGACCAGCAAAAGTTTTTGGGTAACCTTTTTTGCAGCTATCATGCTTCATGCATGGTGCGTGAGGATTTACATGTCCACATGGATCATGAATCATATGTCGTACAATGGCATTATATAGTTCAGGCTCATGTTCAATATGAGGGAGTTCAGCACGAACAATATGGTCATAATCATCTGGAGTATTCATTTTGTCGCGTGCATCGAAAATGATCAACATATGAACATGAGGTAAACCTCTTTTTTGGAACTCAATGACATGCACATGACTAATTGTCTTCCCTAAAATATGCCGATGGAAAAGATCATGCTTTAATTTTGTGTACTTAGCGTTGAATATTCGACTGACTATATCAGGACGATCTTGAGGAGTTTGTGTAGAGTAGAGCAATTCTGTAATTTCTGGTCATGATGAATTGCATGTCATCGTTAAAAATATATCTGGTCTACCATACTGTTGAACAACAGTCATTGCGTCTTGGTAACGTTGGTACATGTCGCGCGGACTTCCAATAAAGGATGATGGTAAAATCATACGGTGACCAATATTTGCTGAGTCATAATAATATATTATATGTCAGTAAAATAATGAATATAAAAAATAATATTATTATATATTGTAATGAAAAAATTGTAATACCTCCACTAAGTTCTCCAGCATTGAGGGAATCTTGTAAACCACAATAGAGTTCAGCACGAAGAGAATTTTGATTTCTTGTAATCCATCTTAATTTTTGAGTTTCTATTTTGATGTAGTTGTCAATAACATATTGTTGTAGAAGGCGACATCCGTGTAACGGTAATGATAAAAGTGGACCACGATCCTATAGTTATATGAATTTCAGCATAAATATATTTCATGTACAATTATAAGGATTATAGTAAATAAAAAATAGACTATATACCTGTAATACGTAGGAGTAGTAGTCGCAGCAGGTAACACGTAGATTATTTAATCCTTTATATTCAGCTATCCAACCATATGTTCCATATGGGAGAAGTAGCAGGTATTGAAGAGGATCATAGAAACCAGTATATTCTTGCACGGTAACTATATGACCTTCAGTTGTTTCAACAGTTATGTTGCGTTCGTTTGAATCAAAATAATCTTCAGCTCCAACAATTATAGCAGCAACTTGTGAGGCTGTTGGTAATATATATTGTTGTTCACGTGCTGGCCGTTCTTTGATAACTAATTTGCAGTTGATAATGTCTTCACGCTCAGACAGTCGGCGGAACATCAGTACAAATGGATTGTACGCATCTAAAATTGTTCGGATTTTTTGCAATAATGAGCGGTCTAATGCTGAGTTCTCCTGTAAATGATGATCAATTTCATGTTCTGTATCATATATGTATAGCTGTAAATATCGTGGTCTTGTATTTGGAGTAGGAAGAAGTGACCCAATTCGATGGTATATTGCTCTGTGAGCTCGGAAAGTGTAAACACTGTGTTGATCAGCAGACAAAGTTGGGTCTAAGTTTACACCCATAGATGTGAAAGAGAATACATGATTGTATGAACGAATATATCTTCTGAAATGACGGCTCTGTGCAGAATCACTTATAAATAAATTATAGAGCTCATCTGGGAATGGTGGAGTTGGTATGCGGACTCTTCCATTGTTGCAGCACATTGTTGTTGTTTCACCATCAAACAACTTAGCCTGACAGTAATTACACACTTTTGGTCGTTGTAGTTGTAAGTACGTAATATGTTGCCGTACATTTGAAATACGGGCACTATTATGGATTCTAGAACAATGATTTGTAGCAGTGGTGTTATCATCAGAGGTGGACTCATTTTCATTGTCAGATTGAGGCGCATGGGATGCGTAAATTTCTATATAGATGAGAAATGGATGAGGTGTTAACGTACAAAATTAATAAAGTATAAAAAGCATTTACAGTAAATTGTAGTTACAAAGTACGTACGTTGTAGTACATGTTCATCTGGCTGTTGCACGAAAAATTCTGGTACATGTGCTACTTGTACAGAGTTTTGTGGGATGTCATTATCAATTGATGGTATAACAGATCTGTGAGAAGATGATGATTCTCCAGTGTGAAGTGGTTGCGTAGCATGAGTGAATGGCGACGACACGGTTGTTAAAACGTATCGGTGTACAACAGTAGATGGAGTAGATGTTACTGTGTTTAGAGATTGTATGTGGGGCGCATCAGTAGTTTGGACAGGGTATTTGGTGGCTATTGATGTAGGCGCAGTGGAGTCACATGGGGGTGTAGAAGTTGAGTGCCCATGGATATTTTCATGGGACAGTTGAACATTGTGCGACTCAAACAAATGCTGCCGTTGAGCACGGTTTCGAGCGGCAGTACGCCAAATGGCTCGTTGATGCTCTTTTTGTGCTTCAGTCAATTGCAACCACCGAGATCTGTGACGGGTTCGATTAGAAGCACGTTCTCGTTCGCGTTGTTCTTCTGTCATCCTCGCTCTTCTAATTCGTGAATGTTCACGATTAGCAGCTCGTTGAGCAGTACGACGTGCTTCAACTGTCTCCATGGTGGTGCGGAGGAGAGATTTTAGTACAACCTGAGTTGATATATATTTAGTAAGTAACGTAAAAGCATAGCACTTTGAAAATTCATCAAATGCGTTCTTACTAGAGACATAATCAGAGTATTTATAGTAGATGAGGACTTGTAAATGTATTTTTTCAGTAGTAGTGAACTTACATTTTGTTCAGTGGTAAGAGTGTAGTGTATGAGAACATAGAAGGTTCAATGCAAATGTGAATAGTAACGACACTGTGATAATGCGCGTATGTGGTTATGACATTTTAGGGATTTTAAGTAATAATGTGATGCATCTCTGCTGGCACATGACTGTAGCAGTCGAGCACATTGTGTCGAAAAAGAGGTACTTGTTACGCGCTATGGTTGGTGAAAAGTGTACATTTCATAAAATTTATTTAGGTGAGTTAAGATGAAAGAGATGAGTAGTAGAAGGAGATGCGATACGCAAAATACGGTGTATCCACTTGGGCCCATTCGTGTTGGCGGAAACTGTACGAAATCGCAGTTTTGCCTTCCTCATTGAACGGGAGTTTCAACACAGGGCGTTAAACACAACAATTTTGTCAGGTAATGTGAGAATTCACAGGGAAGATTTGATTCCTTATGAGAAGTTGGGGTTCATATTGGTATGAGTAGCAACACATCGGTCGATCTAACGTTGGGTGGGTGGGGTTGCTAGCTGAATGGAGAGACCTTGTGAAATAAGCATGAACCGCTTGTTCTTTAAAAAAATAGAAAAACATGTACGTCTATATTTCGTAGCATGCGCGCAAATACAGCTGGAGTGGAGGGCACATGAGGTTTTTTTTGGAGTCATGTTATGAGATGCAGGATTACATGAGAGGAGTCTGAAGTTTAAGAAGACGAAGAGGCAAACAGAGTGATTTGCGAAGCCCTACGGACGTTTTCAGTCATTATGGGAGGTTGACATGCGTAGTCGTATGATTATGGGCACAGAAGTGGCATTAGTTGGCGTACTTTTGGTAAGAGTGGAATATAAAAGTACAGTATTTACTGAAAAATTTGAGATGAGCATAATGGATGTTACAACGAAAAAGTTTTTCAACGGATGGTAGTTTGGATAGAAGAATCCGATGCAGGTATGGCCGGCGAACTTATAGAGCAAAAGTGGTAGTAAAAGTACCATAACAAATTAACAACGCAGAGGAGGGAGAGACAATTGTCGTAGCAGCGGAGGTGGGAGCAACGTGGAAGTGGAAATGAAATTGGGTAGGGCAGAAACGATGCGAGGCCATGCAGAATCATCAACGTCAGTGCTGACAACATCGGAAAGCAAAACAAATTAGCAGTAGGAGTATGCCGTGGGAAGCGAGGAGTTATTAATTGCATTAAATTAACAACGACGTATGCGTTCCCCACGTGAAGTCGTAGATATCGTTTGGCTAGTTTACATAAATTGTGCTATGGCGTTTCCCACCATGAAGATGGATAGCATAGCAGCATCAATTAAAGCTGATTTCAACCAATTTGTCAGCTGAAATGCTTTGCAGGCATTCTATACTTCAGTTTGTGGATCAATGCACTCTAACTTCATCTGCACTCCATCTTCTTCTTCGTCATTATCATTGAATAATACGTTTGGTAGTTCCAAGTCAGAATCGTCTTGCTTCACCTTTTCCAACGGAATCTCTTTATCGAGAGACAACATCACTAAGTTCGCCGTCCGAAAACAGCAGAATATGTTCTTGATTGACCTCTTCGTCAACGGATTCGTCAGATGGTTCCTTACACTGCTCTTCCGCCACTGCGAAAGAGTCTTTTGGATGGAAAAATTCCCATTGGAAAACCATGTCTTCATCAAAAGCCTTTTCCATGAGAGAAAGCCTTTGTTTTGATGAGCAGATCAGCAGGAGGATGAAGTTTTTATATGGTTTTGAATTGAAATTGAAGGGTTGTTGGAAGAAGAGAAGATAGTTTTTTTTTTAAATTTTATTGAGCTTGTTGAAGAGGAAGATTCCTGGATGGCCAATTTGTAAGCGAAATACGAACAAAGTAGCGAAGCAATAAAATTTTGTTGATGCCTGTTTGTGTGGCTTTCCCCTTGTGCAAAAATTTCAATTTGGTAGAACACATGTGCAGAGGAGAAAGGAAACATCCAAAACAGAAAATAAATTCATGGAAGAGAACATAGCAGTTGAAATCCAACTAATTTTCGAGAATACCTAATAGCAGAGAGGTATGAAAGTGCAGCGGTTGGGAAGAAGCTGCGTGCGATTGACGGCGATGTCAAACGGATGATGTTCAGTAGGTGACCCTTAACGAATGACGTCTTAACACATGCGTTTACGACCGCCACCACCGTGCCAAATGAGTGCATAGTCTCACTAATAGCTAAGTACATCATGTGTTTGCTTTATATTTTCCTCAATGCAAAAAATTTCAATTGTATAGATATGGGAGGGAGAGTTCATAGGCTTCCATTCTTGTTGTTGTGAAAATTTCAATTTTATAGATATGTTCAGTAGGCATGGTGGGAAGACCGAGTTAGTAATCAGCAGGAGGACTTAATTAATAGTGCAGAGGAGGCAGCCCCATTCAAGAAAACACTGTTGTCCAGCAGTTTGAGTTCGCACTTGGAGGCCCAGATCCAGCCCCGTACCATATTTTCGGTCTATTTCAGTTCTTCGGAAACTCGCCAATCTCTCTACTACCTAGTTGTCTATGTTTGCTAGGTTGTAGTCGTTTATTTATGTTGAGTTGTGTGTTAATTTCCGACTTGAGAAATACTTGTTTGTAATCTTGTTTTTGTGGTTTGAAAAGTTGCACATTTACATTTACTTAGTTATTTGATATCGAGTTTACTTAGTTTAGGGTACTTGTTTTATGGTCATGATGCAAGACAATGAACTAAGATGGTTTGGTCATGATTATTGATTCACATCAAAGGGAAAAAAAACTGCATGAATTCAAGAAATCATATTGTTCTATTATCCTACCCCTGCATTCATTTGAGCATGCTAACATTCTGAAGTTCCCACCCAAAGGCTCAGTTTGGGGGCGATCCCGCCGCGAAATTCACAATTTGAAAATTGTAATCGCCAGCATTCTGTGGGAAGCCCACCGAGCGCACAGAACCACAAACACGGCGAAATTCTAGGCTCCAGTCAGGCTCCAACTCAATTTCAATGAGACAGGAGGGAAGAAAAGCTCAATACATGTCCAGATATTAAAAAAAAGAAGTAAACTATAAAGAATCAATCAGGGCCAGGCAAGAGAGCAAAAGTAGAAATCTACAATTTGGGCAAGATAAAAAGCATAGATCTACCATAATTTACTGTGACTGGGGAGAAGTTTGTTCAATTTTTTGGTTCAGAAAAAACATCATGCAATACATAAAAGGAAGATAAAGGTGATACCAACATTTGAAGAAGACTTACCTCAAATTGGCAGGACTCCAGCTTTCCAGCAGCTTATAAGGAAGTTGCTGCAGGGAGTAAATGGACTTCAGCGAAGGCGGCAGAGGGAAAGTGAAGAAGGTGAAGAAGTGTTACCTCAATTTGGCAGGAAGCGGGGCACGATCTTCTCCCGGCTTTGCAGCAGCTTAAAGGGAACTTGCTGCAGGGAATTTGTAGCTGATGTGTAGTGGAATTTCAAGCCGAAATTTGCAGCTGCTGTGCAGGGGAATCGGGCAGGGCAGAAGCGGTGAGAGGTGATGCGGAGGCGGAAGCAACAGCGGCAGGGGAACTGGAGTCGTGCAGGGCAGAAGCAGTGCTCGCGGAATCGGGCGGAATAGCCGAACTTTCGACCTGCTGTGCAGTGGAATCGGGCGGGGCAGAAGCGGCGACAGGCGATGCGGAGGCGGAAGCAACAGTGCGAGGGGAACTGGAGTCGTGCAGGGCAGAAGCGGCGAGAGGCGATGCGGAGGCGGAAGCAACAGTGGTAGGGGAACTGGAGTCGTGCAGGGCAGAAGCAGTCGCGGCGGAATCGGGCGGGGCAGAAGCGCTGCGACGCGATGCGGAACCGGCAGCAACTGTGAGAGTGGAAGCGGTATCGGGCAGAGGCTTCGAAGGAGAATGCAGGATTTAGAATCGCAGGAATCCGGCGCGCGAGGTTACGGGTGTTAAACGACGACAACTTAAACAGTGGGCACAGCGGCGCGAAGAGAAAACGCGGCAGCGGAACCTCATCGCGGTTGCGGCACGCGGCGGGATGAGAGGCGAAGGGTTCGATGACGAAGCAGGAGGTGGACCGGGGCGAGGAAGAGCGGCGAGCGGTGTGCACCGCTGTGAAGGCCGGATCGGGCACCTAAGGCGGCTGTGGCACGCGGCGGGGAAAGCGGGCGGGATCTGCATCGAGCGTTACGGAGCGAAGAAGAAAAACTGACGGACGGAACGCTGCTGTGACGGAGAGAGGACGGAAAATGGAATCCCCTTATTAATAATAGATATCATATAAATCGTAAAGCTTAAATCCTAAACAAAATAAAAAATGTGCATGTAGCAAGTGCACGTGACATTTCTCAATGTTATTTAATTTATAATTTTGTACTATATAATTATTTTAATTTCAAGGAAAATATTAAGAACAAAAATGTGATATTAGGCCGTAGCAAATTTTATAAATATATAGTATATATATGGTATAGAAAATCAAAAATATTCCTTTTGCCAACTCCAAAAATCTATTTAAACCTGTCAAACTTGGATCCACCACTATGTATCCTGATACCTGATTGATAGTTCTGCCTCTGGGAGAAAGATTTACAAGATAAGTTTTCTTATCCAGTATCAGGTCAGTCTTTCTCTTCATTTTTTACATTACTTTTTTTCAGGCTTTTCATAATATATTCATATAGCATTCTAGAATCTAGACTAAGGCTCTGTTTGAGGGACATATTTTTATCGGTCAAACGGTCACGATTGCATGAACTGAAGCCTAAGGTTTTCTTTGATGCGGTTTATTTGCTCAGTTGAGTAATGTCAAAAACGTTATTAGTATAGAACGTCTGTTGAGTTTGGTCAAAAACGTTATTATTATAAAATGTATGTTTGGTAATATAAAGATTATGACCGTCGGTCCGTCACAAAGAAAATAAACTAATTTTGAACATAAAATACAGGAATTTTTTTTTGTTGAAACGATGGTTCATGAGCACCGTATTCATAGCCGCTACCACCGCGCCAAATGAAAGCTAAAGCTTTGTTTGGTGCAGTGGAAATCCACTAGAAAGCGGTTGGTTTTCCTTGGCGGGGAGAATTCTTACCGTTTGGCTGCGACCCAACAAAATGACTAATAGCAGCAGAAGGGCAGTACCCGAGCCAGATCTGACGGTTTAATTCATGTGTTCAGGTGATTCTAAACGTATTTAGCATAGATAATTCTATACACCCAAAACATACCTAAAAATCACAAAAAATGAGGCTCATACAGTCATACATACACAATAAAATAATTTATTTTATACACAAAAAGTCAAAAAAGTGTGTAAAAGGCTAAATAATTTATTTTATCATGTGCGGGGCCCACTCTTTATGATTTTTAGGTGTATTTTAGGTGTGTACTTCCGTCTGCATAATACCATCTCATTTTCTTCTCTCTAATAAATTTTTAAAAACTAAATTAGGTAAAACTAATGAAAATAATTAAATTAGTTTATTTACTATATTACAAAAGCACATTTGGGCGGATTTATTGCCATACTTCATCATTTCGTATTTCCCGCCTGCAAATAAATATTTTTAACAAGTTAAATTCTGTAAAGTATTAAATATTAAATTAAATAACAAATAAAATTGATAGGACTCTCTCCATTTACAGGAATTTTGATCTACAAATAGTTGGATTCTTATGTACCTCATTAGGTTAGTGGGGGTTACGGTGGGGACTTTGTGAGATTGATCGAAGTCAAGCCCAATAACACATGGAGGGAACCGCTCTAAACAACCACACGTGCAATCCGCGTGGCAAAATCGCCCTGAAACCGTCGTGCCAACCGCCCGGGGGTCCAATGCTGCCCCTGGCGGCTGGCTTCCCAGCCGGCCGCCGCCGCCACACCTTATGTAAGACCCCCTCCCCTTTCCAAGGAGTTAACCCGGTCTTATGCCCAGAACCGTCGCCTTACGGTGACACTAACACAGGCTAGTCGACACTGCAAGACATCGATCCTGCGGCTACTGCGATCATTAACCTTCAGGCCAATTAGAGATTAGAAGTAATATAAGCAATTGTATATCAAGTCCACATCACAGAAATAACATCATATATATATAATTAAGGATAAAGTTCACAATAAGTATATGTAGAGAGTAAAGGGCTTATGCCCGGTACATGCCAAAATATAAACACTCTCTCACACAACACTAAGCGGAAGCGGTAACTGAAACACTCGTCATCACCTGACGCCGAACTGTGGTAGTAGTGCGTGGTAACTGCTCCTCAGGTCCATCCACCTCGTCCCGATGGTCGTGCTGGTGCTCCAACTACTCGAGCTCCTAAAATGATACGGTCACAACCGTCCGTTAGTCATAAATACTAAGTCATTTTGTCCTCGCCTCACCCCCCACAACTCCTAGGCACCGTGCGGGCGGACGAAAGTGGAGGACAACAAAGCAGAAACAATGGAAAGAAGGTGACAGTAGATCTATTCCATCATGGATATATTTTTAACAGTTATATCATAGAGCTAGCAGTTCTATACATAGCACATGTAAAGTAAGTAAGCAGTACTAAAAGGAGTGATATAAGTAAAGTAAAGAAAGAGCAGAAGTAAACTATATACCACTACACTAACATCACAGGAGTACCTTAACTTATATGAATGTTCGTACAAACTTCTAAGTTAAGGTTTCACAAATGTAACTTATCATATAAAAGAACTCATACTAATTTATATGATCAAGATATATGATGCGTATGTCCTAAGTATGTATGTATGATATGGTATGCGGGTTATGATTCATACAAGTGCAACTCACACACACGACTCTATGCGCACAGACGTTTAGTTCCCCGGTTTTGGAAGCTAGCTTCACTCCCAGGAGCCTCCATAGTGGCCAAGGGAGACAGTGGGTTCGGTCACCCCACTCCTAGGCGGGTATCCACATTACCAGGCCTAGCCCTTACATACACCTCTGAAGGACACACCAAAGTCACCACGTACAGATGCTGACAAGCCTGCCAGTCTTTAAGGTCGGGTGTACGTTTTGGGAGATTGTCCTCCAGACCGCAGTATAAACAACCTACTGGCCCGTCAAACTCTCACACCTCACCTGAGACACCGTACTGCCATCGGTGTGACGATTGGCCCAGTACCGCATGACCCGCCACTAATATGTTCTATGCACATGCAAATTATTTCCAACCCGAGACTCCAGCTAGCAGGACTGAGCTCGTCCTGTATCCAAACATCTGAGCCTCAGCTCGTAGGACAAAAATCTGTCCTGTATCCAAACATTCGAGCCTCCAGCTAGCAATACTAAACCCGTCCTGAATCTAAACATCCGAGCCTCTAGCTCAGAGGACAAATACCCTTCCTGTATTCAAACTCCGAGCCTGCAGCTCGTAGACCTAAACTCGTCCTGAATCCAAACATCCGAGCCACCAGCTCGCAGGACTAACCCGTCCTATATCCAAACATCTGTGCCTCTAGCTCGCAGGACAAAACATGTCCTGAATCCAAACATCCGAGCCTATAGCTCGCAGGACTAAACCCGTCCTGTATCCAAACATCCTAGCCTCCAGCTCGCCGGACAAAACCCGTCCTGAATCCAAACATCCGAGCCTCCAGCTCGCAGGACTAAACCCGTCCTATATCCAAACATTCGAGCCTCCAGCTCGCAGGACAAAAACCCGTCCTGTATCCAAACATCTGAGCCTACAGCTCGCAGGACTAAACTCGTCCTGAATCCAAACATCCAAGCCTCCAGCTCGCAGGAATAAACCCGTCCTGAATCCAAACATCTGAGCCTCCAGCTCGCATAACTAAACTCATCCTGAATCCACCAAACATTTGAGCCTCCATCTCGTAGGACTAAACCCGTCCTGAATCCCTCCAACCATATACGTGTGAGTTTGTCACATCGTTCCCTTAACCTATTAGACTACTCTTGTCTAATTCTTGTTATACATAGCATTTTAGGGTTAGTCCTCGGACTGCCCAGGGCATACCCGGTGAAGGGCTCTCGGGGGCACTGGGAACTACGATAGGCTGAAGCCCAAAACTCTCTTTCTCAAGGACACTTACTCTTATTGGTGTCTACCCATTATTAATACCTCAATCTCGTTGTTGCTCTTGAGTAGACCTAATGGTTTAAAGTACTTATTGTGAAGGACGACGATATTCGTCGACCTCCGCTATAGTTGTTCTCCAGTGGATTACACTCTAACACTCGTTACTTTGTAGTGACCTACTTATGATCCCGACCAGGGTTTCAACTTCCCAATGTAGTTCTCAATTCAACCATGTATTGTACCTCTTGTGGGTCCCAATGTTATACAATATTTCTACTAAACACACCCCATAACCTAATACTAATCCGCATGAGACATCTTCCAATCCTTTGGGCCAAATGCCCATAAATATTTTTCATGGGTTTTCATGTGTATGAAGTTGACCGTTTAGAATTTCATCATTTTCTAGGTGTCTAGGACCCTAAATTAAATCATTAAGTTAAGTGATCAAGTTCACTTTGTACATGAACTACTCAATCCAAAGGTCCATCATATCCAAGTAATTTATCTGGAGTTCATCTAGATTAAAAATTTCTGTTCACCAAAGCTACAGATTTTTTTTCACTTGATTTACCATTTATTTTCTAATTTTTGATTAAAATCACATTTAATCCATTTTACAAATGAAGTACTTAAAATATACAACTAAAAATTCTTGGAAAATTATTGGTGATCAATATTGATATAATAATACTAAAGAAAGAATTTTATGATCCTAGCCAGTTATTTGACCTAACATAATTCCATATGAACATTATTATCAAAATACCACTATTAGGGTTTTCAGCATACATACTCATCCAAAAATTCTCAAATAATTATATTAGGTTTGAATCACAGAAATAAGATACTGTAAATTTTTTCATAATATTTCAACAGCATTTTCCCTTACTTTAAATTAATTTTCCATAAGGGGCGAAATGGTAAATCTACTTAAAACACAAGATAAAATTTCCAAACAAGCTGATAGATTTTTACAGAGATGTATAATGTACTAATAGGGTTTGTGTCAAACTTTTATAATTAAACAAGCAGTCGTGCACGGGGGACCCCGTGCGGGCAACATTCGTCGTGGGTGCGACATTTGTCGAGGGGGCGACATTCGTCGTGGGTGCGATATTCATCGAGGGGGCGACATTTGTCGTGGGTGCTACATTCGTCGTGGGGGCGACATTTGTCGAGGCGGAGACATTCGTCGTGGGTGCGACATTTGTCAAGGGGGCGACATTCGTCGTGGGTGCGACATTTGTCGAGGGGGCAACATTTGTCGTGGGTGCGACATTTGTCGAGGGGGCAACATTTGTCGTGGATGCGACATTTGTCGAGGGGGCGACATTCGTCGTGAGTGCGACATTTGTCGTAGGAGCGTCATTTTATAGTGTTGTAACATTTGTCGTGGTGGCGACATTCGTCGTGGGGGCGACAGTCAGCAGGAGCGACATTTGTCGCGGGTGCGACATTTGTCGCGGGTGCGACAATTATCGCAGGGGAGACATTGGTCGTGGGGGCAACATCGATCATGCGCGGCGATATCGTTTGTGGTCTCAGATATAGATCGTGGACCGAGGTAATGGTTGTGAAAGCTTTCAAACATGTCTAGAAGAAGTAATACAATGCATATATATTCATAAAAGTACACTGAATACAAAAACAAAAGAAAAAGTAGTTCTTGAATATTACAAATGTTACATTAATCCACTCAATCTATGTAATTTGGCTCGATGCATGTAATTTTGTGAATATTTCTTTGAACACTACATTTCTAGTGTACACTCCTTCGTGCTCCTCCAATGTACCATTTTTAACCATCACTTTAGTGTTATTTGCAGAAACTCCTCTTGACAATGCCACATACAGTTGTCCATGGCTAAAAACATCATTTGGTAAATATACTCCAACATTTGAAATTGTTTGGCCCTGTGATTTGTTGATTGTTAGAGCATAGCTCAATAGTATTGGGAATTGCTTTCGGGTGAGCTCGAAGGGCATCTTAACATCCTCTGCGCTCTTCAAGGGAATTCGTGGTAGAAATACTTTGTGTCTTTTAAACTCCCCACTCAATACTTCAGCTTCAATAACATTTCTTGAAAAGTTTACACATATAAGCCTTGTTCCGTTGCACAACCCAATTTTTGGATCAATATTTCTAAGAAGCATTATCGGTGAACCTTTCTTGAGATTGAGCTCGTGAGGTGGTAGATTCCCCGGATTTATTGAATTTAAGAATTCTGACAAATATAAATTATGAGTGTCATCTACTACTGAGTCAAAAGAATAGTAAGTTTTGCATTCTCCCGGAAATATTTCAAGACATTTTTCATTTATTTTGTTGACATCTTCATTCAAAGGCGTTATTATGACTCTGCTTTCCATGTAACTGACATCTGTTGGGGAACCAAGCTCAGGGAATATTGCATCGATCAATATATTTATTGAGCGTTCATCTACCCAAGGTATGACCATGGAGGTTGGAATCTGAATCATATCATTTAGAACGGCTGACTCATCACCGTTACCCACGCGCAGTAAGAACTCCGAGAAATGTGGATCGTCGTGAGCTCTCATATTCATTGTTAAGCTAAGAATGCGAACATTCATCCATAAATACGATTCAACAATGCTTGCGCTAATAATTTGAGATTTTGTTCCATTTACGACGACCGGTGTCAGCTGACGGAAATCACCACCAAAGATCATAACCTTACCGCCGAAGGGCTGATTGACGTCAAGGACATCCTTGAAAGATCGATCCACAGCTTCGAATGCCTTTTTATGAATCATTGGGGCCTCATCCCAAATAATTGCCCCGGCTTGTTGTATCAATTCACGCAAATCAGACTGCTTATTAAATCTGCAGGTCGATATTATTTCATATCTGATAGGTATTTTGAACTTTGAGTGTGCAGTCCTCCCACCCGGGAGTAGGTTTGCTGCGATCCCCGATGAAGCTGTGGCTAGTATAATGAACCCTTCCTTTCTGAAAGTTGCCAACAATGCTCGATAAAGGTAAGTTTTTCCCATACCTCCTGGACCATGCAAGAAGAACATTGCAATTTGTCGTTTTCGTATAGATGCACTGATGATGTTGAATGCAGACAGCTGTTCTGGATTAAATGAGTTTATTGAATTTAAGTCATCATCAGATATTAAGAACGAACGTTCATGTTCTATTAGGCTAGAGAAGAGGTGAAAACCCTCAAAACCTTCACTTATGGCCGACAAACCAAAATCTTTTATTGTTTTCTTGTGTTGTTGTAGAATGTCATCTAAATCATGAAGTAACTTATCTTTTTTATAAGTGTTATTTGAAGTGTTGCTTGAAGTGTAATCTTCCGTCATACTGTCAAAATTCTCATCCCACGGATCTTGTACAGATGTCGGTTTACAGTATAACAAAATTGTTGCAAAAAGCCTTCTCAACGAAATAAGCATTCTAAAACATCTTGCTTCAGCCAGGCAATCTCAAATGCAATTGTCCTCTTCAAGAAGTCCGTGTTGCTCTGCAGCCTGTTTAAAGGTTGTACATTGAACACCGCCGATAAACTTTAGATCCTCAAACGATTTTGGACCCTTAACATGATTAAGTAGCAATCGTAAGTAAAACCTTTCGCCTTCCATTGGGTTGACTGCATATATTCTACCAATAACCTTTTGATTTGATACTCTCGGTATCCACTTGCACTCGGCAGATAAATATCTGTAATATTTTGGAAGATCTTTATATAAGTATTTCTCACGCTCTTGGTCGTCACTATATAAATGAAAAAATTCAGTTAGCATCGATTTGGAGTTCCTCTCATTTGCCAAAACACTTGAAATCGTGTCCCCACTACCGAAGTGAACCTGATGTTGATTTGGTAAATGAATTTGTAATCTCGAAACAGAAGGGTACATCTTCGTCATCTCAAACTTAAATATTTTCCACAATGCCTCTGGTGCACAAACCCAACGACCATCAACGTACTTGCTCACCTCATCATAATTAGGGGCAGGGCGAACTTCAAATGACACGCAATCATGTCCCTTGTAGACATACTTGTACAAATACTTAATACTCTTAATACTACTACATATCTCCACATTGATGTGGCAATCATACCTTAAGAGTAACCACGGGTTGTATGGAACGACCCATCTATTATCCACCACAATCCCACGACCAACTGTAATAGTTCTACTATTATCATTCCGACGTCGATAAACAGGATATGAGTCATTCCCTTGAATAGTATACTCTGCAAAAGACTTAGGATACCACTTACTGCACACAAAATTCTTCATGCATTGTGCATTCGGTTTAAAGTGACTGCATGGTCCATGTATCATATGTTTTAAAACAGCATCATATAAAGGGCGATCCGCCTCTTGATTGAGTATCTCAGCGCTAACCAAAGAATCATACTCATCTGGAGTATTTAATTTATCTTCGGCATCAAAAATAACCAACATATATACGTGTGGTAGGCCTCTCTTTTGAAACTCAATAATGTGAGCGTGTGGAACCACCTTTCTAAGGATACCTTTATTGAAGATCTCATCCTTTAAGTTTTCATATTTAGCTCGAAAGATTCTCGTAAGTAGATCTGGACGATCATGCGGAAGTTGTCCTGGATAAAGTTCTTTTTTGATTTCACTCCAATTAGTGTTGAAGCCAAATATGACCTCAACTGAAGTTCGAAGAAAAAGGGGTGCAGCTAAAACCTACTCCTCTCAAGTCTCACCCCTTGACTGGATTCTAAGGACCTAAGACTGACCCTCAAGCCTCAGCAGGGAGGTCCCACCTCACACCCGGAAGATCTCTGAGAGCTTCCCCTCCAAAGCCAAAGCTGGGCTAGGAGCTCCTCAGAAAGCACTAGAATTCCGGAGACAATGATAGCTTGCTTTCTAAGGAGCCCTTATGGGTCTATTTATAGCATTTTGCTGTCCTGAATTTATTGAAAAGCCCCTGGTTGGTCTGCCAATAGCCAAAACCCGCTGTTTTTCTGAGGGTACTGAAGTAATTTCTCCTGAGGGCAATTAGGACATTCTTCCAAAGACCCTGCGCCCCACTCGGCGAGAGCTGGTGCCGAGACCTTTCGGCCCAGGGCGTGGCGCGAACATTCTCGCCCAGCGCAAGCGAGAACTCTCCGGGACTGGGGCTTGTCTTGGGCGAGAGCGATTCCGCGCAGTCCGCGCTTGGCGCTCTCGGCCCACGGATTCTCTTCTATAGCATCCGGCGCAATCGTTCCCGCCTTCTTCGGGCGAGATCTTCCTTATGCTGGGAACACTTCGGCTAACCCAACCGTTGATCATTGTGCCTCCTGGACTGGCTCAGCGAATATGGGGTTGTACACAATCCCCGCTCTTTTTGAGCTAGCACCGCGCTCGAAAAGACATGTCCAACCCCAAAAATATTCGCTGAGCACGTGTCAACATCAGGGAATCTTTCGGTGGGCCGTACGGTGTCTATAAATATGAGTGCCGATAGACGGTCATAACACTTCCCTCGAGCCGTCATTCTCCTTCTGAGCTCTCGCCCTCTCTCGCTATGCCTTCCAAGCGTGCCGATAAACCTCTTCCGCAGGATCTGCAGGACCGCATCAACGCGGCGCAGGCGCGAGCTAGGGCTAACAGTGCCCTTGTCGCCCCATGGCTAGCGAGACAGCCGTCAGTTGCTGAGCCTTCTTTGCCCAAGAAGAAGAAGAAGAAGAAGGCGAAGGTGGTTCAGCGGGACCTATCCCGCGAGAACAGGAGCCCGCCCACCCCGACCCCTAGTTGCGCGGACGGCACCTCGCCGCGGAAGGTAAGCTTGATATACCCATTATCAACCAGTTGCTCAATTGTCTAACTTGATACCTCTCGCAGGAGACGGTTCCTGACGCTGCCACGTCCCCGCGAGAACGTTCGGATCCACCCTCTAGCCATCAAGATGATCATCCACAGGTTCCCGAGGCGCCTTTTCCGCCTGACCCGAACACCGCCGGTAAAGGTTTCCTTCTTGGCTTCGCCTGGTATTTTTAAATACTGACCTGATTCCTCGCAGCGCCAGTTTTCGCACCTCCAGATCTCGCCACCCGGGATGGTGGGGCGAGAACTGTGAATCAGCCTGCCCATGCGGCTGACTCCTCCCTACCGGCGAGAGGAAAAAATGCCGAGATCCCTGCGCCACCGCTAGACGCTAGCCCTCCAGCGGTTGAGGAGACCCGCTCCCCTGCTCTCGATCAGGCCGGGATCACCATCCGCAAAGTTTACCCCCCCGGCAAAGGAAAGCCAATCCACCTCCTCTTTGGAGCTGAGGGGGGGGGGGGGGTGGGCCTTCTCGCCTGCCGTCGACCGGGGGGCCTCGTCACTCCGAAGGTATACGGCCGTTTTATTGCTGCTACCTTTTAGTTTCCGCTAAAATGGGGAATCTTCTTGACAGGGGACATGGACTCGCGGCCTGGCGCTGAAGTGGAGGTGGAAGACGAAGAAGAAGAAGAAGAAGAAAGAGACGGAGAGGATGGCGAGAGCTCTCCCTTCCCTTCCTCTGACGAGATGGAGGAGATCCTGACCGGTGCCGGGAGCGCAAAAAGACGGGGGAAGAAGGTCGCCGCCATACTGTCGAAGCTCATCCGGCGAGATCGAGTCTGCGACCTCGCGGCCAAAGAGTTTCGCCAGTCGGTGGAGAAAAGGCTGGAGTCCCTGGAGCGAGACTTCCTTCTAGGCGAGATGGACCGGCCCGGGGGAGCTACCGCCGGGTCCTCACCTGAGAGATGCATCGAGAGGATCCGGGATCTGTCTCGCCGGGTTGACCTGGGATGCAGCGTTCTGTCATCCTACTTCAACCCGCAGGCGCCTCCCCGGACCAAGCTGCGGGACCGAGGCAAGTGGCGCTGGGAGCAAGGGAAATGGCGCTGGGAGCCGTACTGAAGCGCGAGACCTCCCCTCCTCTTCCCCTGTCCTTCCCTTCTCTAATGTACCCTTTCTTTTTCGCATGGAGTCATAACTAATGTTCCCGCACATTATTCGCTGGTTATATTATTATTATTATTTTTTTTTATCGCGTTCCCGCTCAGCGAGAGCGATGGCTCTGTCTTTAATATTTTTGTATGCGTATGAGTTATTTTCCCAGCTCTTTGGGGTGGCGAGAGCCACCTTGCTTCCGCCTACTTTTCCTGCCGTATGACACTTCGCAACGTTAGCGCCAGCTGTTTAATCGGTCGCTGTCAGATTCGGGCGGGAAAAATGAAGCGTCGCTGACCTAGGACGCGGCGGCTGTACCCTCGCCGCCTTTCTGAAAACAACCATCATTTCCACGATTTCCTATAAATAGGAAGCTCACCTACCACATTCATTACTATGACTCCAGTCTCTCTCCTCTTTGCTGTTGTTCTCGCAGTCTTCGCAAAGCTCTCGCCCCTTTTCTGTCTTCCACTTCCGTTCTCGCCTTGTTCTCGCTCTCGCCTTCTCCCCGTAGATCTCGCCTTCAATCCCTATTGCAATGCCTGGTGGTGGTGAAGGACGATCCAACTGTGCGGAAGCCTTCCAAAAGCATCTCTTCCCTTCCTGTACTCTCACTCTGGAGGAGTTCAATCTGACCAAGGCCCAGCACGTTCCCGCTGGCTTCGTCGCGCGGCCCCCGGGCAGTCATGACAAGGTCAACACTGCAGGGGAGGGGGAGCTCGCCATCCCTACTGAACACTTCGAGGTGGGCTTCCGCCTCCCGCTGTGGCCTGAGATGCGACAGGCTCTCCGATACTACGGGGTGGTTCCCGCGCAGCTGAATCCTAATTCAGTTGCCATTCTCGTGGCATTCATATGCTACATGCGTTCCGAGAGGATCGAGTTCAGCCTGCCGATCTTCCGCAAGCTGTTTACCTTCCGCGCGAAAGGAGGCGTGGTGTTCTTCTCCGGGCAGCTTCTGAAGACGATCGGTCTCGCCAACAAGCATCATCATTGGGGCGAGAAGTTCATCTACGTCTCCGGCGACTTCGGGAACGTACCCTTGGCCCCCATCCAATATGAGGATGCCGCCTACAAGCCTCCGTCCTTGGGCTCCCGCGAGGGTGCCCTCCTTGAGTTCTTCGGAACCAAGGACTTCGACGTCCTCCACCTCCGGCGAGACGTTGATTCTCTTCCCCTGTACTTCCGGGAGAAGGTAGGGTCTCGCCTTCATTTGTCTATTTCTTGCCTTTTCCGAGATTAGAACTTATCACTGTTGTTTTTTGCAGGAGAGCGCGAGATCCCTCTCCGCCAGCCTTTCGACGAGGCTCGCGCCGGAGGGAGTCAGCCTCCGAAGGACCCGCTGGCTCTTGCGAAAGCCGCCGCGCAAGCCTGCCGAAAGGAGCCGGGCCTCCCCCCCTCGAGCGGTGTTGTGAAGCGAAAACCGGTTGCTTCCGCACCTCAGCCAATCAAGAGGCCCAAGACCACGGATACCGAGAAGGGCAAGGCTGTGGTTGTCCAGTCCGTCCAACCTCTCCCCCCCGGCCGCTCCTTCGAGGAGGTCTTGGAGGCAGCAAGCAGGGTTGCGGCCACCAGGGGCGGCCTGGGGACTCCTGCCGAGAACCCTCGGACCCCTGGCGCCGCCGAGAGCGAGGGTGCCGCCGCCGGGACCTCCGGCCAACCCCCGTCTGAAGAGGTGCCGCGGGGTCATCGTAACTTTGGCCTCGGCGTGAGGTGCCTGGACGCGGAGAACAAGCCGCTGCTGCAATGGGACCCTGACGCCAACAAGGTCACGGTCTCGTCCCTCTTGCCGAGCTGGGCGGAGCGAGACGAGGTCACCGGCGAAGCTTTCGCCTTAGGATATGGCCTCTACAGCCGGGAGGGCGCTAGCGTCTTCGACAAGATGTCGACCCGGCTGTTGGCATATGACTCCACTCGCGCTTTAATGCGTGGGCTGGAGCTTGCGCACATGTGCGCCCGGCGGAGCATTACGATAGACCGCAACTTCCAAGATATGTTCAAGGCCAGGGAGGATGCGGTGGCCCAGGCGGCCTCTCTGGCCAAGGAGCTGGCCGAGACCCAGCAACTACTATCCTCGCGCCAAGCGGAAGGGGTAAGCGGGACTTTTCATAATCAGTTGTTCTCGCAATCCTAACCTTTTTCTTATGCTAACCTCCCGTTGTTCAGGATTCCGCTCAAGCCGCGCTTCGCGAGGAGCTGTCTCAGGCCCGATATGACAACGTTCTCCTGCGAGAGTAGATCGCGCGCCTCGAGGCGAGTGCACCCCCTCCGCTGGACGAGAGATTGAAGAGCCAGTATTACTCGGCTTATGACATCGACAAGCTCCTTCAGGGGAACGCGCAAGCCACCGTAAGGCTGACGCTGGAGACGCTGCGCGACATTAACTGTTGGGACGAAAAGGGCAAAGACATTACCGCTCCACAACTTGTCCCATGGCTCTTCGAGCCCATCCCAAAGCCCCCTGGAGCCCCCACTACCCCTCCCTCGGATGTCCCAAAGTCCCCCGCAGCTGATGGCGAGACCTCCGGGGGGAGCTCCGGCGGAAGCTCCAGCGGAAGCTCCAGCGAGACTTCAGAAGGATACAGCTTGTCCCCTTGAGTGTCCTCTTCTTGCTTTTGTTTTTCATTTCTATGTAAAGCGCGAGACGCTATCATTTTGTACCCGTATATAGTATTTGTTAATGCAAATGTTTTTTCTTGCGAACATTCTGTTATTTGCGAATGTGCTTGATGTGATTGTCGTAGTTGGATGTTTTCGGCGTAGGCTTCCGCCAAGGCCATTGGCCTTAGGAAATTCATAGCGATGAATCAGCAAGAACCCGTGGTAACCGGCCAGCCGGAAGCGTGACTCTCGAATCCTTAGGACGGGACCGTCCCCTCTAGACTGCGCGAGTCCCTACTAGCCCATCGTATAACGATCTCGCCTATTTGTTCAAGAAATCTGAGGAACCTTTTCGGCGAAAGCCTCCCCACCTTGGGATCCCCTTTGATGAGGATTCTCCTGCCGCGATCTATCTCTGCCGAGACCTGTTCATGCCGAGATATATCTCTGCCGAGACTTGTTCCTGCCGAGATGTATCTCTGCCGAGACCTGTTCCTGCCGAGATGTTTCTCTGCCGAAATCTATCTCTTCATTTTCACTTTTCATTTGGCATTCCCAACGTGCTTCCTGCCTTACATTATCCAAGCCAACCAGACCAAACCTTTCCCCCACAGGCGAGCCTTCGGACCTGCCAGCTAGATGAGAGCCTGCGCAGCGGGTCTACCTGGGGCCGAGCCGGGCTCGGGGTGCCGATGACGATTCCACAAACCTAACCTAACCTATCCTATCCTTTCACCCACAAACCAAAACTTATCCCCCACAGGCGAGCCTACGGACCTGCCAGCTAGATGAGAGCCTGCGCAGCGGGTCTTCCTGGGGCCGAGCCGAGCTCGGGGTGCCGATGTCGATCTCAAGCCAACCAAACCTATCCCCCACAGGCGAGCCTTCGGACCTGCCAGCTAGATGAGAGCCTGCGCAGCGGGTCTACCTGGGGCCGAGCCGAGCTCGGGGTGCCGATGAAGATCTCAAACCAACCAAACCTATCCCCCACAGGCGAGCCTTCGGACCTGCCAGCTAGATGAGAGCCTGCACAGCGGGTCTACCTGGGGCCGAGCCGAGCTCGGGGTGCCGATGTCGATCTCAAGCCAACCAAACCTATCCCCCACAGGCGAGCCTTCGGACCTGCCAGCTAGATGAGAGCCTGCGCAGCGGGTCTACCTGGGGCCGAGCCGAGCTCGGGGTGCCGATGAAGATCTCAAACCAACCAAACCTATCCCCCACAGGCGAGCCTTCGGACCTGCCAGCTAGATGAGAGCCTGCGCAGCGGGTCTACCTGGGGCCGAGCCGAGCTCGGGGTGCCGATGTCGATCTCAAGCCAACCAAACCTATCCCCCACAGGCGAGCCTTCGGACCTGCCAGCTAGATGAGAGCCTGCGCAGCGGGTCTACCTGGGGCCGAGCCGAGCTCGGGGTGCCGATGAAGATCTCAAACCAACCAAACCTATCCCCCACAGGCGAGCCTTCGGACCTGCCATCTAGATGAGAGCCTGCGCAGCGGGTCTACCTGGGGCCGAGCCGAGCTCGGGGTGCCGATGTCGATCTCAAGCCAACCAAACCTATCCCCCACAGGCGAGCCTTCGGACCTGCCAGCTAGATGAGAGCCTGCGCAGCGGGTCTACCTGGGGCCGAGCCGAGCTCGGGGTGCCGATGAAGATCTCAAACCAACCAAACCTATGCCCCACAGGCGAGCCTTCGGACCTGCCAGCTAGATGAGAGCCTGCGCAGCGGGTCTACCTGGGGCCGAGCCGAGCTCGGGGTGCCGATGAAGATCTCAAACCAACCAAACCTATCCCCCACAGGCGAGCCTTCGGACCTGCCAGCTAGATGAGAGCCTGCGCAGCGGGTCTACCTGGGGCCGAGCCGAGCTCGGGGTGCCGATGTCGATCTCAAGCCAACCAAACCTATCCCCCACAGGCGAGCCTTCGGACCTGCCAGCTAGATGAGAGCCTGCGCAGCGGGTCTACCTGGGGCCGAGCCGAGCTCGGGGTATCACAAAACATTCAACTATGTTATGCCATGAAAAATTCGACACTAGTTAAAGGAGAATCAATCGGTATAATATAACAAGTTCATTTTTGAGATACATGATTACATCCCTCCCCCTTCAGGGGTAGAAGCGCTTCAGATCATCACCACTCCAAGTGTGGCTTAGGGCTCTTCCCTCCACGTCCTGGAGGTAGTATCCCCCTGTTCCGAGGACTTCCTTCACTATGTATGGACCTTCCCAGTTCGGGTGGAGCTTACCCACGGGAGCCGATCTTCCCGCCGCGTCGACCTTTCTCAACACCAGATCCCCTTCTGCGAACTGTTTGACCCTGACATGCTTATCAAAATGCTTGGCCATCCGTCGCTTGATTTCTTCTTGCCTGATAGCCGCCACGTCTCGTAGTTCCTCTACCATGTCTAACGAGAGGCGCTGCCCCTCTTCATTCTCCACCCTCCAAGTCTCGTCACCTTCGCCCGCGGCTGTAACTCGCGGGGACCGGACCTCAAACTCCACCGGTAGGACGGCTTCACACCCATGAGAGAGCTTGAAGGGGGTCTCACCGGTGGCCGTGTTCGGAGTCGTTCGTAGTGCCCACAGGACCGATGGGAGCTGTTCCACCCAACTTCCCTTCAAGTTTTCCACCTTCTTCTTTAGTAGATTTACAATGATTTTGTTTGCTGCTTCCACTTGGCCGTTACTCCGAGGGTGATGGACGGAGGCAAACCGAAGATCTATTCCCAGTTGAGCGCAGAAGCTGATGAACTCCTCGCTGGCAAACTGGGGGCCGTTATCGGTCACTATTGCTTGAGGCAACCCATGTCTACAAATGATCTCCCCCCAGATGAAGTTCCTTATAATCTGCGAGGTGACCTTGGCTAAAGCTTTAACCTCTAGCCACTTCGAGAAATAATCGATCATGACTAAAAGGAACCTCCTCTGTCCACTAGCCGGAGGAAAGGGCCCAACTAAGTCCATTCCCCAGATAGCAAATGGCCATGGTGCCGTGATACTCCGAAGTCTTTGAGCTGCCAAGAGTTGAAGGGGGGCGAAGAGCTGACATTTTTGGCACCTCCTTGCAAATTCCATGGCATCCTTCCTTAGGGTGGGCCAGAAGTACCCCTGTCTGACCACCCTAGCCTCCAGTGTCCTTCCTCCAGAGTTACTGCCGCACTCGCCCGAATGCACCTCCCTTAAAATCTTCGGGATTTACTCTTCGGTCGCACATCTGGCTAGGAGCCCTGATAACATCTTACGATGCAGACCCCCCTCCATCATCAAGTAATGAGCCGCCTTGCGCTTGAAGCTCCTCCCAACCTTGATCCCTCAGGCAGTTCACCGGTGGTTAGGAAGGCCACAAATGGATCCACCCACGAGGGCTGTCGATCCACCATCATTAATTCTCCCTCATCTATAGCCGGTCGGAATAGCTCCATTAAGGTCCCTCCTATCTGGGGTCCGAACTTGGCCAGTCGATCGGCGGCTACACTTTCTTCCCTTGGAATATGCTGAATTGAGAAAGACCGGAATCCTCCGATGATCACCCTTACCTTGGAGAGGTATCTGATGAGGGTTGGCTCCCGAGTTTCATACTCTCCCCGGATTTGCGATGTCACTACCTTTGAATCAGTGAAAACTTCTACCTCCTGAATCCCCAGCTCCTTTGCCAGGCGAAGGCCAGCAATAACGGCCTCGTACTCCGCTTGATTGTTGGTCACTGGGAAATGTAAAATGACTGCCTGCTCTATGGTTACCCCCTGGGGACTTGTCAACACCACTCCCGCCCCTAGGGAGTGCCTTCCTGAGGCCCCATCAACCGTCAACTTCCATGCTTCTCGCGGTTGCTGCTCTTCCCCCTCAACCTCAACAACGTAGTCTGCTAGAAAGTCCGCCACTGCCTGTGCCTTGATGGAGAGCCTTGGTACAAAGGAGATGTCGAACTCGCTTAGCTCGACGGACCACTTAGCCAGCCTCCCCGAGTGCTCCACTCCTTCGAAGATCTTGCGAAGATGGTGGTCGGTCACCACCCTAATCGAATGCGCTTGAAAGTACGGCCGGAGCTTTCTGGCCGAGATGACCAAGGCGTAAGCGAGCTTTTCCAGGATGGGGTAGCGAAGCTCTGCATTTCTCAATATCCGGCTGACGTAGTAGATGGGAAGCTGCTTCTTTCCTTCTTCTCTTACTAGGACGGAGCTTACCGCCTCCGCCCCTACTCCGAGGTACAAGGTCAAGTCCTCCCCATCCTTTGGGCTCTGAAGGAGGGGAGCCTGAGAGAGTTGCCTTTTCAGCCCTTGGAAAGCCTCTTCGCACTCGGCCGTCCATTCGAACCTTTGATTCCCCCGCAGCACTTTAAAGAATGAAGAACACTTGTCTCCTGCCCGGGAGAGGAACCTGCTTAGCCCAGCCAGCTTGCCTGTCAAGCGCTGGACCTCCTTGACGTCGCGAGGTGACTCCAAATCCAGGATGGCCTTGACTTTGTCCGGGTTGGGCTCCACTCCTTCCGGAGTCAGGAGATGACCGAGGAACTTCCCGCGGCTTGCCCCGAAGACACACTTCAAGGGATTCAGTCTCATTTTAAATCTTCTCAGGGTGGCGAATGTTTCCTCGAGGTCTTGCAGGTGCGAAACTATGCATTTGCTTTTGATCATTAGGTCGTCGACGTAGACCTCCAAGTTCCTCCCCCTCTGATCCCGGAAGACCCGATCCATCATGCGCTGATAGGTAGCCCCTGCGTTCTTTAACCCAAAGAGCATCATCTTGTAACTGAAGCATCCATCCCTCGTGATGAAGGAAACATCCTTGGTGTCAGGAGGGTGCATCCGGATCTGGTGATAACCTGAAAAAGCATCTAAAAAACTCATGACAGAAAAACCGACGGCTGAATCAACCAGCGCGTCGATCCGAGGCAGGGGATAGCAATCCTTGGGGCATGATTTATTCAACAAAGAAAAGTCAACACACATCCTCCATTTACCACATCCCTTCTTCACCATTACCACATTGGAGATCCAGCCTGGGTACTGGATCTCTGAGATGAAGCCCGCCTCCAGGAGCTTCTTGACCTCCTCGCGAATGGGCTCCTCCAGCTTTGTTGCGATGGCCCTCATCTTCTGACGGATGGGGCGGGCGCGGGGGTCCAGGTTCAGGCGGTGGCAAGCTACATCGGCGTCGATGCCCGACATGTCCACCGCGCTCCAAGCGAAGACGTCAACGTTGCTTTGAATGCAGGCTCGCACCTGCTCCCGGGCCTCGAGACTCAACCCCCCGCTGACCCGCACCCTTTGCACCTCTCCTGCTTTGGTGAAGACCTCCATCTCCACTACTTCTTCAGCCGGTTCCAGCCGCGGCTGCTCCCAACCGGTTCTTGCCTCTTCCTCCAGCTCCATCTCTCCTTTTTCCTCCTCAATCTCCATCGCTTCTACCCCCTTCTGCTGCTATTGTTCGGCCCCTATGCCTCCCGGGACTTCTCCCTCGACTTCTCTCGCCGCCTGCTCTTCCACTTCCATTGCCCCTTCCGGGCTTTCCTGCCCATCGCTTCTCCGTATCACCTGCACATCCTCTCGCACCTTCTCTGTCTCTCCTCCTCCGACTTCCTCTCCGGCTATCTCTCCAGCTTCCTTCCTTACCTCCTCAAGGACCATCTCCTCTTCCTCCACAACCTCCTCTAGGGCCGCCATCTCAATTTCCAACTCTTCCGCCTCCGCCATCCACGAAATAGTGTTGACTGCTGTAACATAACATTGCCTTGCCACCTTCGGGTCTCCTCTGACCCTGACCTGCACCCCCCCATTGTTGAACTTGAGGCACTGATGGAACGAGGAGGGGACGCAGCGAAAGGCGCTGATGAGGGGACGCCCAAAGATGGCATTATAGCTGCTCGGGGCGTCCACGATCACGAACCTGCAGTTTCGCGACACGCCCCCCAACCTTACGTGTAACCCTACTCCTCCTTCTACCTCCTTCCTCTCCCCGGAGAACCCGAACAGAGGTCCATCCGATGCCAAGACCCTCTTCCCTTCGACCCTCATCTCATCAAAAGCTTTCTTGAAGATGACGTTAACCGAGCTCCCGTTATCTACCAGTATCCTTGAGACGGTATAGTTCTCCACTGCCGTCTGGATTACCAGGGCGTCGCAGAATGGATCTTCGTAGTCTGGCATGTCCGCTGATGAGAAAGTGATCTTTTCTTCTGGTGGAGGAACCTGGGAGGTTGAGGCTACCCCTCTCCGGTACATGGTTTGAAGGCTCCCCTTACGGGTTGCCTCAATCCCCACTCCTCCATGAATCACCCCGATTCCTCCCCGGGTCCCTACATCCACCCGGTCTTCACACCTGTCCTCCGCCTCACCCTGCTGCACCTCCACTATCCTCATCGGTGGATCTTGCCTCCCTGTCCCTCTGGCACCCTCAACTCTAAGAACTCCGGGCAGGTGGCCGTTGCGTGCCCCTCTTCCTGGTGGAAGTCACAAAACAGCAACGCCTCCCCGCCCCTTCTCCCGTCTCCCCTCCCTCTTCTTCCTCCTCGAGCTCCCCTGGCTGCTCCTCTCCCTCTTCCTACTTCCATTGCCTCCTGCGGTGGTGGGGGACGATCCCTCGGCTCCTGCCTCCATGCCGGTCGATCGAACCTCCGGGGCTCCCGTAGGTTATCTCTCCCCCGATAGCCTTCTCCTGGACCTTGGGGGCGACCCTCCTGGGGCCTCCAACCCAACCGGTTGACTGGCTCCCGGGCCCCCCAACCCTGCTGCTGCCCAAACCTTCGGGGCTCCTCCCTTCTCCTATCTTCTCTCAGCTCCCTCTGCTCTCTTGATTCCTTCTGTCTTCCTGCTGCTGGTTCCTTCCCGTCCTCTTCTGCTAGCTTGGCCAACTTCCTGGCGAATGCTGGGTTTGCTCTCTCGAAATCAATCTCCTTTGCCGCCCTCTCCATGAGCTCCTCAAAGGAGAGGGGGGGCATCCTCTTCAACTCCATGCTAAAAAATCCCGGTCTCAGCCCCAGGGTGAAGGCCAGCATCAGCGCGTACCCGGGGACCTCCTGGACCAAAAGGATCTCCTCCTGGAACCGGTCGACATAGTGACCCAACGTCTCGTCCGGCCTCTGCCTCACCGCAACCAGACACTCCGCTTCCTTCTTCCGCTTCTTTGAGGTTGAGAACCTCAACAGAAAACTTCTCCGCAGATCTTCAAAACAGTAGATTGACCTTGCCGGCAACTGGTGAAACCAGTCCCTTGCCTTCTCCTTCAGCGTGATCGCAAAGAGGCGACACTTGAAGGCGTCCGTCATCTGTCTTATGGACACAACGTCTTCAAACCACTGTACGTGCTGCACCGGGTCATCCTTCCCTGAGTAGTAGGACATGTCGGGCTCCCGGAACCCCTCCGGTACCGGAGCCGAGATGATGAGCTCGCTAAATGGGCTCTCGCCTCCTGCCTGGCGAGAAGGCACGTCTCGTGGCCTCGGCTGGCTCGCCCGATCCGCGAGACCGTGCCCTGGGAAGAGTTCCCGCACCGCCGCCTCCTTCTCGCCTGGCTCCGTCAATGCCTCCTTGCCCGGGCGCTGGCTCTGGCCTGGGAATAGCTCCCGCGCCGCCATATCTCTCTCGCCAGCCTCGCCCGGGACCTCCTTTCCTGGGCGCTGCCCTGGGGCGTTCTCGCCCAAGAGCGGGACCTCTTCTATCGGGATCTGAGGGGTGGCCCACTCGCCTCTCGCCGAGAAGGCCAAGCTGATCGTCTGCAGAACCTCTCGCCTGAACTCATCCAGCATCCTCTTTGTTGCTTCCTCTCCCCGGGTGGGGGAGCCTCCAGAACCTGACCCTTCACCTTCACCTCCAGCCATGGGACAAAACTTAAGGCTTTCTTGAATCGGCTGCCTTCCACGCTCACCGCACCAGAACTGTTGAAGCCAAATATGACCTCAACTGAAGTTCGAAGAAAAAGGGGTGCAGCCAAAACCTACTCCTCTCAAGTCTCACCCCTTGACTGGATTCTAAGGACCTAAGACTGACCCTCAAGCCTCAGCAGGGAGGTCCCACCTCACACCCGGAAGATCTCTGAGAGCTTCCCCTCCAAAGCCAAAGCTGGGCTAGGAGCTCCTCAGAAAGCACTAGAATTCCGGAGACAATGATAGCTTGCTTTCTAAGGAGCCCTTATGGGTCTATTTATAGCATTTTGCTGTCCTGAATTTACTGAAAAGCCCCTGGTTGGTCTGCCAATAGCCAAAACCCGCTGTTTTTCTGAGGGTACTGAAGTAATTTCTCCTGAGGGCAATTAGGACATTCTTCCAAAGACCCTGTGCCCCACTCGGCGAGAGCTGGTGCCGAGACCTTTCGGCCCAGGGCGTGGCGCGAACGTTCTCGCCCAGCGCAAGCGAGAACTCTCCGGGACTGGGGCTTGTCTTGGGCGAGAGCGATTCCGCGCAGTCCGCGCTTGGCGCTCTCGGCCCACGGATTCTCTTCTATAGCATCCGGCGCAATCGTTCCCGCCTTCTTCGGGCGAGATCTTCCTTATGGTGGGAACACTTCGGCTAACCCAACCGTTGATCATTGTGCCTCCTGGACTGGCTCAGCGAATATGGGGTTGTACAATTAGGATTGCATGTCATTGTTAAAAATATATCTGGTTTGCCGTAGTGTTGTACGATTGACATTGCATCTTGATACCTCTGATACATATCCCGAGGGCTGCCAATGAAGGAAGACGGAAGGACGGTTCGTCGCCCAATATTTCCTAAGCAAACAGAATTATGAAAGAATTAAAAAAGAATAAATGAAAGACGTTAATCAACAACTGCATATATTAGAACAGTTTGAGAAGCACGAATAAGTAAGTAAATATACCTGCATCATTTTCACCAGCATTTAAGCAATCTTGTAATCCTTGATAAAGCTCCGCACGAATTTTATTTGGATTTAGGCTAATCCATCTGAGTTTTTGAGTCTCAATCTTGATGTAATTATCCACAACATATTGTTGAAGCAGTCGTCCTCCGCGAAGAAGTATTGATGAATTATTCGTGCGTATCTGTATTAGGCCACAAAATATACGAAATTAGGAAATTAAAAATCTATTACACGAAGCTCTTAATCAATAGTCGTGAAATTTATAACCTGGTGCAAGCATGCGTAATAGTCACAACAACTAACACGTAACCCCTGTTCCGTCTGTAAAGCTAAATCCCAACCAAAAGTACCGTGCGAGAGCAGGAGTGGGTACTGTAGTGAATCATAAAAACCTGCGTACTCCCTGACTGTAGTCAAATGCCCGCTTGTAGAATGGACTTTGATGTCCCTATCCGTAGACTCAGCAAAATCTTCAGCTCCCACCAACACTGCAGCTACTTGAGATGCGGTAGGAAGGATATATTGTCGGTCGGTAGACGGTCGTTCAGGAATAAGTAGTTGACACGACTGTAACTGCTGGTGTTGAGCAATTTGTCTAAATGTTATGACATATGGGTTGTGTGTATCAAGGATATCTTTGATCTCATTCAATATTTCCGTATCGAGTCCATTATTTTCCGCCAAACGATATGATGTCTCATGTTCGGTGTCATAGATGAACATTTGTAAAAATCATGGTCTATCCCCAGGAGTAGAAAGAAGAGATCCAATTTTGTGATATATAGCCCCATGTGCTCTGAAAGTGTACAAACCCTGGTTGAAAGCTGGAAGTGTTTCGTCAAGTGTAACGCCCATGTATGTGAAAGAGAATATATGGTTGTATGCACGTATATTTTGTCTGAAATGACGCCCTCTTGTTGTCTAATCAGTGTAAAGAGCCAACAACTGTGGGGAGACAGGAATGACAGGTAAAATTACTTTGCCAAGTTTACAGCATAAATTTTTAGTTTCTTTGTGGAATAATCGAGCTGCACAGTGAGGGCAAATCGTTGGTTGTGGTAGCTGGAAGACGCGGACGTTGTCGGAGGAACGATAATTTCTTGCAATATTACGACGTCCTGTCCGCGAAGTGGGCGCAGAACTGTCATCTTCAATTTCATTCGATTGATTTGGAGGTTCTTGATGTGTTGGTTGGACTTCCACGACCGATGGTAAAGTCATCGTTGAGCGTGATTGTGCTCTCCTTGCATTCAGTGCACTCCGTTGTTCTGCAGTCAATGACCGTCTCCAATTACTAACACGTACTCGGGTCGACTCTCGAGTTTGCTCAGCGGTTGCCGCCGAAGTTGAAGGAGGCCCTCTTTTACGTTGGATTGGCCCACCCTGGTTTGGCAATGACGACGACGCCTCAGCATGATTTTGGCTGGCCATCTCCAAGTGTCTGCGATGCGATGTAATGAACTCATAAATTATCTATTTTCTTTCAGACTTGTAATCGTTTTTTGTGTTTGATGAATTACCATTTGGTTAAAAGTAAACTAATTTAATTCCATACAGGGTACACGGGGCAACGCCCCTACGGCCAAGCGCGACCGTACCAGGCCCGCGAGGGAAATTATTAATCGCTTAAGAATTAGTATTGATATTGAAATTATTTCTAAGAATGTTTGATAAAATACCACTTGGTTAAAAGTAAACTAATTTAATTCCATACAGGGTACACGGGGCAACGCCCCTACGACCAAGCGCGACCGTACCAGGCCCGCGAGGGAAATTATTAATCGCTTAAGAATTATTATTGATATTGACGTTATTTCTAAGAATCATTTATTTGCAATTTTGTGATTTGAATGACAAGTAGATAAGTGTTAATGAAAGTGTGTGAAATGCGGGAAGTATAAGTTGTCTTTCGAAGGTAGATTGTTTTGCAAATTTAAGATCAGAAATCTAATATCAGAAATCTAAGTAACTGGTACACTGTATTAAGACATCCAAAACAAAAAAAAATAATGAGATCAGAAATCTCAAGTGTCTTAAACCGATAGACTGTATTAAGACATCCAAAACCAAAAACAAAAACCGAGATATAGCAGTTTCTTAATGTTCAAAAAATCGGTAGCAGTTATTTTAGTAAACTCTCAAGTTCGTCATGTTTTTAGTAAACTCTCAAGTGAGATCAAGACATCCATATACCAAAAACCTAAGATCAGAAATTTTCACCGTGATCAGTAGCCCGTTTGCGAATGAAGCGTGTCGGCTCTGCGGTCGGCTCTGCGTGGAGAACGCGCGAGGAGGTGTGGGAGAGGCGGAGTGGGGCGAAGAGCGCTGCAGAAAAATATTGTCATCAAGAGTTGTTAGATTAATTCAATTCATGATATTCCAACGTTCATTCCAACAGAGTTCTTCTTTGAACACAAAAACAGGAAACACATTGATGGGCCTAATTAAGAAGAACTAATTCAAGATGAAGTTAAAGGTCCAAACACCAAGACACATTAGCATGATATTGAATATCAAATAACAATTAGGAAACTTCACAGTAATGAAAAGAGAGGGCTGAAAACAATTAAAATTGCTTTTGGCTGATTATAATAGGTCTACAAATCTTACAACAGAGAAGTGATCCAAGAAAACATAAATAAACTGCAGTAAGATAGACATGTGAAAAATTTGGAAAATCATTTGAAATGCTAGTAGAAAGCACTTGAAATGCCCACCCCCAATACCAAAATCCTGAATTCAGTAGAAAATATAACAACACACATGTTTGCTATTAAATGATTTGACATCAAATATTGAAAGACATGATTCCTTCCTTCCAAAAGCCTCAAATATTGAAGGACGAGATTCTTTCCTTCCAAAAGCATCCAATTAAAGGGTTAAAAGATTTATTTTCTACTCAAGTAAATAATGAAAATATTTAGTCAACTCTAGTGCCAGCATTAGCTAATAAAATCTCTATAAGGCATTTCATCAAACACATTGCTTGCTTGCTTCTAAATGAGAGATAGAGAGTGCTTACAGTCACGACACAACATCATCAATTAAACAAAAAACCATCTAACATAACTATCATTTTACTCACAATTGAAGCACAACAACCACGACACGTTTTTCTATCTGAGATCACGACTTACTGTTGTGATCTCAGTTAGAAAAATGTGGCTAATGAAAATGTGTGATATCATAATTAGAGAAGAATCACAACAAACACATAGAGAATGGTAAATATTTTTATAAGTTAGAAAAATCTATCTGGCGTTGTGATCTCAGGTAGAAAAATCACAACGTACCTTAGGGCCAGCACAAAGCCACGAACCAGTCCTGCATCAATGGCCGGCAAAATATCATGGCCTAGGATGTGTACAAAGGGCAAAATAAAGTAGTTATTAACCTCAATACCCCTAAATTAAGCCAAAGTGCAGACCCAGACAATAGTTGTTAACCTCAATATATTGTGCTTTGAAAAGCATTAAAAGAATATATCTGAGAAAGATTACAGTGTAGCAAGTAGCACGATTATCTACTAAGAATCAAAAGCAACAATCATGTAACAACTAAGATTCTCAATTAGGAAAAAAAACCTACCATCAGTTCGGGCACGTTTCCCAGCAAAGGAGTTCCGATTATCTACCTATAAAATAAGGTTGCAAATGAAGTGGAGATTTAGTTTTATTTTAACCCCCTTTTTCAAAGAGAAGCTTCTAATGTTAAAGTTCAAATTGCAAAAAAAATGGTTGTTTTGGCGAACATGATTATTAGTAATTGACTTAATCATGTCCTTAACTATTTAAGATCGGTTATAAACAATTTCCTTTACACTTCCTGGTTGAGTGTTGCAAAAATCATTTTGTAGTAGTTTGAGTGACCATAAACATATAATAACTTAAAATTAGCATAAAACATGAATGGTATGCATCAAAAGGAGTAATACTTAAGATTCTCTGAAACTGCCCCAGCAAAACCTTCAATAAAGAATCGCCATGGCAGCCTCATTCACCGATTAGATTAGCATCATGAAACCTCTTAAATCTCTTTAAACAGGAAATGAATAGATTTGAGGTAGGGTTATACCTGTGTGCCGCCCCCACGCCCAGGCCGGATGAGACGACACGACACGACGGTGGCGTGCGGAGAAGAGAAAGAAATAGCACGCCGGTGGATGCGACAGAACGCACGCTGGCGGGAGCTGCTTTCGGCGTTGAATGCAGGAATGTCGGGAACGTGTGAGGATGTTTTGGAGAGGCGGAGGGGGCGAAGAGAGTGGTGGATTTGCGGGAGCAGCGGAGAGGGGCGAAGAAATAGCTGCAGTGCGGGGGAAACGACGGAGCGGAGCCAAGAGTTGCGGGTTTATTTTTGTTTAGGGTTTCAGCTTCCCGACTTTATTACCGGGGGACGCGAAAATGTTGAGCGGGAAATTACGGCGGCAATGTCGAAAAGACCAAAAAAACCTTTATTTTTGAAATTAAAATAAGAGATGAAGGGCTATTTTGGGGAAGTAAATGTTACACCATAGGTAGGAAAGGGTTTCCTTATAGTATAAATGAAAGATATGGTACCTAAACACCTAGAGGGGGGGGGGGTGAATAGGTGACGTAATCCTTTTAAGACTTTAATGGCAGCAAACAGTTAATATCACAGATTTCTAACTATTCTATCACAGCAAGCACACAGCATACACAACAACAATCACAGCACAGCACAGCAGACACAGTGTTTTATAGTGGTTCCCCAAGATATGGGTACATCCACTTTCCCCCTTTGCCTATCTAGCAGTGTACTAGATTCGACCAAACTTCTCCACTGTCTCAGAACCCAAATTGGTTCCTACTCCTCAGGCCCAAGGCCTTACAACTCAGCTTTATCCCAAAGCCTACACTCAGCCACAAAGGCCTACACTCAGCCAATCAAGGCCTACACTCAGCCAACAAGGCCTACACTCAGAGATTTCAATCTCCTACACTCAGGCCAAAAGCCCTACCCTCAGCATTTATAATTATAGGCTTACAATTCACTCAGATCCAGAGGATCCTACAAGATAAAAATGATTAAGAGATAATAACTCAACAACTCAGAAACAAGAGAGGGGAGTTGAGAGTTTCTTGATGAGTTCTTGGAAGAACTCAGCTGGATTCAATCTGACTTAGCTTTCTTCAATGCTTCTTGAGTAGAACTGAATAAGATTGTCTCCTTCTGCAGTTGTTCCTTGACCTCTGCCACTTAGAATTCAGAATGAATCTGAATCCTTCTTCTCAGCCTAGTTCCAGAGGCTGATTTCTTGGATGGAGCCCTCTCTCTCCAACTTCTTAGATCTGCACTTCGACTGCAAGATCTTCTTGTGTTGATACTCTATGTACCACTTTAACAACTTGTTTTTCAACAATGTGATCAACAGTTTCTGTAAACAGTATGTGCCTATTTATAGGCCTTCTTCATGGTAACCGGCTGGTCCAGTCCATAACTGAATTCTGACATCTCTGACAGGTGCTGTAGACCGGCTGGAACGGCAGCTGTCATGTCATCCAGTCAGTTCTTGAAAATCTCTAACTGTCTGAAAGTGTCGAGACTTTCTGTCTTTAAGTGTCGACACTTATAGTTCAAGTGTCGACACATACTGTGTAAGTGTCGACACAAGTCTACAAGGTGTCGACACAACTCCTTGTATGTCTCGACACAGATTCTTCTTCAGGTGTCGACACTGAAATTGAGTGTCGACACAAGTACTTGATCTTCTATCTTTAGCTGTATTCTTCTAAGTGTCGACACATCTCCTTTGTGTCGACACATCTTCTTATGTTGAATCTGTTAAGTGTCGACACTGCTTCTTGGTGTCGACACATAGTCTTCTATGTTGATACTTGCTAAGTGTCAACACAGCTCCTTGTGTCGACACTTGATTCTTCTGTCGAGACTTCAGCTGAGTGTCGACACATTCCCTTAGTGTCGACACTTGTACTTAGAATATTTTGTTGATAATTCTGTTCTTTACTAAGTGTCGACACAGCTCCTTGTGTCGACACTTTCTTCAAGTGTAGAGTCTCAGCTGAGTGTCGACACATTGTTCTAGGTGTCGACACTTACTTCATGTGTTGACTCTTCTGTTGAGTGTCGACACTTTGTTTTTGGTGTCGACACTTTCTTCAAGTGCTGACTCTTCTTGTTGTGTCGACACATTGTTCTGGGTGTCGACACTTTAACTTAGTCTCTGCTGACTTTTGCTGAGTGTCGACTGTAACGCCCCAGAATTTTCGGCAATTATTTAAGTCCTCGTTTGGCGTTACGTTGGCACATTCCCGGCCCGTGCCGTTGTTAGAGTACCTCGTTAGGTGTTCTTAGAGGTTATGGCCTGTTGTATTGTTTCCCCAGCTATCCGGTGTCTGTTTTGGAGGCCCGGCTGAGCCTCTTAGGGAATCCCTGTACTTTGGCTCCGGGCGAGGTTTGCCCAAGTGTGTGGTCGTCGGAGGTTGTGTCCGACTTCGCCGATGTTTTCGTAGCCCGAGTGTTTAGCTACGGTGCGGATTTGTTCGGAATCCGAGAGCGTTAGTTTCCGCGCCTTTTCAACGGTCGCTAGTTAGCGAGTCGTCATTTGTGCGAGCGTATTTTTCGTGTTTGCGCATTTAGGGCATAGCGCGTGTTGTAGACATGCAAGGTTTTAATATATTGCGTGTGCGTGCCTGCGATCATGTGTTAATGTGTATGTATAAATATATATATATGTGTATTTAAGTGTATGTATAAATATATATATATATATATATATATATATATATATATATATATATGTATTTATGTGTATGTATAAATATATATATATATATATGTATTTATGTGTATGTATAAATATATATATATATATATATGTGTTATTTATGTATGTATATATATATATATATATATATATGTGTATTTATGTGTATGTATAAATATATATGTATGTGTGTGGTGTGTATATATATAAATATAGGAATATAAATGAATAAGTATATATATATATATATATATATATATATATATATATATATATATATATATATATATATATATATATATATATATATATATATATATATATATATATATAACCGGTTTTAGGTTTAGGATTCCCCCAACTCATCCGTCGGCTGCCTGGAACCCGAGCGGAAGAAAGAAGTCAGACGGAAGCCCCGACACCGCTCCGACCACCGTTCGCCGCCCTTTTTCCACCGGAAATCTTCGTTTGAGACCGGATTCGGACTCCTCTAGGCTAGATCTGCGTTCCGAGGTAACTAATTTGGGATTTCACCATCTTCTTTTTTCGATCGGACGTTGAGAGTTCTTGTTCTTTCCTTGCTTTGATCGCCCAGTTTTTCTTGTCCAGATTTTTGTAGGTTTTGGCTGCGATCTTGTCCGGTTGGGAGGGGTGCTGTTGGCTGAATTCCTCCTAAGACCTAGGCAAGTTTTCCCTTGCCAAAGCACATTCATATCTTGTCTTGGATCGCTTGATTTTTTTTGCAAATGTTGGATGGATACACTTTTTTTTTGTTGCGTGGTTATGCTTATAAAAAAAAAACCGCTGCAAGGCCTCTCCTTTTTTTTTTCCTTCCTTAGTTTGTTAATGTCAAGTGTTCCATTGCTAGGAGTATTGTCCCGACCGGGTATAGCGAGAGCCCTCGGTGGTAGGCTTGTCCGTTCCATGAGATATTTTCATTGGATGCGGTCTTCCTTGGGTGTAAATCATGGCTATGGTTGGTGTTAATCAGTTGCTAGATTATTCTATAGCCCGCTCTGTAGATACACCGATATCGGATTTGTATCAAAACCACCCAGATCTCATGTTTTCTTTTTTTTTGTCTAGCGTCGATCCCCTGGTTTGCATTTTATGTCAAACTCCCTTGCTTAGGTGAGGTATCAAACCCTCTCAATTTAAGCGTTTATGTTTTGGCAGTAAACTAATCGTACATGTGTGGTACCAATCTACTTGTGCATGTGTAGTATTAATCAACTTGGGTACATTTAGTGTCGTGTTACTTTCCTTTGCTTCATATCAAATTACTCGAATAAACAAGTTAGAGGTTTAGTTCGTTGGTAAACTTATAGAATTCGTAGGAGTAAGACCTCTTGATACCGAAGTTTAGCCCAAAATAACCGCTTATCATATAATATTTTCAAGTGTTTAATTACCTGTAATGCTCTGTGTATGCAAGTCGAATATAATTTGCGAGGTTGGATGCGTGTCTAATTAACCAACGCCGTCAGCCGCTTGGCAGCTAAGTCTCCTAGGTGGGTTACTCTAGATGTTTAGGGATCAGTATTGACTTCATGGTGGTTCATGGAACTACTAGTTAGGGTTCTCCCCGAGTCACGTAGTGCTGGAGTAGGATGTGTTTTTTTTTGAGGTGGGTCGGACCGATGCCGCCACCCTTGTTTTACTTCTTGTCTTATTAAGACAATGTGAGCTGTTTGGTTGAGTTGGACCGATGCCACCACCACAGCACCTTGAGATGTTTAGGCCTGTTAGACGTGGTTGGACCGTTGCCACCAGTCTAGGCCCTTATTTCTGATTTTTGTCCATCTCCAGTACTAGGTGACTCTTTCTGCTCTAGCTTATTACCTGGATTTATTATTTTGGTAATCCTTGCTGCAGAGATTTGAGAGTCTTGACCTCACCCGTGCACTTGGTGCACCCCTTCTTGCTCACTCATGGCGAGTATTATTCCTTCGTTTGTTTACTTTAGCTCTTACATGTTTCACTTTTTTCCTTGCACTATTGCTTCATTTTTCCTATTGATATATACATATTGCTTTGCTGAGGTGTTCTCTTCTTTGAATGCCTCAGGTTCAGGATTATAGCCGACTGAGCGGCTATGGTTCTTCTGGAGTTTGCTAGTGTTATAGCTGCTGCTGAGTTTTTTTTCCTCACTCCTGGGAGGTAGTTTCTTTAGACTTGTAGTACAGATATACCTACTCACCAGTGGGTTCGTGTCAGTTGTTGGCGCCCACTGGTGGTTTATCTTTTAGATGCTTTGTACTTTGCTTATGCTGCTAGACTTCCTGTTTTGGAGTTTATTCAACTTGCTTCTGGGACGATTTATGTTAGGTTGCTAGTTACTTTAAAACCTATAAAAGAAAATAACTATTATATCAAAAATATAGGCATCATGTTTTCCTTTCTAAAAAGCCTAATCACTATTTTAAAACCACGTAAAAAGAGTATTTCATATATATATATATATAATATATAAATTAAATCTAGGGTCTGGCTTAGCCTTAGGCGTCCCCTGGGGACGCTTAAGCTTTCTCTTAGGGTGTCAAAAAAAAGAATAAAGTATTTTCCGCTACGTATAAGTATAATTTTGAAGGGTGGACTAGTTGATCCACGAAGCCGAGGGATACGACCTCAAAAAAATATAATTGGTTTTCACATCATTAAAGTTTTGAACTTTCTTAGTCGTAGCAGTTAGTGGTTGCCTGAGCGTCGACAGTTATCCCCTGTCCGACGTGGCATCACAACGCGCGTTTTCTTCTACTCTGATACTTCTTAAATTTCGGAGAAAATGCGGGTTGTGACAGTTGGTATCAGAGGGAGGTTGCTTGACAATTTGTCGGGCAACCTTTCCTTGTAGGTATTAGAAGTTTAGCATCATGTCATACACACACCGATATGTCATCGGCACGTCTTGGCTGAAGCACGAACACTACACTCATAGCATAACATGAAGTATACGGGGCATATTATGTAGTATGGGATGCATAATATGTGTTCGTATATGGATCCACCATAGGAGGCAACATGTGAGGGTTATGTAGTATGGGATGCATAACCTCATCACATGAATGTGACTAGCACGTTTTCTTTTTCGTTGCATGAAAATGTTATGTAGTATGGGATGCATAACATTTTCATGTGTACGCCGCTCATAACATGCATTAGGGCCTTTTTAGAATGCATAGCACAATCATGCATAGCATAACATTGCATAAGCACAACGTGCCAAGCTAAAGACTTGCAGGATGACATATGTACACGCATGGTTTTGAGTCAAAAAAAAAGATTATAAATTCATGCATGCTAGACTTAGGCACAAGAGTTAGTGTGATGGTGGTGAATCATCTTAGGTTATGCATGACCTTATTTCCCCTATATAAATATATATATACATATATATAAAAAAAAACCTCAGAGCAAGTTGGCAGTGAAAGCAAGTACTTATGTAGGTTTGTCTGTACCTGTTGTTTTGTCCTAGTAGTTGAACTAGGTTCTGATGTTTGTTTGTTGATCCTTTTTAGGATGGCGCCTAAGCGTAGAGTGACGAGATCGACTCCCCAATCTGAGGGCGGGTCTTCTGGTACTCAAAGCGGTACAGTTATGGAAAGTCTGAGGCAGAGCAATGAGGCTCTATCGAGGCAGATGGTGGACGTTCAGTCTCAGATCTAGTCCCTGTTATCTGTGGTGGCAGGACTAGCCCCGAGAGCGCAGGACCCTGCTGCGGGTTTAGCTGTTCCCGCACCTCCTGCACCCCCAGCCCCTTTGGTGCCTCCAGTGGTGGTATCCCCGGAGATGGCTTTCATCACTCAGTTCCAGCGACTGCGACCCCCTACCTACGATGGTAAGGCAGACTTCATGATATTGGATGACTGGCTGATTACCATAGAAGAGATGTTTCACTACTCAGGAGTGTCTGATGATCAGAAGGTGATGCTGGCCGCATATCAACTGAAGGGGTTAGCGAAGAGCTGGTGGATGAGGGAGAAGGAGGGAATGGTAGGAGGAAGCACTTGGGCTTCCTTCAAGGAGATCTTGATGCGGAAATTTCTACCGTCAGTGGAGCGAGACAGGCTGATGAATGATTTCTTACATCTGAAGCAGAGGCAACTCTCAGTCAGCGAGTATGAGATTGAGTTCAGCAAACTCAGTCACTTTGCCCTTAGTTTGGTGAGCTCAGAGGAGGATAGAGCAAAGCGTTTCTGCGGTGGCCTGCGGAGCGATGTACAACAGCTGGCGGTGGCTCATGGAGCAGTGAGTTATGCTGGGGCAGTGGAGGCCGCTTTGAAGGTAGAGGCCATCGAAAACGCGAAGCATAGAGGACAGCAGGCGAGGAATGAGAAGAGGAAAGCTGCTGAAGCGAAGAGTCCCCAAGTGCCAGGTGCTCCTTCGGGGAAGAGGAGCAAGGAGGTTTGTAGTTTTTGCGGCCGGTCGGGCCATCCTGCTGAGAGATGTTTCAAGAGGGCGGCGGCGCAGAAGGTGCATGTGCATGCTATACAGGATGCTCCTAGGCAGAATGCGGTGTGTACTTTGTGCAAGAAAGAGGGGCATGATGTTGCCCGTTGCTGGTTGAAGGACAAGGTCTGCTATTAGTGCGGACAGAAAGGTCATACCAAGGCCCGATGCCCGCAGCTCCAGTCTGTGCACCGACCAGTTCCTCTTCAGGCGTTGCCACCGCCTCAGTCTATGGATAGAGGCAAAGGGAAGCTGAACGTGATATCTTCAGCGGAGGCTCAAACTTCGACGCAAGTCATTTCAGGTAAACCTTCTCGCTAGTCTTTTACTTCTTTTGCATATTAGTCTGGCTTTTGTTTTCTTTATTGACTGTGCAATTTCCTCGTTGATATTTATATAGGGAGTTTTAAGGTAAAGAACCGCTGGGCGCGCGTTCTCTTTGACTCAGGTGCTACCCACTCATTTGTGGCTAGGGCCTTTGTAGAGCGGTGCCAGCTGGTTCTTGATCGTGTCGGTGATGCCTTTTGCGTCAAATTCCCCTCGGGTGATTCCGTGATATCAGATCAGGGCATTCTGGATTGCCCTATTATGTTGGGGGATTTCCCAGCCAAGGCGGATCTGAAGGTTATAGACTTGGAAGATTTCGACGTCATCCTGGGTATGGATTGGTTGTCCAGAAACGATGCAGTGATCCAGTGCAGGGGTAAGCGCTTGGATTTCAAGAAGGACAACGGTCAGCCTGGGAGTATTTATGGCGATCCGCGCCAGGCCTCTCCGACGATTTCTGCGGTATGTGCTCAGAGGCTATTCAGTTCTGATTATTTTGCTTGCTTAGTCTCGGTGCTGGAGACTGTTAGTAGTGTGCCGCTGTTGGATGAGATTCATGTTGTCCGTGAGTTTTCGGATGTGTTTCCTAGCGACCTTCCCGGTCTTCCCCCTGCCAGAGATGTCGAGTTCGTGATTGATTTGGAGCCGGGTACACGTCCTATTACTAAGGCGCCGTACCGAATGGCACCGCGAGAGTTGGAAGAGCTGCGTACCCAGCTTGATGAGTTATTGGAGAAGGGTTTCATAAGGCAGAGCTCGTCGCCCTGGGGTGCACCCATTCTTTTTGTGAAGAAGAAAGATGGTTCGATGCGCCTTTGCATCGACTATAGGGAGTTGAACAAAGTCACCATCAAGAACAGGTACCCCCTGCCCAGAATCGACGACTTATTCGATCAGTTGCGTGGTAGCTCTGTGTTCTCCAAGATTGACCTTCGATCAGGATATCATCAGCTCAGGATCCGGGAGTCGGATATTCCGCGGACGGCTTTTCGATCGAGGCATGGACATTTCAAATTCCTAGTTATGTCTTTCGGGTTGACCAACGCGCCATCATCATTCATGGACATGATGAACCGGGTGTTCAAGGATTTTCTGGACAAGTTTGTGGTCGTATTCATAGACGACGTTCTGATTTACTCACGGAATGCTGCGGAGCATGATCAGCACTTGCGGTTGGTGTTATCTGCCTTGAGAGATCATCAGTTGTACGCCAAGTTGAGCAAATGTGAGTTCTGGTTGCCTCAGGTGTCCTTCCTGGGTCATGTGGTGAACAAGGATGGCATTTCAGTGGACCCGGTGAAGATTTCTGCAGTGATGGATTGGCATAGGCCGAGCACACCCAAGGAGATTAGGAGCTTCTTGGGGTTGGCCGGCTATTATAGAAGGTTTGTTGAGGGCTTTTATACCTTGGCAGCGCCCTTGACTAAGTTGACGCAGAAGCATGCGGCGTTCATCTGGAGTGAGCAGTGCGAGGAGGCCTTTCTGGAGCTAAAGAGGAGATTGTGCACTGCTCCTGTTTTGACATTGCCTACGGAGGGCAAGGACTATGATGTTTATGTGGATGCCTCGCATGTTGGGCTCGGAGGCGTGTTGATGCAAGAGGGGAAGGTGATCGCGTATGGGTCGCGGCAGTTGAAGACTCACGAGCGGAATTACCCTACGCATGACCTCGAGTTTGCGGCGGTGATTTTTGCATTGAAGCTGTGGAGGCATCTACTCTATGGGGCTCAGTGCAAGATTTTCATAGATCATAAGAGCCTGAAGTACGTGTTTACTCAGAAGGAGCTGAATCTGCGCCAGCGGCGGTGGCTAGAGTTCGTGGCCGATTATGACGTGGAGATCCAGTACCATCCAGGCAAGGCCAATGTGGTGGCCGACGCCCTGAGCCGCAAGACAGGGAAGATCTTCAACCTCACGGCGGACCGTTTAGTGGAAGTGTTCTTGTTGATGGACATCTCGGTGGGAGGCTGTGATTTGCAAAGCAGTTTGGCAGTGTCAGAGCCATCTTGGATTTCGCTCACCAGGTTGCACCAGAAGGATGATCCAGATTTGTTACACCTGTACCTCAGGGCTGAGAGAAGGGAGTTGCCGGATTTCTCCATCGACGATTCGGGTACCTTGAAGTACCGCGGCAGGTTTTGCATCCCCGCGGTTGGAGACATCAGGAGCATGGTATGCAAAGAGGCTCATGGATCCAGTGTTGCTTACCACCCAGGATCCACGAAGATGTATCATGATTTGAAGCAGATCGCCTGGTGGCAAGGTATGAAAGGGGATATAGCTCGGTATGTATCTGAATGTTACACTTGCAAGCGGGTGAAGGCCGATCATGGGAGGCCTGGTGGAAAGCTGACTCCTTTGGAAATCCCGACTTAGAAGTGGGAGAGTATCTCTATGGACTTCATCACGGGCTTACCAAGATCTCCAAGAGGATTTGACTCAGTTTGGGTGATCGTGGACCGATTGACGAAGTGTGCGCACTTCGTACCTTATAAGATCGATTACCCGATGAAGAAGATAGCAGAGCTATATTTGAGCGAGGTCATCCGATTGCATGGAGTTCCCGTGAGCATCATTTCAGACCGAGACTCCAGATTTACTTCCCGTTTCTGGAAGAGTTTGCAGGAGGGTTTGAGCACAGACTTGAGATATTCTACCGCTTACCACCCTCAGACAAATGGGCAGACCGAGCGTGTGAATCAGATTGTGGAGGATATGATCAGGTGCTACATTCTAGATCACGGTGGAGCATGGGACAAGCGTTTGCGGCTCATGGAGTTTGCCTACAATAACAGTTACCAAGAGAGCTTGCAAATGGCTCCCTTCGAGGCATTGTATGGGAGGCGCTGCAGAACTCCGTTGTTTTGGACTGAGGCCGGTGAGAGGCCTTTGTTGGGTCCTGATGCTCTCGAGGAAATGGAGGTTGCTGTGAAGCTCATTCGGGAAAAGCTTCGGTTAGCTCAGGAGAGATATGAGAAAAACGCCAACCGGCGTAGGTCTGATTTGGAATTTTCGGTAGAGGATTTGGTTTTTTTGAAGGTGTCTCCGATGGTTGGAGTGAAGAGGTTCGGCAAGAACCGTAAGCTGGATCCGAGGTATGTGGGCCCATTCAGAATTTTGGAGCGTATTGGTGTGGCAGCATATAGGTTGGATCTACCCGCCAACTTCCCAGGCGTGCATAATGTCTTTCACGTGAGCCAGCTGCGAAAGTGTGTGCGGAGCAGAGGGCAAGTCTTGGATGTCGTGCCCCAGTTGGAGCCCAACCTCTCGTATGTTGAGGTGTCGGTCCGCATCTTGGATACTCAGGACCGGGTGCTGCGATCAAAGTCTATCCCGATGGTGAAGGTTCTTTGGAAGAATCAAAATTTGGAAAGTGCGACTTGGGAGCTAGAGTCGGCTATGAGAGAGGCGTACCCTCGCCTGTTCCCCTGATTTGTTGGGTATGTTTTATTTCTAGTAACTTTTATATTGTTACTTTCCTCTTTAGTAGTAGTGGTGTACGTAAAGTTTCGGGACGAAACTTTCTTTTAGGGGGAGTGACTGTAACGCCCCCGAATTTTTCGGCAATTATTTAAGTCCTCGTTTGGCGTTACGTTGGCACATTCTCGGCCCGTGCCGTTGTTAGAGTACCTCGTTAGGTGTTTTTAGAGGTTATGACCTGTTGTATGGTTTCCCCAGCTAGCCGGTGTCTGTTTTGGAGGCTCGGCTGAGCCACTTAGGGAATCCCTGTACTTTGGCTCCGGGCGAGGTTTGCCCAAGTGTGTGGTCGTCGGAGGTTGTGTCCGACTTCGCCGATGTTTTCGTAGCCCGAGTGTTTAACTACGGTGCGGATTTGTTCGGAATCCGAGAGCGTTAGTTTCCGCGCCTTTTCGACGGTCGCTAGTTAGCGAGTCGTCATTTGTGCGAGCGTATTTTTCGTGTTTGCGCATTTAGGGCATAGTGCGTGTTGTAGACATGCAAGGTTTTAATATATTGCGTGTGCGTGCCTGCGATCATGTGTTAATGTGTATGTATAAATATATATATATATATGTGTATTTAAGTGTATGTATAAATATATATATATATATATGTATTTATGTGTATGTATAAATATATATATATATGTGTATTTATGTGTATGTATAAATATATATATATAAGTGTATTTAAGTGTATGTATAAATATATATATATATATATATATGTGTATTTATGTGTATGTATAAATATATATGTATGTGTGTGGTGTGTATATATATAAATATAGGAATATAAATGAATAAGTATATATATATATATAACCGGTTTTAGGTTTAGGATTCCCCCAACTCATCCGTCGGCTGCCTGGAACCCGAGCGGAAGAAAGAAGTCAGGCGGAAGCCCCGACACCGCTCCGACCGCCGTTCGCCGCCCTTTTTCCACCGGAAATCTTCGTTTGAGACCGGATTCGGACTCCTCTAGGCTAGATCTGCTTTCCGAGGTAACTAATTTGGGATTTCACCATCTTCTTTTTTCGATCGGACGTTGAGAGTTCTTGTTCTTTCCTTGCTTTGATCGCCCAGTTTTTCTTGTCCAGATTTTTGTAGGTTTTGGCTGCGATCTTGTCCGGTTGGGAGGGGTGCTGTTGGCCGAATTCCTCCTAAGACCTAGGCAAGTTTTCCCTTGCCAAAGCACATTCATATCTTGTCTTGGATCGCTTGATTTTTTTTGCAAATGTTGGATGGATACACTTTTTTTTGTTGCGTGGTTATGCTTATAAAAAAAACCGCTGCAAGGCCTCTCCTTTTTTTTTCCTTCCTTAGTTTGTTAATGTCAAGTGTTCCATTGCTAGGAGTATTGTCCCGACCGGGTATAGCGAGAGCCCTCGGTGGTAGGCTTGTCCGTTCCATGAGATATTTTCATTGGATGCGGTCTTCCTTGGGTGTAAATCATGGCTATGGTTGGTGTTAATCAGTTGCTAGATTATTCTATAGCCCGCTCTGTAGATACACCGATATCGGATTTGTATCAAAACCACCCAGATCTCATGTTTTCTTTTTTTTTGTCTAGCGTCGATCCCCTGGTTTGCATTTTATGTCAAACTCCCTTGCTTAGGTGAGGTATCAAACCCTCTCAATTTAAGCGTTTATGTTTTGGCAGTAAACTAATCGTACATGTGTGGTACCAATCTACTTGTGCATGTGTAGTATTAAGCAACTTGGGTACATTTAGTGTCGCGTTACTTTCCTTTGCTTCATATCAAATTACTCGAATAAACAAGTTAGGGGTTTAGTTCGTTGGTAAACTTATAGAATTCGTAGGAGTAAGACCTCTTGATACCGAAGTTTAGCCCAAAATAACCGCTTGTCATATAATATTTTCAAGTGTTTAATTACCTGTAATGCTCTGTGTATGCAAGTCGAATATAATTTACGAGGTTGGATGCGTGTCTAATTAACCAACGTCGTCAGCCGCTTGGCAGCTAAGTCTCCTAGGTGGGTTACTCTAGATGTTTAGGGATCAGTATTGACTTCATGGTGGTTCATGGAACTACCAGTTAGTGTTCTCCCCGAGTCACGTAGTGCTGGAGTAGGATGTGTTTTTTTTGAGGTGGGTCGGACCGATGCCGCCACCCTTGTTTTACTTCTTGTCTTATTAAGACAATGTGAGCTGTTTGGTTGAGTTGGACCGATGCCACCACCACAGCACCTTGAGATGTTTAGGCCTGTTAGACGTGGTTGGACCGTTGCCACCAGTCTAGGCCCTTATTTCTGATTTTTGTCCATCTTCAGTACTAGGTGACTCTTTCTGCTCTAGCTTATTACCTGGATTTATTATTTTGCTAATCCTTGCTGCAGAGATTTGAGAGGCTTGACCTCACCCGTGCACTTGGTGCACCCCTTCTTGCTCACTCATGGCGAGTATTATTCCTTCGTTTGTTTACTTTAGCTCTTACATGTTTCACTTTTTTCCTTGCACTATTGCTTCATTTTTCCTATTGATATATACATATTGCTTTGTTGAGGTGTTCTCTTCTTTGAATGCCTCAGGTTCAGGATTATAGCCGACTGAGCGGCTAGGGTTCTTCTGGAGTTTGCTAGTGTTATAGCTGCTGCTGAGTTTCTTTTCCTCACTCCTGGGAGGTAGTTTCTTTAGACTTATAGTACAGATATACCTACTCACCAGTGGGTTCGTGTCAGTTGTTGGCGCCCACTGGTGGTTTCTCTTTTTGATGCTTTGTACTTTGCTTATGCTGCTAGACTTCCTGTTTTGGAGTTTATTCAACTTGCTTCTGGGACGATTTATGTTAGGTTGCTAGTTACTTTAAAACCTATAAAAGAAAATAACTATTATATCAAAAATATAGGCATCATGTTTTCCTTTCTAAAAAGCCTAATCATTATTTTAAAACCACGTAAAAAGGATATTTCATATATATATATAATATATAAATTAAATCTAGGGTCTGGCTTAGCCTTAGGCGTCCCCTAGGGACGCTTAAGCTTTCTCTTACGGTGTCAAAAAAAAGAATAAAGTATTTTCCGCTACGTATAAGTATAATTTTGAAGGGTGGACTAGTTGATCTACGAAGCCGAGGGATACAACCTCAAAAAAATATAATTGGTTTTCACATCATTAAAGTTTTGAACTTTCTTAGTCGTAGCAGTTAGTGGTTGCCTGAGCGTCGACAGTTATCCCCTGTCCGACGTGGTATCACAACGCGCGTTTTCTTCTACTCTGATACTTCTTAAATTTCGGAGAAAATGCGGGTTGTGACATCGACACAGCTCCAAGTGTCGACACTTTCTGGTGTAGACACAGCTTTACTGGGTGTCGACACAGCTCCTTGTGTCGACACTTTCTGTCTGCACTTTTCTTCACTGAGTGTCGACACAGCTCCTTGTGTCGACACTTTCTGTCTGTTGTCGACTCTGCATCCCAGGTGTCGACACAAGTACTCCAAGTGTCGACACTGCTTGTCTGGGTGTCGACACAAACCTTCTTAAGTATCGACACTTTCCCTCTGGGTGTCGACACATGGACTTAGAAACTTTTTGCTTCAGTCCAGTGATTACTTAACCTGCACAAGTAAACTCAACATGCATCAAATACATTATGATGTATATCATTGAGTTGGGTGAGGCTTCTTCAAATCAGGTATATTTAACCAATGTACCCAACAATCTCCCCCTATTTGGAGAAGTCATAACCCTTAGTCAATGATATACACCATTCATAATTAAAAATTACAAAATGATGTAAAGCAGGTTATATTCAGCAGGGTAAACATAAACATGTATTAATTTCACATGTATACAAATTCAACATTTCAGAACAAATAAGAAATAGACACATTCACAGAACAAACATGAAATATATTGATCATATATTGTTCTAACATTTGTCTTATACATTCTTAGTAGTTTACAAAAATGTTTTACATTCAAAAGATTACAAAATAATCTTCAAGTAAATTCTTAAACTATTTCTGTTCAGGTTCCTTGATAACTATTCCCTTGCCAGCTTGAACTTGAGCTTTGACAGGGGCATCAGCAGTTTCAGCATCAGCAGGCTTCTTGCCTTTTATATCTTTCTTTTTGAGCTCTTCAGCTTTGATCTTCTGCCTCTCAAAATAATGGTATGACTTAGGAAAGTACTTGCTAGGCTCCACTGCAGTAGGAGGTAGCTTTCCCATCTTTGCCTTCCTTCTATACTGAACTATTGCTCTGATGGAATTAGATATCTGGTGGAGGATAGATCACTTGAGCTACCTCTGGTTGCTCACCTCCAAGATATGCAGTTTGAATCCCTGATTCAGCAACATTGTCATCATCACAGAGTGGAGGATAGCCCAGTGTAGCTCTGATGGAATTAGATATCCATTTGGCATGATCAGAGCTAGCTTTGACTAAAACTCTCTCCCCCTTTATGACTTCTCGAGCCATATGATCTCTGACATCATCCTTTTGAAATCTGATTTGACTATCCAAGTATCTGACTCCATCTTTAAAGAATGGTTTGAGCTTTTGAAGTTGATCAGATATAGCTTTCTGGGAGGCTTGGATAGCAGTCTTTACAGCAGTAATTTCTTCTTGAAAGGCTTTGTCAAATTCAGCTTTGATAGTAGCAGAAGATGTAGAAGGTTCAGCAGCCTTGTTCTTCAACTCAGTGACTATAGCATTATGGGAGGCAGTCAAATTGTCATTCATTCTTAACTGATTTTCAAGAACATATCCTTGTTTCAATGCTATATCATCCACTTGGGCTTTGATCTTCTCTTGGTGTGTTCCCAAGTACACCACTGCATTTCCACCTTTGTGGAAGCATTCAGTCATTTCTTTCTTGTTAAGGTTCATCTCAAACCTTAGAAACTTTATATCTTGGGCCAGATCAAATTGTAATGACTTTTGCCCTTCATCTACATACTTTTCTATTGCCTGTCTTTGCTCATCTAACTTTATCTGTAGTGCAACCATTAAAGCACTATAATCAGCAGTTGGAGCTTGCTGAACTATAGGCTGTGGTGCAATTGATTGTAAAGCCTTTTTATAACTTTGGCTTCTCCTCTTGAATACATAGAGTTTCTTTTGTTTAGCCCGTGCTGCCTCCTTATCTTCAGACTCTGAGGAGCTGGCTATGTCAACCCTATCCTTAGGGCTTGGAGGCTTTGCTGCTTGCACATCAGGTGTCTTCTCATTTTCTTGTCTCACAGGCTCTTCCTGAACTTGTACCTTCTCCCCCTCAACAGCAGTATTATCTTTTTCAGCAGCATCCTTGTCCATGTCAAAATCTTGTTGGTCTAGATTTAGGAATAAATCCTCCATGGTGTATTCTGGTGGTGAAGAAGCTGGAGAAGTTCTTGGTTCTTCAACCACAGGATCAGGAATTACTGGAACAGCAGATGTGTCTTCTATAACAACATCTGGAACTTGACTAGGCAGCTGAGTTTGCTGAGGAACATCAGACAAATCAGCATCTTCTATAAGATATTCTAAAGTATTTAGGTCAGTGAGTACCTCTTGTATGATGGTGGTGGCTTGCTCACTTTCCAGTGTAGAGGGTTCTTCTATAACTGGAGGCTCCCCCTTGCTTTGATCCCTATGGATGGGGCTAGCTTGTGGTAGCTCCCCCTGGATCTCAGCAATCTCTTGAGGAGCAGGAGTCTTCACTACAGGCTCTTCCTCTTAGTCATCAGGAGTGAAAACAACTTGTTCTTCACTTTCAGAACTACTTGTGGACACTTGTTCCACAGGAGCTGTCTTCCTTTTCTTTTTGGGAGGAGTGACTTTCTCAGTAACTGTCTTCTCTGGGGTTGGCATTTCCTTGGACAACACCCTGTCCCATCTTGAAAAGATCCTTAGATCCATCTTCCTCATATGATTTATCTTGCTTCCTGCAGCAGTACTCATTACCTCTGGTATCACACCAGCTAGGTATAGACTAATGATTCTGCCCAGATTGGGCTTCTTCAAGCTCTCCTTAATCTTCTCATAAACCACTATAGACCAGTCTGTTTTCAGAGTGAAGATTATCCTTGTCATGATTCCAAACATATAGGCAGACACTCTGTCATGCCCTCCAGGCTTGCTGAGTAAGACCTTACCAACAATCTCAGACAAGAATTTGCCTTGGCTGTTCATGCCTTTCCTGTTAAAGACAGAACCAATCTTCATTTTAGGATCCAGTCCACACCAGGTTAGAGCTTCCCTGGTCTTGGATGCAGTAACTTCTTCTTCATCTTGAGTTTTTGGTAGCTGGAGCACCTTTCTCAGATTTTTAGGAGATACCTTAACCTTTGCACCATGAACTCTGGATTTGATTTTGTATCCAGATTCATCTATCTGAGCTCCATTTAGGAATTCAAGAACCACTTTCTTCCAAATCTTTGTAGGTTCAGAAACTAAGTATTCTAATCCAGAATCGGCGACTAGGGTTACTACCGCCTGAATTTCTTGATCTGCTTCTTCAAACGCGCCGCGCACCAGCTCATATCCTTCGTTAACGTTCTCCTCTAGCTTAGGCGCCATTAGGGTTTGTAGAATTTGTCTTGTGAGAAGAGAGAGGTGTCGACACAGTAGTTTTGGTCTCGAAACTTTGAAAGCGTGTCGACAAACAAAGACAGAACCATATATATACCTTTCTAATTTTGAAGATGAACAGGCGGGACAGCTAACTTAAAATGTGTCGACACTGGCAATAAGTGTCGACACTGACTTATAATGTCTCGACACATATGTGTCGACACAAGTTTAGTCAACAAATTTTATGTGTCGACACTTGATTATGTGTCGACACAACATAACTCGACACATAGTCGAGACTTTACTTAGAAAATACTGAGTAAAACTTAAGTGTCGACACCACATTGGATGTGTCGACACCTACTTGACATGTGTCGACACTAACATGCTGAAGTGTTGACACCAACATCCTAGATGTGTCGACACCTTTTTCATGAAGTGTCGACACTACTATTTTGTGTCGACATAGACTTGTCTATGAGTCGACACCTTTTTACTTAGCCATTTTCTAATCTGTAAACTTACTCTAAGTTTATCATTCCTAGTTCAATTTTGAATCTATTGAACTTAGCTTCTTCTAGGGGCTTAGTAAACATATCAGCTACTTGATTATCAGTTTTAACATATTCTAATAAAATATCTTCTCTTTCTACATGCTTCCTAAGAAAATGATATTTAATTTCAATATGTTTAGTTCTACTATGAGATACAGGGTTATTAGCTATTGAAATAGCACTTGTAGAATAACAGAAAAGTGGAGTTCTACTTACCTGAAATCCATAGTCCTCTAGCTGATGTTGTATCCACAGAAGTTGAGCACAGCAACTTCCAGCAGCCACATACTCTGACTCTGCTGTGGAGATAGCCACACTGGTTTGCTTTTTGCTACTCCATGAAATTAGTCTCCCACCTAGGAATTGACAGGTTCCAGTAGTGCTCTTCCTATCTTCTTTGCATCCTGCAAAGTCTGCATCTGAATAACCTGTTAGTTCAAAATCTCCATTCCTAGGGTACCAGAGGCCTAGATAGGAGTGCCCTTTAGATATCTCAATATTCTCTTGACTGCAGTCAAATGAGACGCTTTAGGGCAAGCTTGATACCTTGCACAAACACATGTAGCATACATGATGTCTGGTCTACTAGCAGTCAAGTATAATAGGGAGCCAACTATCCCTCTATACAAGGTTTCATCTACAGGTTTCCCTGCATCATCCTTGCTAAGAGACATACTTGACCCCATAGGAGTCTTCATGGTGCTGGATGAATCCATACCATACTTCCTTATGAGTTCTAGGGTGAACTTGGACTGACAAATGGATAAACCACTCTCAGTCTGTTTAACTTGGAGACCCAAGAAAAACTTCAGCTCTCTCATACTACTCATCTCAAACTGACCTTGCATAAGTTTTGCAAACTTTTTGCAAAGGCTGCTTTCAGTAGACCCAAATATAATGTCATCTACATATATTTGAACTAGTATGACTTTGCCTCTAGATTCCCTAAGGAATAGAGTATTATCTATTTTCCCCCTTGAGAACTTGTTCTCAATAAGGAAACTAGATAGGGTTTCATACCAAGCCCTAGGGGCTTGCTTTAACTCATATAAAGCTTTCCTAAGTTTATAGACATGATGAGGTAGAGTTGGATCAACAAAACCTGAAGGCTGTTCCACATAGACTTCTTCTTTAAGATTACCATTTAGGAATGCTGACTTGACATCCATTTGGTAAACCTTGAATCCTTGATAGGTTGCATAGGCCAAGAACATTCTTATGGCTTCCAGTCTGGCTACTGGAGCAAAGGTTTGATCAAAGTCAATACCTTCTTCTTGCCTATATCCTTTAGCAACCAGTCTAGCCTTATTTTTAATGATGACCCCTTGTTCATCCATCTTATTCCTGTAGATCCACTTAGTTCCTATTACATTGTGGTCTTTAGGTTTAGGAACTAATTCCCAGACCTTGCACCTTTTGAACTGATTAAGCTCTTCTTGCATTGCTTCAGTCCATTGTGGATCTTGTATTGCTTCTTCAAATTTCTTAGGTTCAACTTGAGACAAAAAGCTGGAGTAGATTGCTGCATTTATGTATTTGCTCCTGGTTTGAACTCCTTGTCTTGGATCTCCAATAATCTGCTCTATTGGATGATCTCTTAGATGCCTGTTGGCTGGAGGCATCCTGACTTCTGGTTGAACCTCTTCAACATCTCCATCATGATGTACTCCTTGTACTTCATCAGCAATTGACACATGTAGTTCTCCCCCTGGACAATAGCTACTCTCCTCTCCTTGCTGTCTTGCAGCAGGCACTTCTTCTATAGTAAGCTTGTCCATTTTCTTTGTTAAACCTGTGGGGCTGCATACACTACTAGACAACTCATTGTTAATAAGTTTAGTCTCATCAAAAACTACATGCACAGATTCTTCTACAACTTGTGTAGTCAAGTTGTAGACTCTATAAGCCTTACTATTATTGCTGTACCCAACAAAAATTCCCTCTTGGGACTTGGCAGCAAACTTAGTTAAGTAAGACTTCCCATTGTTAAGTATGAAGCATTTGCAACCAAAGATCCTGAAGTAGGATAGGTTTGGTTTCCTGCCTTTCACAACTTCATAGGGGGTCTTGTTTAGCCCTTTAGTGATGGTAGCCCTATTTATAACATGGCATGCAGTGTTAACTACTTCAGCCCAGAAATACTCAGGCAGTGATGTATCACTTAATAGGGTCCTACCAGCCTCTATCAAGGTCCTATTTTTCCTCTCAGCAATGCCATTTTGCTGAGGTGTTCTAGGTGAAGAGAATTCTTGAAATATCCCAAAGTCTTCACATAGTTTTGTCATGCTATCAGACTGAAATTCAGTACCATGGTCACTTCTAATCTTGACCACTGTACTGTTTAGTTCATTCTGAATTTTTTTGACAAAGTTATGGAAGACACTAGGTGTTTCAGATTTCTGTCTTAAGAAGAACACCCAGGAAAACCTTGAGTAGTCATCTACAACTACAAAGGTATAGACCTTCCTACCTAAGCTGTGAACTGGTATTGGACCAAAAAGATCCATATGCAAGAGGTATAAACACCTCACAGCATATTTGTTTTCTATGCTTCTAAAGGTGGATTTAGTCTGCTTGCCTTTTTGACAAGCTGAGCAAATACCATCTTTAACACACTTAACTTGAGGACCATTCCTCACTAACTCTTTGCTAAAGAGTTTGCTAATAGTCTTGTAGTTAAGATGGGCAAGCCTCTTGTGCCATTTGACACAATGAGAGACTGTCTCATCAGCTACAAGACAAACTGGAGAACCATTGTTCTCAACCATAATGTCTAGGCAGTAGACATTCCTCTTCCTATAAACAGTCAAAATGATCTCTTGATCACTTGACCTCTTGATATGACAACCATTTTTAACAAATGAGATGTCATACCCTACATCACTTAGTTGACTTATACTTATTAAGTTGTGTTTCAACCCTTTAACATAAGCCACTTGAGTAATGGTAACTAAGTTGCTAGAAATGTTACCAAACCCTTTGATGATTCCTTTTTCAGAACCACCAAAGGTGACTTTTGGACCATCTTTTATTGGAATGTAGTCCTTTAGTAGTCCTCTAGTTCCAGTCATATGTCTGGAACATCCACTGTCCAAGTACCATGTTGGGGTATGGCCACTTGGACTCACCTGCAAAACATATTAATGAACCTTAGAACCCAAAGAATTCTTGGGTCCTTGGTACTTGTTAGTCTGCAATCTGACAAAGCTACCCACTGGCTTTCCAACAAGTAGTTTGGTACTCACTTTGGCACTAGCATTGTGCCAACAGTCCACTGCAAAATGGCCAACTTTGCCACAACACCAACATTCAAACTTATTGTACCTTTGCTTAGGTACTGTCTTGGCTGTCTTGTCTACAGCAGACTTGTTGAATGTTGGGGCTTTGCCCTTGGACTTAGACTTGGACTGCTCAGTCCTTGCAGGTCTAATGAAACCCAATCCAGCCTTGCCTTTATGATGAACAAATTCATCAATTAAAGGTAGCACTGACTTAGGTTTAGAAAACCTAGCAACAAGCTCTCTCTCTTTCTGAAGATTGATCTCCAGACTCTTGATTTGATCATTCTTAAAAGTGATAGTCCCCATCTGAATTACTGTAATGTGTTTCAGCCTGGCTATCTCATTCAGCTTTTGATCAAAGTGCTTCTCAAAATCTGTTGCAGCAGCTTTAAGATCAACAATTTCCTTTGCCTGACTTTTGGCTAGGGACTTGCTTTTCTTGTAAGCTTGCAACAGCACTTTATATTCATCTATAAGCTGATGAATATCATCCTCAGACTCAGATACATTCTCATCACTTGATGAAGAAGAATCTAAATCTGAACTAGAACAAGAAACTGAACTTGAACTTGAACCTTGTACCTTACTGGGTCCTGGCTGCTCCAGGATTTTGGCACTCTCTGTCAAAGCCATTAGCCCTTGGCAATGACTGTCTTCTGTTCATAAATAGACTCCATGATCTGCATGAATTCTTCTTCTTCTTCTTCAGCAAATAGCCCTATGTAGGCTTCAGCCTCAGACTCAGTTTCTGAAGAAGAGATATCTGATAGAGTCTTCTCCTTCTTGGCAACAAAAGACTTCTCTTTCTTGCCTTTGAAGTGAGGCTTTTTCCTGTCACCAGATTCCTTTCTCTTCTCTGGACAATCTGCAATAACATGACCCTGTCTATTGCAGCAATAGCACACTATCTTTGAACCAGTTGCCTTGCTTGACTTTGTCCTCTTCCTGTCTCTCTTTGAAGGCTTTTCTCCTGATAAAAGACTTCCTTTCCCTTTGAAGTAGAAGGTCTTGACCTCCACTGTTTCTTCTTCAAGAATTTCTGAAAGTGTCTAGTGAAGGCAGCAAAGTATTCATCACTTTCACTGCTCTCAGTCTTTGTGCTGACTGACTCATCTGATTCTGATTCAACTACCTCTGAAGGTGGAGTTGATGACTTATTCCTGCACTTTCTGGGGACATCTGTCTTGAAAGCAACTGTTCTCTCCTTGTGCTCAGTTCTTGTTGATTTCTCCTCCTCTTTCCTCACTATCAACTGCATCTCATAAGACAATAATTTGCCAAACAGTGTAGGAGGAGGAATTTCCCCCAACTTAGTCATTTCTCTTATGGCACAGATCTTGGTGTCCCAATCTTTGGTTAGGGACCTTAGGAACTTGTCATTTAGTTCATAGTTACTGAACTCTCTTCCATAAGACATGAGTTCATTCACTATTCTGTAGAACTTCTTATAGCACTCAGTTATGCTATCACCTTTTCCTTGTCTAAAACTCTCATACTCCCGATTTAGCAAGGATTTTCTATCTTGTCTAACTTCTTCAGATCCTTCCATATACACTATAAGAGTGTCCCACATCTCTTTGGCTGTCTTACAGTGTATAAGATTCTGAAATATTGCATCATCTATGACACTCACTATAATGTTTTGTGCCCTCTTGTCCATGGTGGCTAGGACAATCTCATCCTTAGTCATCTCAGAGAAATCCTTTGGAGTTCTCTGATTTGCATCTAGAACTGAAATCTTCATGGGCACATAAGGCCCTTCCTTTACTGTGATGTAGATTCTAGGGTCTGAGGCCTCCATAAACAGCCTTACCCTTTCCTTCCAGATCCCAAAGATTTCTTTCCTACATATGGGCAATTTCATGGAACCCAATTCCTTGTGATTCTCAGATGAACCCATGTTTCTTGATTTTCTTGAATCTGTATTTTGCCTTACACTGAATCTGCCAAATAGGATCTCCTCAGACTGTTAGTCCCTTTTTGAGGAACCTCCCTCTGATACCACTTGAAAGATATGGTACCTAAACACCTAGAGGGGGGGGGGGTGAATAGGTGACCTAATCCTTTTAAGACTTTAATGGCAGCAAACAGTTAATATCACAGATTTCTAACTATTCTATCACAGCAAACACACATCATACACAACAACAATCACAACACAGCACAGCAGACACAGTGTTTTATAGTGGTTCCCCAAGATATGGGTACATCCACTTTCCCCCTTCGCCTATCTAGCAGTGTACTAGATTCGGCCAAACTTCTCCACTGTCTCAGAACCCAAATTGGTTCCTACTCCTCAGGCCCAAGGCCTTACAACTCAGCTTTATCCCAAAGCCTACACTCAGCCACAAAGGCCTACACTAAGCCAATCAAGACCTACACTCAGCCAACAAGGCCTACACTCAGAGATTTCAATCTCCTACACTCAGGCCAAAAGCCCTACCCTCAGCCTTTATAATTATAGACTTACAATTCACTCAGATCCAGAGGATCCTACAAGATAAAAATGATTAAGAGATAATAACTCAACAACTCAGAAACAAGAGAGGGGAGTTGAGAGTTTCTTGATGAGTTCTTGGAAGAACTCAGCTGGATTCAATCTGACTTAGCTTTCTTCAAAGCTTCTTGAGTAGAACTGAATAAGATTGTCTCCTTCTGCAGTTGTTCCTTGACCTCTGCCACTTAGAATTCAGAATGAATCTGAATCCTTCTTCTCAGCCTAGTTCCAGAGGCTGATTTCTTGGATGGAGCCCTCTCTCTCCAACTTCTTAGATCTGCACTTCGACTGCAAGATCTTCTTGTGTTGATACTCTATGTACCACTTTAATAACTTGTTTTTCAACAATGTGATCAACAGTTTCTGTAAACTGTATGTGTCTATTTATAGGCCTTCTTCATGGTAACCGGCTGGTCCAGTCCATAACTGAATTCTGACATCTCTGACAGGTGCTGTAGACTGGCTGGAACGACATCTGTCATGTCATCCAGTCAGTTCTTGAAAATCTCTAACTGTCTGAAAGTGTCGAGACTTTCTGTCTTTAAGTGTCGACACTTATAGTTCAAGTGTCGACACATGCTGTGTAAGTGTCGACACAAGTCTATAAGGTGTCGACACAACCCCTTGTATGTCTCGACACAGATTCTTCTTCAGGTGTCGACACTGAAATTGAGTGTCGACACAAGTACTTGATCTTCTATCTTTAGCTGTATTCTTCTAAGTGTCGACACATCTCCTTTGTGTCGACACATCTTCTTGTGTTGAATCTGTTAAGTGTCGACACTGCTTCTTGGTGTCGACACATAGTCTTCTATGTTGATACTTGCTAAGTGTCGACACAGCTCCTTGTGTCGACACTTGATTCTTCTGTCGAGACTTCAGCTGAGTGTCGACACATTCCCTTAGTGTCGACACTTGTACTTAGAATATTTTGTTGATAATTCTGTTCTTTACTAAGTGTCGACACAGCTCCTTGTGTCGACACTTTCTTCAAGTGTAGAGTCTCAGCTGAGTGTCGACACATTGTTCTAGGTGTCGACACTTACTTCATGTGTTGACTCTTCTGTTGAGTGTCGACACTTTGTTTTGGTGTCGACACTTTCTTCAAGTGCTGACTCTTCTTGTTGTGTCGACACATTATTCTGGGTGTCGACACTTTAACTTAGTCTCTGCTGACTTTTGCTGAGTGTCGACACGGCTCCAAGTGTCGACACTTTCTGGTGTAGACACAGCTTTACTGGGTGTCGACACAACTCCTTGTGTCGATACTTTCTGTCTGCACTTTTCTTCACTGAGTGTCGACACAGCTCCTTGTGTCGACACTTTCTGTCTGGTGTCGACTCTGCATCCCAGGTGTCGACACAAGTACTCCAAGTGTCGACACTGCTTGTCTGGGTGTCGACACAAACCTTCTTAAGTGTCGACACTTTCCCTCTGGGTGTCGACACATGGACTTAGAAACTTTTTGCTTCAGTCCAGTGATTACTTAACCTGCACAAGTAAACTCAACATACATCAAATACATTATGATGTATATCATTGAGTTGGGTGAGGCTTCTTCAAATCAGGTACATTTAATCAATGTACCCAACAATAAAGATAAAACCAGTAGACCTATTTTCCAAATTTAATTCTAAACAAGCCTATTTTTCAATAATTCAAAATAATGAGATTTTTTTTATCCCAAAAATCCAAACCTTCCTATGGTAGGTGTATTTAATCCCTATAACCTCTGTCCAAAATTTCAAGGACATGAATTGAGCCAAAAGTGCCATTTCCCCATTTTTTCATTTCTACTAATGGCACACCTTTTACAATTATACCACCATCATGCATGTGGGATTTACCAAACATGCAGAGGTCCAAATGGCCTGATATTTCTTTTATGGTCATCTAATGACCCAGTGGATATGCCACCCAAATTTGGGGGCATTTAGATTGGGAAATCTCCCAATATTTAATTAATTTAATAATTAAAATTTCTCCAAAAACTTTAGAAAAATTCTTTCCAAAAATTCAGATTTTTGGTCAGTACCTAAGTCTAACCTAATCACATGCATGACAAAAATCTCATGACATGTGGATTTAGGTCTTGGCTTGGGGACTCATTTAAAAATATGTCCTAGCTTAGGACTAGTCTTAGTAGTACAACAATACAAGGAGCTACATTGCTCCACATTACAACTTTAGGGTGTCAAATTAAAGATAAGACCTAGAGCTACGTTTTATATGTTTACCACGTTTTCTGAATATACCTCTAAGAGGCCTAAAATTAGCCCGCAAGGCACAGAATAAAGTGTGACAAAATACTAAAGTTTGGTATATTAATACAACACGAATCTTAAAGCAATAGTGGAGGGCATTCGTTCATCTTCCTCCTCCAGCCAAGGGCCGAGATTGCCCCGGCCTAGAGTGCCTTAAAATTGTATTTCCCCACCATCTGGACACCTCCCTGACCTACCACCACCACCAGCTCTATTGAGGTGGGGGCTAACGTTTAGCGGCGACTTGGCCGCCGGAGGCGGCGATATCCGGCGAACCAGAGCTCCCTCAAAACCATGGATTTTCTCCCACACATCACATGGATCCAAGCTAAATTGAGCTCGAAATATCTCCTAAATGATCTAGGAAGCTAGCATAGAGGGAGAGGAGGAGAAACATACCTTAATCGGAGCCCGACCGTTGCGGCGACGGCGGTTGGCCATGGAATTTCTCCTCTCCGGCGAGCTTGCTCCCGAACTCATTTCTCCACCAAAAGCTTCGATACAGATATCGAATTCCACTCCTCTAAGTGCCCTGAAGCTAATAGAAGGGTAGGTTTTGGCTGGATGTGGCTGTATAAGGAGGTATTACTATGGAAATTTTGGCCATGCCTTAGATCCTTCACCTTGAGCTCCAAGTGGCCTGAAATTGGGTTGGAAAGACTGAGAATTGATGTGTGGGTTCAGATGCAGGCTTGGGAAGAGAGGAGGAGGGCCACATGGCCTCCATCCCTTATTTCCGCTCTTTCTCTCTCCTCTTTTTCCCCAAATTTCCAAAACTACCCCCCTTGCATGCAATCTCTCTCCAATTTCAAGGGGGTAGGGGCTGTCATTGACCATTTAGGCTGATCATGAGCCTTGGCTCATGGGCTTTGCCCATTGGGAATAAGTATGGCCTTTCTTTTCATCCTTTAGACTTCATGTTGGCCAAGTTGACTTTTTGGGTTTACTTGGTCAATATGATGAGTGAGCTGACCCCAATTGATGGTCATGGACCCTATGGCACCACCCAACCTTGTTTGGGCCATGGCGATGCCCCACTTTTGCTAATTGGGCCTATGTGTGTGGGTTTGACCAAATTAGGGTTACTGTTTACTTGAGTCAACTTGAGTCAATGGGTGACCCTATGATGGTTCCTTAGTTTCACTTAGATTTATTTTAGGGTGAGAGACATAGTGGTGGGGACAATGTGTAGCTATGGTTCCACCTTGAGCTAGTTTGACATAAGTTGACTTGAACCCCATAGTGGGCTCTATATATATCCATCCTAATTCCTTGGGTCAAACCTAGCCTAACCCCATTCACCCACGACATATCCTAACCTAATCTAAGTTTAGGGGTCTAGTAGGGAAGGGGATTGTTGGAACACCCTATTACTAATTTGGGTCAGGATCACTATGTCTCTAGGAAACCAGTTTTTGACCTCCTGTATAGATCTAAAGGTCAACTAGAATTGAGTCTAAGGGTTAGAAGTCTAGGTTTGGAAGCTGCCCTCAAGACCAAGAATCTTTTCAGTTTGAGACTAAGTCATATCGTCGAGCTCAGCACGACGATTCGTCGAACTCCGATCGACGATCGTCTAGCTCAACTTCGACAGATCGTCGAACTCCATTCGACGATCGCTGAGCTCAACTTCCACATATTGTCGAACTCCATTCGACGATCTGCGAGCTCAGTTCGACGATCTTTGAGCTCAGATCGACGATATGGTGTTGCTGTATAAGTCCAAATCGCTGAGCTCAGTTCGACGATAGCAGAGCTCAGTTCGACGTTTTCTGATGACTTCAAGGATTTTTCAAGATTCAAATTCAGATCAGTTAAGGAGTTATTCTGCAATTAATTCAGAAGATTTTCTAGCCGTTTTCATTTATTTCTGGACCAAGTTTCAAGGGATTATCAAGGAATGTTTCTTTGGACTTTCCTCCAGAAGACATTTTGCAATTAAGGATGCAATTAATGCAGGCCAACGGCTATTCTTGATAGAGGATGTTTTTCTATTCAGTACCAGAGAATAAAAGACAAGTTATTTTTTGAATCTCTCAGACAGACATCAATAATTCTCAGAACACAGACAAGAAGAACAAGAACAAAATATTCTCTGTCTCAAAGAATTCTCCGAAGAACACACATCCAAGAAGATCAAACTTTCTGAAATCTTCTGATCTCTCTTGTCTCAAGTGTTCAAGGCCAACATCTTTCAAGACTCCAGACACCTAACATTTCAGTTGTTGCTGAAATCATCTTTTACTGGAGATCAACTTCTGAAGGCCTATCACCCTACAGCAAAGCTTCTTTTCCTGAACATCTCAAGGACTCAGGGGGAGCTTTGACACCATCAAATCCACATAGTTTTCTCAGCTGCTTTGAGAAAGAGAAGACTTCCATCACTCTCTCATCCTCATCTCTGTAAAGGGTTTCTCAAACTCCCTTCAAAAGTTTGAGCTTGGTTTTTGAGCACCTTGTCAAAAGCTTATTGGTGGCAAGACACCTGATCAAAAAATCTGATTTGGTTTTTGAGCACCTTATCAAAAGCTCATTGGTGCCCAGGACACCTGATCAACTCATCCTGCAGTGGATTCCTACCTAGGGTGGTAGAAGAGTGGATGTACCCAAGTTTAGGGGAACCACTATAATTCTTTGTGCCTTCTGGTTTGCTTATCTTTATTTTTGTTTCTGGATGTGATTGTTCTGTGATTGCTTTGTGAATAGTTTAGTTCTGTGATTAGTTTTAATAATTGCTTCCCTGCTCACTCAGATTACAACAATTGTTGTAAAAAGTTTTCAAGCACCACATACTCTATTCACCCCCCTCTAGAGTATATCAGATCTAGCTGCACTTTCAATTGGTATCAGAGGCAGGTTGGTTAAACATACCACACCTTGGTGGTTGCACAGGCTAACACCTGAACCCAAAGATCCCTAGTTAGATCTGTTTTCTTTTGAGTTTATTATTAGATTTTGTTTTCACAAATCATGGCCCAAAACAAAGATTATGCTAGCACCAGACCTCCAGTGTGCAATCTATCCAAGTTTGCACTTTGGAAAGCAAGAATCAGATTATACAGGAATTCTATTGACGAGGATATTTTTAACTCTGTTTTGACAGTTTGTCCAAGACCTCCAGAGAACTCAAGTACAAATGATGTTCCACCTCCATTAGGAACAGAAGCTGATATCAAGAAATGGATGATAGCTGATGCCAAGGCTATGAACATCTTAGCCCAGACCATGTCTGATGATATATTTCAAAAGGTAGCTGAATGCAATTCAGCAAAGGAAATCTGGGATAAACTCTCTGAAATAGTCTCAGGCTCAGCTGATGAGAGAAAGGACAGGAGATCCCACCTCATATCTCAATATGAGAATTTCAAGAAGGGAGAAGCTGAATCAGTTGGAGACATGTACAATAGACTTAGTCTGATAGTCAGTGAACTCAGGACCTTGGATAAAGAGATCTCACTAACTGAACTCAATGACAAAATTCTAATGTGCTTCCCTAGCACTTGGGATTCAAGAATCTGGCCAATCAAGGATGCCAGAAGTTTGAATGAGATCACCACAGAAGCTCTATTGGGTAAGCTCAATTCTTATGAGCTACTCATTAAGAATAGAGAAGAAGACAAAAGGCTGCCTCACCAGCCACAAGAAAAGAGAAGACAATAGCCTTCAAGGAAACTGAAGATCAGCCTGAAGACAAAGTCACAGGCAATGATGAACTGCTCAGTCTGTTGGCCAAAACATTTTACAAGATGGCCAGAAAGGACTTCAGAAGGAGATCATACAAGGAGCATGATAAGCCAAGGTATGACAAGTCAATTAATAATAAGGAAATTGTCTGCTTTGGTTGCAGGAAACCAGGGCACATTGTTCCTGACGGTCCAGAAAACAAAAACAAGGACATAAGGGACAAGAAAGAAAGAAGAAAGGAGAAAGACTCCAAGAGGAATGGCAATGGCAAACCCTCCTCAAGCAAAAACAAACACACAAGAAAGGGGTTTATTGATGAATCCTGGAGTGAGACTGAAGAGGAATCAGAAGCCTCATCCAGCTCCAGTGATGATGAAGATGATGCAGAAGAGAAAGAGTTCTGCATGATGGCAATCAATGCCTCTCAACATAATTCAGATGACGAAGAGTCAGAGTCAGACTCAGAGACTCAACTTGAAGAAGATCAGGTAATTAGTTCATTTGATTTTAATTCAGAGGACTTTAAATCTGAGTTTAAAGCATTATGTTTAGACCTGCTAAAATCTGAGAAAGAAATTATCTCTCTCAGAAATCATTTATCTGAACATAATACCTTAAAGTCAGAAAACCTCAAACTCTCTCAGGAGTTGGAGTGTTGTAGGGAGCAGATAGCTTCACTGAAAAGTGAGCTATCTGAGGCCAAGAAGCTTGAAGAATCTCTTAATGGGAGAAGTATCAAGCTGATGGACATCACAAGCACAGTGAACTCCAGATTTAATAGTACACTGGGCTTGGGTGCTTCATCCAGCCAACCCATAGTTCTAATAACTCCAATCAAATTCATTTCTGATAAAGGAAAGGGAGTTGTAGAGGTAGCTAGGAAAAATTCTGATCTGCCTAAGAAAACTAAGTCCCAGCAGAAATCGTCGAACGGAGATCGACGATCTCAGGCAAAATCGTCGAACTCAGGTCGACGATCTCAAGTTCCTGAACTCTGCCATAGTCGACCGTCAAACGGAGCTCGACGATCTGACCCAAGATCGTCGAACGCAGCTCCACGATCGTCGAACAGAGGTCAGAGCTCTGGAAAGTCTTTCAAGGGCAAATCAAAATCCAATCCTAAGGGTCCTTCATCCCAAATCTTTAACCCTTATACTGAATGGATTATACCTCCAAGGAGATATCATCCTGAAGGTTATAAGAGTCAACCTGGGATGTCTTTTATTTCAGAGTTTAAAGGTTATCAACCTAGGCCCAAGGTAAACTGGGTCAGAAACAAATGAATTATTTTATGTGCAGGTGAAGACCTATCCAACATCTAACCAGCAATGGTACTTGGATAGTGGGTGATCTAAGCACATGACAGGAAACAAGGACAACCTCACATCCTTTAGAGCCAAGCTTGGACCCAAAGTTATCTTTGGTGATTCAAACTTTGGACAAACTAAAGGATATGGTGCAGTCCAGATTGGATCAGTAACATTCAAGAAGTTAGCTTATGTGGAAGGACTGAAGCACAACTTAATAAGCATCAGTCAGCTATGTGATGAAGGCTACCAGGTGACCTTCAGCAAAGCATTATGCAAAATCAAGTCATAGGACAACACAACTGTGTTGACAGGTAAAAGGAAAGGTAACATCTATCTAGTAGATTTTCTTTCAACAGATGTAGAGATTTGCCTGTTCAATTATGTTTGTAGACCAAATATTTTATGGCATAAGAGACTAGGACACCTAAACCTTAGAACTATTGCTAGGCTATTCAAGGAAAACCTTGTTAGAGGACTACCTTCTGGCCCCTACAAGAAGGAAGGACTCTGCAGGGCTTGTCAATTAGGTAAGCAAACTAAAAACAGTTTTAAGTCACTTAATAATAGTGATTCACCTAGGATATTGTATCTGTTACACATGGATCTTTTTGGACCCATCACAGTACAAAGCCTAGGAGGGAAATCTTACACTTTAGTAGTTGTAGATGACTTCTCTAGATTCACTTGGGTGTTCTTTCTAATGAAGAAGTCTGATAACTTAAAGTGTCTGACAGAGTTTCTCAAATGTATATAGATTGAGTTCAATACTCACATTGCCCTGATCAGAAGTGATCATGGGACAGAGTTTGATTCTCTTCTTATGCAAGAGTTCTGTCAGAGTGAAGAGATCAGGCATACTTTCTCAGCTCCTAGAACTCCTCAACAAAATGGGGTAGCTGAAAGGAAAAATAGAACCCTTATTGAATCTGCCACTACATTGTTGTCAGATGCTCACCTTCCTCTATCCTTTTGGGCAGAGGCAGTGAACACCTCCAACTATGTGCTGAATAGAAGTTTGATACATAAACTAAAGGGAAAGACTCCCTATGAATTACTCAAAGGGAAGAAACCTAAAGTTGATTATTTTAGAGTTTTTGGTTGTATTTGCTACATACATAATAATGACAAGAAATATTTAGCAAAATTTCAAGCTAAAGCTGATGAAGGAGTGTTTCTGGGATACTTCATGTTCAGCAAGGCCTATAGGGTTTATAACAAATCATCTCTAAAAATTGAGGAATTTGTTCATATATCATTTGATGAATCTACCATGTCTTTCAAGGAGAAGATCCCTTCTACCATAGAACCTTTGCAGGAACATTCTCTTGTTGAAGACTTGAACAAGTTACAGGTTACTCAGAAGGATGAAAGCAGTGAAGATGAAGAAAGTATTCAACATATTGAAGAACAACTTGAAGAGCCAGTTGTTGTACCACAAGAGAAAACAACAACACATGTTGGTGAACAATCAACACCCCCTTTTGATTTAGTAACATCAAGAGACCATCCAATTTCCCAAATAATTGGAGACATCTCAGCTGGTGTGCAAACCAGAAATCAGGTCAACCAAAACCTGTTGCACACCTGCTTCCTATCTCAAATTGAACCTCAGTCCATTCAAGATGCAGAGCAAGATCCACACTGGATCATTGCAATGCAAGAAGAGTTGCATCAATTTGAAAGGAACAAAGTGTGGGAACTAGTGCCAAAGCCTAAGGATCACTCCATTATTAGAATAAAGTGGGTGTTCAAAAACAAACTGGATGATCAAGGAGTAATTATAAGGAACAAGGCAAGGCTAGTTGCTCAAGGATATTCTCAAGAAGAAGGAATAGACTATGACCAGACTTTTGCACCAGTTACAAGATTGGAAGCCATCAGAATCTTTTTAGCTTATGCAGCACATAAAGGATTCAAGGTATATCAGATGGATGTCAAAAGTGCATTTCTAAATGGAGACATCAAAGAAGAAGTATATGTCAGACAACCTCCAGGTTTTATCTCTCCAACTTATCCTGATTATATTTTTAAAGTGAACAAAGCATTATATGGTCTCAAGCAAGCTCCTAGAGCATGGTATGAGACCCTAGCATGCTTTCTTTTGGAAAATGGATTTATAAGGGGTAGAGTAGACCAAACTCTTTTCATTAGAACCCATAAGTCCCATACCCTACTAGTACAGATCTATTTAGATGATATTATTTTTGGTTCTACTGACTCAAAATTGTGCAGAAGGTTTTCCAACCTAATGCATTCTAAATTTGAAATGAGTAGCATAGGTGAGCTATCCTTCTTTCTAGGATTGCAAGTCAAACAGCATGCTGAAGGCATCTTTATCTCTCAAACCAAGTATGCAAATGAATTGGTTAAGAAATCTGACATGTCTGAAGCATCTTGTATGAAAACACCTATGCCTACTAATGCTGTATTGGATGTTGATGAACATGGGAATCCTGTTGATCAGACAACATATAGAGCAATGATTGGCTCTTTACTGTACCTTACAGCTAGTAGACCAGATATAATGTTTGCTACATGTATATGTGTTAGGTTCCAAGTAAGCCCTAGAGAGTCATACCTAACACTAGTAAAGAGGATTCTCAGGTATGTTAAAAGTTGTCCAAATCTAGGTCTCTAGTATCCAAAAGATTCAGCATTTGATTTAACTGGATTTTCTGATGCTGATTATTTTGGATGCAGAATTGACAGGAAAAGCACCAGTGGAACTTGTCAGTTCCTTGGTGACAGACTTGTCTCTTGGTTTTGTAAGAAATAAACTTCTGTGTCAACTTCAACTGCTGAAGCTGAATATATGGCTGCAGGCAGTTGTTGCTCACAAATCTTATGGATTCAAAACCAACTCCTAGACTATGGCTACAACTTAGAGAAGTCTAAAATCTTTTGTGATAACACCAGTGCTATTTCTATAGCTCAAAATCCAGTCCTCCATAGTAGGACAAAACACATAGAGATCAGACATCACTTCTTAAGGGATAATGTTGAAAAGAATAAAATTGAACTGCAATATATCCCAACTGATTTACAAAGGGGAGATATTTTCACCAAGCCCTTGGATGAAAAGAAACACACCTTCTTCCTAAATCAGTTAGGAATGTTAGATGGAGGAAGTCTTAAATAATATCCAAGATTTTAAAAGTTTTAAAATTGACCAAGACTAGGCAAACATCTTGATTTTTCTTAGTGCCTAGAGTTTTTCTGGTCTCTGAACAGCGCTCGACGATTTTCCCCCAGATCGTCGAACGGCGATCGACGATTTCCGAAATCGTCGACCTGAGTTCAGCGTTTCTCAGATAGTATGAACTATCTCTTCCGGTCAGCGATCGTCGAACGACGCTCGATGATGTTGTTCTATGAACGATCGTCTAACAGAGCTCGACGCTCTCCAATATCGTCGAACGGAGATCGACGATATTGAAGACTCTTCAAATTCCTTTAGAAGTCCCGATCGTCGAACTGAGTTCAACGATCTTTCCATTTCTGAGTCGAACCCTAATATAAAATTCATTTTTCGCCGTCGTTCTCCTTTGCGCTTTCGATTTCACTGCAAAAACTTTCTTTCCCTCCAAATATTTCTGCACTTGGTCGTTTTGTTTGTTGAATCTTTGCAGGTAACTATGGCTGTTTCTGTTGCTGTTCTCGCCGCTATGAAATTTGATGCCGTCTTTGACATAGACATGGAGTCCTTCAGCACGACAAATCAGGTTTTCCAGGACATCTTGGAGCTATTCAAAGAGCAGAAACTTGCTGCAATCATGACCACAAGGATTAAGCTTGCTTCTGATGAAATTAAAGAGTGGGTCTACACTGCCCACAATCAGGATCAAAACACCATTGTTGGATCAATCTCTAGCACACAGGTACCCTTGACCCCAGCAATTCTGACAGAGGTTTTTGAGTTAAGTACTGGTGGAGATTCTGCTGACTCATCTGGAGAAGAATATGCTGACTTGCTTGCAAGAATGGGTCATTCTGAGGCTAACCCTAGCAAGTTGTTGAAAAAGAATCTGTCTGTGGAATATAGATTCCTGGCTGATGTTGTTGGGAAAGTCCTATTGGCTAAGCACTCTGCCCATGATACAATTTCCAGGTATCAGCTCTGCCTAATGGGAGTCATAGTGGACAGGAAGAATCTGAACTGGGGAGAGGTCTTCTTTGACCTAATTAAGAAGAAAATTAATAAGAGTTTTGTAAATTTTGGAAGGATTTTAGGACTTTTTCTGCAGAATAGATGCCCTGCATTGCTAGTATCCTCTGGGATACACATTAATGCTTCCAAGAGACTGTCCTGTGCCCTATTTGGTAAATGGGACAGACAGATCATCAAGCCCAGCCGGCCCTCTTCCAGCACACCTTCAGGCACCAGGACTGTCAGAGTCACTTCCCCTCAGGTCTCTGCCCCTGCAGATGACCTGCCTGCTGTTGCCTCTCCTCCTCCTCCTCCAATTCCATCTCTTCCAATTCCATCCACCATTCAAACTCCATCCACCATCATCATCTCCAGCCCATCTCCAACATCTACACCATCTCCAATTCCAACTATCACAGCAGAACAATTCCATCCATTATACTCCTACCCTCAACTAGATGTTGCCACTTCATCACCCTCCATTCCCTCATTCAACCTCATTGATGATTCCTTCATGGATGACTCACACTCCTCTCCTCCTGAGCTGCCCTCATCATCAACATCTTACCAAGACCTTCTGCAAGAAATCATTGATCAACCCACCTTCACACCATCTATCTCCATCCCACTGTCCTCCATCACCACCTTACCCACACCTCAATCATCTCTTCCCCAATACACTAGCTCTCCACTACCATCATCAACAGCTACACCTCCATCCTCTACCTCTACTCCAGTCACTACTGAGCAAGTAGATCTTACAGCCCTTGCTGACAGGATTTATGAATTGCTAGCCCCCAGACTATCTCTTCTTTTGGATACCTTCTTGGCTCCATTACTCCAGTCAGTGGCAGCTCTTTCTGCCAGGCTCTCCTCTTTATTCCCTCAGGCAGCCCCTTCAGCAGTGTGCCTTGATCCAGCTCTGTCTGAATCTAGGCAGGGGGAGATGCCCTATGAAGTGAGCCTGTCTGCTGCTGTTCTTGCTGTTTATTCAGCTCTTGTTGTTGTTACTGCTGCTGTTCTTCAAGATCCAGTTCCACCTCCTGTTGCAGTCTTTTCAATAGACCTCAGGTCTCTGCTGTCAGTATTTGATTCAGCCTACCTTAGTTGTCTTCCAGAGACAGTTGATATCCAGCCCCCAGAGGATTTGTCCAAGGCCCTTGTGCCCTTCTCTTATTGTGACCCCAGCATCATAACTTCCTTTGTTAACACAGTTTATGCTGTTACTACTCCTGCTGATAGCATGGTTGCTGTTTCTGATGCTGCTGTCCCTCCTGCTGAAGATAGTGTTGATGTATCTGTTGCTGTTAGTGCTATCAGTGCTGCTGCTACTGCTATTCCAGTTTCTGCTGATATCCTTATGACAGAGGTACATGATGTTGAGCCCTCTGTGTTTTCTGATGATTTTTCTGCTGCTGATATTGCTGTTTCTGTAAGTGAAACTGTTGCTGCACCAACTGCTGTTATTACTGCTCCAGAACCTTCTGTATCTGCTGTTGTTACTACTCCTACTGCTTCAACCTCTGCTTCTGCTTCAACTTCAACTGCCACACCTTCAGTATCTGCTGCTGTTGCTGCTGCTTCAACTCCTGTTACCAGTTCTGTATCTACTTCTGCTTCAACCCAGCTCAAGAAAGATTTGATGAAAAGGATTGATGCTCTTTATGATGAGCAAAGCTCTGAAAGTGATGAGTTTAAGACAGATTCTGATAATTCTTCTACTACCATTGCCAGAAAGAGAAAGGCAAGGAGCAAAGCCATGAAGAGAGTACCTCCAGCCAAGGTCAAGGACAACAATGACATACCATATTATATTCTTCATGATTGCCCCATAACTGAGCACTGGATGCAGTACTCAAAGAATCAACTCAAAGCAATGAAGAAGAAAAGGAAATATGAAAAAGGCTCTTCTCAATTCCAACATCCTCATCCTCCTCCACCACCTCCTCCTGATACAGGTGCAGGTGGAAGTTCAGCTGCTCAACCCTCTGCTAGAAGTCAAACCCCCTATCAGCCACATGCCAGATCCTATCATAGGGGAAGCCAGTCCAGGGGCTCTCAATCCAGAAGAGGAAACTACAGAGGTAATCAAAGAGAATTCCAGGTTTATTCTAAAAGATATTCAAGGCAACATCCCTACTCCAGGGAAGGACAAATCTCATCTGACACAACCTCTGGTCCTTTTCCCTATAAACTGAAGGAAGTAGTTTCATCTAGGCCTCCTCAGGACAATCCATCTAATAGATATGAGCCACTAGTGCCATTTGAAGACCCTGAGAACAATCCAGCTGCTTGGACTGCAAGGATGAAAGAGCTTGCTGCAATGGACCAGATTAAGAAAGCTAGAGAGCAAGGCAGAGACTCCTCCAACATCACTACAATGTCTGAACAGAGAAAGAAAGAGTTGGAAAGATATGGGTCAAGCAAATTCTTTGATTCTGATAGATACATGGAGCTGCATCTTGAAGCTGTAGTTCCCAGGCCCAAACAACAAACCTCTTTATGTGCAGCAGATGATACAAGATCGAAGAAGGAAGCCCTCAACCCCAATAGAGAAATCAAACTCATAAAGGGCAAGGAGAAGAAATAACAATGTAAGGTGACAATCATCTTGACTTCTGATTATTATCTGGGATGATATATATATCTGTGGTTCTGCAATGTCCAGCTTTTTGTTTTTCTATATTGTTGCTTGTATGTTGTTATTTTACTTTATTTTCTTCAAACTCTGTAAATAGTAATCCTAACCCAAATAGGGGGAGATTGTTGGAACACCATATTACTAATTTGGGTCAGGATCACTATGTCTCTAGGAAACCAGTTTTTGACCTCCTGTATAGATCTAAAGGTCAACTAGAATTGAGTCTAAGGGTTAGAAGTCTAGGTTTGGAAGCTGCCCTCAAGACCAAGAATCTTTTCAGTTTGAGACTAATTCATATCGTCGAGCTCAGCACGACGATTCGTCGAACTCCGATCGACGATCGTCTAGCTCAACTTCGACAGATCGTCGAACTCCATTCGACGATCGCTGAGCTCAACTTCCACATATCGTCGAACTCCATTCGACGATCTGCGAGCTCAGTTCGACGATCTTTGAGCTCAGATCGACGATATTGTGTTGCTGTATAAGTCCAAATCGCTGAGCTCAGTTCGACGATAACAGAGCTCAGTTCGGCGTTTTCTGATGACTTCAAGGATTTTTCAAGATTCAAATTCAGATCAGTTAAGGAGTTATTCTGCAATTAATTAAGAAGATTTTTTAGCCGTTTTCATTTATTTCTGGACCAAGTTTCAAGGGATTATCAAGGAATGTTTCTTTGGACTTTCCTCCAGAAGACATTTTGCAATTAAGGATGCAATTAATGCAGGCCAACGGCTATTCTTGACAGAGGATGTTTTCCTATTCAGTACCAGAGAATAAAAGACAAGTTATTTTTTGAATCTCTCAGACAGACATCAATAATCCTCAGAACACAAACAAGAAGAACAAGAACAAAATATTCTCTGTCTCAAAGAATTCTCTGAAGAACACACATCCAAGGAGATCAAACTTTTTGAAATCTTCCGATCTCTCTTGTCTCAAGTGTTCAAGGTCAACATCTTTCAAGACTCCAGACACCTAACATTTCAGTTGTTGTTGAAATCATCTTTTGCTGGAGATCAACTTCTGAAGGTCTATCACCCTACAGCAAAGCTTCTTTTCCTGAACATCTCAAGGACTCAGGGGGAGCTTTGACACCATCAAATCCACATAGTCTTCTCAGCTGCTTTGAGAAAGAGAAGACTTACATCACTCTCTCATCCCCATCTCTGTAAAGGGTTTCTCAAACTCCCTTCAAAAGTTTGAGCTTGGTTTTTGAGCACCTTGTCAAAAGCTCATTGGTGGCAAGACACCTGATCAAAAAATCTGATTTGGTTTTTGAGCACATTATCAAAAGCTCATTGGTGCCCAGGACACCTGATCAACTCATCCTGCAGTGGATTCCTACCTAGGGTGGTAGAAGAGTGGATGTACCCAAGTTTAGGGGAACCGCTATAATTCCTTGTGCCTTCTGGTTTGCTTGTCTTTATTTTTGTTTCTGGATGTGATTGTTCTGTGATTGTTTTGTGATTAGTTTAGTTCTGTGATTAGTTTTAATAATTGCTTCCCTGCTCACTCAGATTACAACAATTGTTGTAAAAAGTTTTCAAGCACCACATACTATATTCACCCCCCCCTCTAGAGTATATCAAATCTAGCTGCACTTTCAGGGATGTTACACCTTACGATCTCGATCAAGCATTTGGCAGGGAGGGGTCGCGGCTGGCCACCCGGCCAGCCACCGCCTCGCCTCGCGGTGGCACGCATGCTGCACTGAGGGCCTGCGGCGGGCCTCCCGGACGGATGGCCACCGCCGCGCCTCGCAGTCAGATGCACTCGGTTGCGAGGGACCGCGGAAGGCCTCCCGACCTCGCGGCGTCGCACCTTGCGAATGGTCGTACGTCGCCGCACCTCGCAGCCGCACGCATGAGGCCGCGAGGGGTCGCGGTCGTACACCTATGTCTGTGAGGTCTTGTGGCAGGCCACCCAGTCGACCGCACGCACGCAGCCACGTGGGCTCGTGGCCGGCCTCCCGACTGCCCGCCACCGCTCTCTGCGGTTGCAGGCCCACGGCCGTGGAGGCTCGCGTCCGGCATCTTGGCCGATTGCCGCTTCCTTTTCCCCGACCGGCCACCCGTAGCCGGGGTTTCGTCGCCGACCGCCTCCTCTGGCCGAACCTCCTCTGTCGTCCAATCAGCTTCACTCAATCTCCCCTGCCTGATCTCCACTATCCAACTCATAACCGTCCATCATGGGGAAGTGCGCATAGTTAAAAATAATAATTGTTGCGCGCACAGTGATTCTCCTAACAAATGTACGACATAAAATATAAAGTTCTGGTATACAAATAACACTTTAGGTGGTTATGATCTACAGATAACCGTATAATGATGATAACCACCCTTAAATCCTATAAATACGGCATCAGGGCCCTCTTTCTTTCAATCTTCTTCTCCTCATGCTTCATCTTCTACGCCCGCATGTGAGAGCTCATACAAGAATCTCTTGGAGATCTCTTTCGCCTTTGAAGATCTCCTTCTTTCGATCTTCTTCTGCTCCCACTTTCACTCCGCGGGCATTCCACCACGAGCAAAGCTCGTCCAGGGTACCACATCAAGCATTCTGCGCGCAACACGCTCAATGCTCATAACACTCTCAACTCAGCGGGAAGCCCTCCAGTCCACAACAAGTCTACCACCCCATATTCCTCTGCGAGCAACAAGAGAGAAGTCGCATGCCCACATACGTCGAGGTGCGCAAAGTGCACCCTTCAGCTTCCAAGCACCAGCAGAAGACCTCAAAGAATCCAGAGTGTGGTGCTCCCCGATGCACTAAGCAAATGATTTAGCTCCGCGAGCGGTGGCCTGTCACCCACCTACCACATCTCTTTCTCCCTTAGCGATTGTAATGAGAAACGGCCTGTCGTCCTCACCATCTCTTCAAAGTATTGTACAACAACAAATATTGAAGTTTGGTCAGCACAGTCTGACCACATGGTTTTTCACCTCTTTCCGAGGTTTTCCACGTTTTAAAAAATCTCTTGTTAGTTATCTCCTTTTCATTGACTGTTTGCATGCTCCCAGACTAGCACAGTGCAATCTAGACCGATCTTTTCGTTGATGATTTTGCTGTTTTTAAATATTGCTCACAAAAATTAGGACTGTAACGATTTACTTTGATTCGATTTTTAAGTAAATCCACAAACTTAACCATCCTTATGTGATTCCAATAAATTGGAACCAAACTGAACTGAATGGTTTGCTTTGGTTCAATTAAGTTTTGGTCGTTTTTCAAAAAACTGAATACATAGTTTTAGAGAATTTTTTAAAAAAAATATAGTTGTATTCTCGGATATATAATGCTCATCACCATGACTCGCAAGAGAAGAGAATCAATCTATGACTCTAGTTAATAACTTGATGTATCATAAAATATATTTTTATTAAACTGCTATCGTGTCAACTGTGACCCTCAGATAAATCAAACATTTTATTTATGATACTAAATTACTAATGTTAATGTAAGTGCTAATACCGTTCGGTTCGATTCGACTCGCTTCGGTTTTACATTTAAAACAGTAAACCAAACCGAACCACATGATTTTTCAAAAATTGGAACCCAGACCGAACCGCGGCCACCTAAAACCAAATCGAACTGTGCTGTTTGGTTTGATTCGATTTGGTTAGGCGGCTCAGTTTGTTCCTTCTTACAGACCTACGGAAAATGACAAAATTGCACAGAAACGAATCGAGACAACCAAATGGGCACGCCCCGAGCCGGGCAAGGAATGAGCCCGAGATCAAGCACAACTCGGGGTTGTGAGTTTGGGCAAGGCGAACACGCGCGCTTGCATCTGTTATTGGGGCTGAAATAATTGATACACCTCAAACATCAGTATGCCATGCATGTTTCTTAACGTCCAAGCGATGTTGTTGAAGCCTTCACCCACCCCACAATACTTGTTGTTGTGTGGCCCACTTTGTCTAGTGATCATGAATGCTTTGCCGACCAGGAAATGAGAAGTGATTTTGCAGGAAAAATTTTAGGTGCGTTTCTCCCACCTAAGATCAGGGTGGGAGCGCGCATCTAACTGTTGATTCTTGCAAAAACAACGGTATTGATCGAAATATTGACAGTATTTTTTCAATACTGCAATATTTCACGAAAACAACTCAATTGTAGGATATCGGATCAAACGGTCATACTTAATCCTCCACCTGAAACTAAATGGGAGAAGCAAATCTAATTTATTTCGATTTTGCAGTGGATGAAGGTTAATAATCGCTTTTCTCACTCAAGAACTCCTCCCTCCATACTTTATAGGTTTTTTTGTTCCTCTTAATTAACAACACCACTTGCTAACATTGTAACGGTACGATTTGATTCGGTTTTTAAGCAAAATCGTGAATCAAACCATCCCTATGTGGTTCCAAAAATTTGGAACTGAACTGAACCGCTCAAACATTGAAACCGAATCAAACCAAACTGAATGAGTTGATTCAGTTTTGGGGGTTTAAATAATGCGATAAAGCGTAAAGAGTTATAGAGAGATCGGTGATGGTGCAATGAATGAGCCTCAACTACCCAAACATGAAAATGCTGTCTGAACATAATTCCTATCACCTAACAATTTCAGTACTCCAAAATCAAAATCCTTAATTAACCAACAAAATACACAAAGTTCAATGAAATGTAATTAACTACGTGTTTGCTACGCAAAACCATGAATCGTATGGTTTAACGTATGGTTCAATGAAATGTAATTAATAGCTGCATCATGAATCGTATGGTTTAATGAAATGTAATTAATAAATTAAATTTTTTTATATATTACGGTTTGATTCGGTTCAACTCGGTTAGGTTTGCCACGCAAAATCATGAACCGAACTGTGTGATTTTTTTTTAAAATTAAAACCATAACCGAACCACGTCCTACTGAAACTGAATCAAAAGAAACCATGTGGTTTGACTAGGTTTGGCGGTTCGGTTGGTTTTGACTTACAGGCCTACCACTCGCCCACCCTCATTGTTGGATGACGATCTTCTGCACCTGAACTTTTCAATTGGGATCAAATGGAGATAATTGTTTTATAGTCCACATCTATTTCTATTTATCTATATGAAAAAGATATAAGATTACTCAACTCCTCGGATGAACAAAGAATACGCTTAAACTGTTAAATAAATAGTATCCATTTAAATCAACATAATTAAAAGTTGATCGCATATGTATCCTTGTCTGGCTAGCTAGTAGACGCTTGCATCCTCTCTCTCTCTCTGCTAACTAGAGCTGTCACGATTCCGGTTCGGATCCGGTTCGGTTCCGGTTGTACTAAAATCATGAACCGAACCACTAAGGTAACAGTTCTTCAAATTAGAACCAAAACGTTATTTGATTTGACCGATTCATGTTCTGGTTCCGGTTCCAGCTTTATTTTTTGAACCGTCGTGTCAACGGTTTCGGTTACGGTTCAACAAGAACCAAAATCAAATCGGCGACTATCGGTTCGGTCTGGTTCTATGCGGTTCGGTCCGGTTCCAATCAGTTCCAACTAAAACCAAGAGCAAACTTGGCGGAATAAAATAAAAGCGGGCAGCAAATAGTAAAACTCAAACAACATCGAAATAAAAATAATTATGTGTTGTGCAATTGGCACCTGCCCGCGAGTACGGAACTCGTCGCGGACAATAGCAACAGAAGCGTATTTTTGAGCAAATAGTGGTGCGCACCAATCCAAGAAACAGTTTGAGTTTCCAAAACACAGAAAAACACAGACGACAAGAGATATACGTGGTTCAGAGTTAAGCTCCTACATCCACGGGGAGAGCGTGCCGGATCCACTAATCAAAAAATATCTGATTACAACACAGCCACTCAATGATCCTCAGCGGATCGACACTAACCTAAAATAGGAAATAAAGAACAATAAGAGAACAAAGAAAAACTCCCCTATCAGCAGCCTGGATCTGAATCTGATTGTCGCCGCAGGAATCTGCACCCCGCCACCGCCGTGAGCCCCCTCTCCTCCCTGGATACAGCCGGCCAAGCCGCCGTCCTCCAACGAAGATGAACTCGATGCGCCGCTGGTGCCCTAAATCGGGTAACCCGATCTTCCCTCTGCCACACGCCGCTGCCCTCTGGCCAAGAAAGCCGCTGCCCTCTTCAAGATGAAGGAACCGCAGCCTTATGCCCTCTTCCACCGCCGGAGTTGCCGCCGCCGCTGAATCGCCGGAGCCACCGAAGAAAGAAACCTACACCCGCCGCTGCCGTGGATCTCCCCTCTCCTTCACCGGAGATGGAGCCGATGCCGCTACCGTGCACTAGATCGGAACTCCGATCAATCTTCTGCCGCTCCTCTGATTGCTACTGTCGCAGGAGAAAGAACAGCCGCTCGCTCGATCTGCTGTCGCCGGAGAAAGAACACCGAGAAGAACGCCTCTGGACGCCCTTGCCGCCGCCAGATCTCCAAGATCTCCGGAGAAGATAGCCCTATACCGGGCTTGCCTTACGCCACCGCAGAAGGAGGCCGCTCCCGATCTTGCCGCCGCTGGAGAAGAAGCCCTAGACCGGGCTGTCGTCGCTGCTCTTCTTGGTCTCGATGTCGCTGGAGAAGAAGGCCCTGGATCGCCTGCCGCTGCTGTCGCCGGAGAAGAAGAAGCCCTAGACCGGGCTTGCCGCCGCTCCTATTCCTCCTTGATGTCGCCGATCTTCTCCCGAAGCCGAGCCCGATCGCTGAATCGGGATTCCGAAGCCGCCGTCGCTTGATCTTGGCCTGAGAAGAAACCCCCAAACGCCCGATGCCGCTCCGGATCTCCTCCCGAATCCGCCGCTGATCCTCGTCGGAGAAGAAGCCGCCGCCTCCGCCGCTCGATCCCTGCTGTCGCCGCTCGATCGCGTCCCGAAGCAGCCGCCCTCTCTCCTTCTTTCGCTCTTGGTTAGATTAGGTTAGGAATGAATCGGGGATTTCCCTGCCTCCTGTGCAAACCTATATATATCTATAAAAAACAAAACACCAGAAGCCGGACCGGTCCGGTGGAGCATCATAAAAAATAACAATCTCCACCTTGATGCTCCACGAATGCTAATACCGCCTAAAACACACAGACCCCTACTGGTGTTGGGTATTGTATCCACAACGTACCTGATTTGAAGAAGCCCCTGAACAAGCTAAGGTAAATAGACAATGTATTTGATAAAATACTTCAAGTTGTGCTTGCAGTCATTCCTCGCTAAGTGCACACCAATGTCAGGGTGCAGTAGGTCAATATACATGGGTCTGCACGACGTAATCCCTCGTTGAGCAAATCAGTATGTTGGCCTACGTGTACTCTCTCTATTGGAGTGTACTTATTTTCAAGTACAGGACTGTGATATTGCAAGAGCAGACAAGGAGCAAGGATGGGTCAAAGAGCAGTCCATGGGCGGATAGACGAAAAATCGTCTAAGTGTTAATCGACGAGAATCACCAAGTGATTCTCGCCGATTCGGTGAGAATCATCAAGTGATTATCGCCGATTCGGGTGATTCTCGCCGAATCGTCGAGAATCACTAGTGATTCTCGCCGAATCGTCGAGAATCACTAGCAGATTCTCGTCGTCTCCTTCCGGCGAAAACAGTGCGTGCAACCAAGTCAACTTCGACGAGAATCATCTTTGATTCTCTCCGAATCGTCGAGAATCGCCTTTGATTCTCGACGATTCGACGAGACTCACCTTCGATTCTCGCCGATTTTGACTTGGGCAAATTCTGGATCTCGCTGGACCGGACTCTGCCGCTGGCGCTGTTTTGAACCGGGGTTAGGGTTTCTTCAAGTGGGACCCATAACAGTTATAATGGAGTATTTCCACCGTATAAATATACGCGTATTTTGAACAGAAAACACACAGAAAAATCTACGAAGCCGAGCCGCCGACGTGACCTAGATCGCGATACCTGTTCCGCCGCCGTCGCCGCTCGTGCAAGTTGATCGCCGACAGTGATCGTGATTCTTCTAGATATTCCGGCGACAGAAGCTTAGCCAAGCTTAGAGTCTCACACGTCTAACCAGAGATCCTTTGTCTCTTAATTTGTTGATCGGGAAAACCTTCCCCGTCCGAATTGATCGAGACGATCGATCCTAGTGTGACCGTTGGAAGACCTAGCTAGCTTCGCTACGAAGTTTGAATCTCCAAAGAACTGCAGCCGCACACCGTTGTCGCCGCCTATCCCGAGAACCAAGCCGCCACTCTTCTTGCCGCCGCCGGAGTCGGGGAGATTCTCTCCAAGTGAGATCTAGGGTTGTGGACTCTTCGTGACTTCTAGAACACGTCATCAAACGAAGAGGGACACCTTAGTCTCCGAAAGTAGTTTGTATTTCTTGTACATTCTAGTTCATTTTTGTTGTATAGGAACGTTGGTTCCGAGTTGTAAGGGTTGGGTGCAACCCGTGTTGTGGGAGTGTTGTCTCCTACGTGTGGAAGGGTTCCTTCCGATAGTGCAAGGATTGGATTTCAATCCTGTTGGTGAAGTGACCGAGTCGTCCCTTGTGGGGAGATAGGTCGAAGGGGGAAAGTGGATGTACCCAAATCGGGGAACCACTATAAATTGCTTGTGTACTTTCTTTGCTGTGCTGGTTTGTTTTCTTGTGCAGGTACAATTTTAAATTCCGCAAAAACGCAGCACATCACCTATTCCCCCCCCCCCCCCCCTTAGGTGAAGGTTGTAGACACTAGGTGGACTTTCAACTGGCGACTACAAGCCCCCTCTCCCTGGGGCTGACACGATCAACGTGCATTAGTCCGAGTCAAGTCAAACTTGACTCGCCTCACTGATTTCTCCCGCATGCTCGCAACGCTTTCCTCCGTAGGAATCTCCCGCAACATCACGCCTCCACATCGAGCGAACTCCCTCAACTCCCGGTGACGCACATCGACGTGCTTCGTCCTTGCACGATAGACCGGGTCTACTGCAAGACGAATCACACTCGAACTCTCACTCTGCAACTCCACCTTCTCCTGAGTAAACCTGAGTTCCTTGGTGGGACTCCTGAGCCAGATGGCTCCCCTTGCGGTGCCTGGGCACTTCTGAGATGACACTCTGCCCACCTTCTCCACGGCTGCGAAGATTTTATCTTCACCAAGACCCATTCTCTGCGCGAACTCCTTCGCCACGAATCTTGCCTCGTTCCTCCACTGGTCCTTCCTAGCTTTCCTCTGAGAGCGGTCTCTGCTCTTTAAAGCTTTTCCATAGGAACCAGGATCTGAGGAACTAGCCTGAAATGCATATGCTACCGTGTCCTGTAGCCTGAGAGGCAATCTGACCTCTCTCCTCGCCCTTCCACTCGCAATCGTGGTGCCGATCATTCTGTAGAGAGTACCAGAACGCTCTCCTACCATGACTACCTGCATGCCTCTCATGACCTCATCGACCAAGCACAACTAGATTATGCTGATGGCCTTCAGATCTAGCTCATCCCACTCGTCGTCCTTCTTCCCGGACTTCTCCTTTCCGAGGAGAGTCTTATGAAGACCTTGCTGGATGAGAACCGCTTTGGCCCGTTTCTGCCACAGACCGAAGTCAATTTTGTCGTCGTACTTGAGGACTTCAAATTTCACTGTCATTATTGCTCACCGGGGTTCGAAGGATCGAACCTGGCTCTTATACCAATTGATATGCAATTGGCACCTGCCCGCGAGTATGGAACTCGTCGCAGACAATAGCAACGGAAGCGTATTTTTGAGCAAATAGTGGCGCACACCAATCCAAGAAACAGTTTGAGTTTCCAAAACACAGAAAAACACAGACGACAAGAGATATACGTGGTTCGGAGTTAAGCTCCTACATCCACGGGGAGAGCACGTCGGATCCACTAATCAAAAAATATCTGATTACAACACAGCCACTCAACGATCCTCAGCGGATCGACACTAACCTAAAATAGGAAATAAAGAACAATAAGAGAATAAAGAAAAACTCCCCTATCAGCAGCCTGGATCTGAATCTGATTGTCGTCGCAGGAATCTGCACCCCACCACCGCCGTGAGCCCCCTCTCTTCCCTGGATACAGCCGGCCAAGCCGCCGTCCTCCACCGGAGATGAACTTGATGCGCCGCTGGTGCCCTAAATCGGGTAACCCGATATTCCCTCTGCCACACGCCTCTGCCCTCCGGCCAAGAAAGTCGCTGCCCTCTTCAAGATAAAGGAACCGCAACCTTATGCCCTCTTCCACCGTCGGAGTTACCGCCGCCGCTGAATCGCCGGAGCCACCGAAGAAAGAAATCTACACCCGCCGCTGCCGTGGATCTCCCCTCTCCTTCACCGGAGATGGAGCCGATGTCGCTGTCGTGCACTAAATCGGAACTCTGATCAATCTTCTACCGCTCCTCTGATCGCTGCTGTCGCCGGACAAAGAACAGCCGCTCGCTAAATCTGTTGTCGCCGGATAAAGAACACCGAGAAGAACGCCTCTGGATGCCCTTGCCGCCGCCGGATCTCCAAGATCGCCGGAGAATATAGCCCTATACTGGGCTTGCCTTACGCCGCCGCAGAAGGAGGCCGCTCCCGATCTTGCCACCGCTGGAGAAGAAGCCCTAGACCGGGCTGCCGTCGCTGCTCTTCTTGGTCTCGATGTCGCCGGAGAAGAAGGCCCTGGATCGCATGCCGCTGATGTCGCCGGAGAAGAAGAAGCCCTAGACCGGGCTTGCCGCCGCTCCTCTTCCTCCTTGATGTCGTCGATCTTCTCCCGAAGCGGAGCCCGATCGCTGAATTGGGATTCCGAAGACGCCGTCGCTTGATCTTGGCCTGAGAAGAAACCCCCGAACGCCCGATGCCGCTCCGGATCTCCTCCCGAATCCGCCGCTGATCCTCGCCATAGAAGAAGACACCGCCTCCGCCGCTCGATCCCTGCTGTCGCCGCTCGATCGGTTCCCGAAGCAGCCGCCCTCTCACCTTCTTTCGCTCTCGATTAGATTAGGTTAGGAATGAATCGGGGATTTCCCTGCCTCCTGTGCAAACCTATATATATCTATAAAAAACAAAACACCAGAACCAGACTGGTCCGGCTGGACCGGTCCGGTGAAGCATCATAAAAAATAACAATTATGTTGTGTACTTCTCGACGGTTTTCTCCACGATCGGTGGGATAGCATCAATTGTCTTCCTACGCGTGTAGACTTGTCAAGAATTCTAGTTGGCTTACACACGTCTCGTCGGCATGCTCAACTGTAACAACCGTTTACAATTAGTTGTCTTTCATGATTACTAATAAATAGTAGTTGAATATCTTCTATATTTTTTAAATAAAATATTTCAAAAAAATATGCAAGTCAAATTGAAAATATATTATATAACTGTATAAAAATAAAAAATACACTGTAAAATTTGACTTCAAACCGCTATAATGTCAAACCATACCATACAGTTTTTATGCGGTGAAGTTTTGCTCGGTCCAAAATCGACCTCCTTTAGTGCGATTGCGGTTTGGGTTCAAACTGCACAAGCTTCACTCGTGATAGTAAGTATAAATATTATAAATAAATTATAAAATAATAACAATATAATAATAATAATAATAATAATAAACGGGTTGCGGTTCGGTTCTACTTCAGTCCGGTTCAGTTCGAGTCTAAAAATCTTGAAACCGCTTAAGACTTGTATGTTGCAGTTCCGGTTCCGGTCTAGATAATAATATGTAAGAAACACACCCGTACCAATGTTATTCACAGTTCCAAAATTCAAACTGTAACCTGAATAATTTGCGTACGGTTCGGTCCAGTTCTTTGTGGTTCCGGTTCGGTTTGTGGTTTTTGATTTTAAGTGACAGCTCTACTGCTCACACTACGTGACATCCGTTTAGCATATTTATTGAAGCGTGTGCAATTTTGGAATTCTTAAAATATGTCGGATTACTTTTTTTCTCTTATTCCTTTAAATACTCCAATATATGATAATATAAATTAAAATTGAAATATTTTATTATATTTAAATATATGAATATGGATTATTTCACTTCATGGTAACACAACCGAGAATCGAGGCACACCCGGAGAAGAATAATGTTTCGTTTGGCACAGCGGTGACGGTCATAAACGTATGGGTTAAATCGTCAATGGTTAACGACTACCTAACAAATTTGATCCGTTTAAACATAAAATTAGATGAAGTTCCTTAGGTGCGTGTTAACGAATGACAACTTAACCCTCATGTTCAGGACCGCCACCATGGTGCCAAACGATCCTTAAGACATTGGAGGAAATGTCACCCCCTCACACCATGAAGAATGTTTATGATCTCAATAGGAGGGAAGCCGCACTATCCGGCTTCCTAGCCCAAATAGGGGGGATAAGTACCTCCTATTCTTTCAAGCTCTCACCAGGGCCCACAACACCGAGTTCCAGTAGATGGATTAGTATCACAATGCCTTTGAACTTCTCAAGCAATATCTGGACTCTCCCCCACTACACTAATCCTTGTGCCTATACCTAGCTGTATCGCCGCACACGTTCTAGCCAAAGGAGGGGTCTAGCGCCCGAAAAATACTGCGTCGGCATGATTTTGTCAGACACTGAAACTAGATACCCGACAACAAGCAAAACAACCTTGTCCCTAGTGTTCTCCACAAGAAAGCTCGGACCATACTTCCAGACCCACATCATAAAGGTACTCACTTAGTTGTCGCTCTGCACGATACTTCAAAAGCCAAAATTGTTCAGGAGATTGGCCAAGTGGGAAGTAAAGCAAGACGAATTTGACATCCAATTTCTACTGAGGACTGACTTCAAGTTCCAAGTATTAGCTGACTTCATAGTGGAGTGAACTATCCCTTCAGAAGCCACTCCCAATCTCGACGGATCCTCTCCCTTGCATTGGTCCTATACGTAGATGGAGAGTCTGAAGCCGAAGGAGCATACGCAAGACTGCTATTGATAAGTCTGGATGGAGCCTCTCTCGAATACATGCTTAAGTTGAAGTTATCGGCAACCAATAACATCGATGCGTATGAGACCTTGATGGCTGGCCTTTCAGTTGGTCATCAACTATGGAACAAAAAGTTTGGCCATGAATACAGATTCTCAATTATATTAGTAGTCTCGCAGATTAAAGGAGACTACGAGGCCAAAAACGAGCAGCTCATGCAATACCTCTAGCCTTCAAGAGGCAAGGGCAGTGGGTAGACACCTTCCTAAATGTGTTATGAGCATACGACACTACAAAAAGGACCCCGATCGGGGAAATGTGTTTCAATCTTTGTTACGGATCTGGGGCCGTCATACTAGTGGATATCAACGTACATTCTGAGCTCCCTTGTCCAAACTTTCAACCCAGCAGAAGCAAAACACTTCTAATAGGGAACATGGACCTGGTTCTGGAGGTTAAGGACATGATCGCACAATGAATCACTGCATATCAAAATCACATGAACCGATTCTACAACAAAAGATCAAGGCCAAGACCGATCAACATCAGGGACCGAGTCGTCCAGAATGTTGTGTCAATGTTCAAGGGACCCAAAAAAGATAAACTCTCAACAATGGGGGAGGGACCATTTGAGAGAGGACAAAGGTCCATCTACGCCCCTAGTAAGAGTGGACAAAGGTACCTCTATGCTCTATAGTAAGAGCGGACGAAGGTCCCTCTACGCCTTATCTGAGCGTCAACCTCCGACATTAACACCGAGAGATGACCTTTCGAACCGTCTCTTACAATATGCTTGTAAACCCCCAGTAAGCACAAATGGATGTCTTTCTATGCTACAATCAAAACAATAACAATATGCATACCACCCGATATCAACATCAAGATCTTCATCCTCTAAGGATAATGTCTAGTAGTAAGCTAAAAGCTCAAAACATCGACCTCGGGTACCATAGAAAAAAAAGCTCATAAAGGCGCAAAAATTTACCTGAGTAAACTCACAAAGTGACATACATAGAAAAGTGATTCCAATATAAAGTTAAAACTAATAGACTCACACATTAAAAAATATACGATTGCTGGAAAAAATTAATAGGCCCATTTTCTTCGAAAAGCACTCCGAAAATTGAAGAATATTTGATAAGGTTCCCCAAAATTTGTTTCAGGACAATTAAGTATTATTGAAATTATAACTTCGACCGGGGAACAAAAAGGGCTGAGACAACCAAATGAGAAAACCCCCGATGTAACACACCAAAACTCGATTATGAATAGGTCATGAGGAGCCCAAGAGCAGCAAAGAAGTCCCATGAGAGTTTGAGACTGATTGAGTGTGCTTAGTAGGCCTCTTAGAACCTTTAAGACTATACACGACTTGGGATGCGACTGTGTCCCTAACTGTGAACATGGTGCTGAAGGCGGAGTCAAGTCAGTAAAGTTCACGACTTGCTGACACGACTAGGTGAGTCGTTGTGCATTTCCACAGATATGGTCTAGAACATGACCATGTACATAGCTATGTACATTGGAGGTCTAAGTGTGGTTGAAGTCAGAGGAGGTCACAACATAATGATATAGTTGGGTGAGTGGATGTGTCTGCAGACATGGCTTGTAACACGGTTGTGTACAAACCCATGTACATCTCCAAATTTTCTTGTGAAGTGACATGACCGTGTGTCAGGTCGTGTATGGGGCCGTAAACTCAATTTAAAGGTGAAGTATAGGCTATTGGATGAGATGCTTAAAGATTTAAAGGTCAGGATTTAATCTTGACCTTATTAGGTCAAGAAAGAGGGACTTTAAGCTCATTTGCTCTTAGTCCTCTCTCCAAGGTTGAGAAAGAGGAGAGAAAAAAGGAAGAAAGAGAAGGGATATCCTGTCATAGGAGGAGACCTAGAGCTTCAAATCGCGAGCCAATTTCGGATCCAAAAAGAGGAGTCCATTACAATTATTTTCACCCTTCTCAATCTTTATTCAATGACCCAAAGCGAGATCCAAGGGTAATGATCCTTCTTCGTGGTCATAGGATGTATTTTGTCCATTATCATTTTGATTTTCTTGCATAGGAAGAGTCTCCTCCACTAATTAGTAAAGGGTATGACCTTCTTTGGTTCATTCGAACCTCGAGTTGATTGTGTCCATCCCCGACATGAATTGCATGTAGAAATTTGGTAGTTATGCGTATTGAGTCATTGTGTGTTTCAGCTTACCGTTGACGTAGGATCGGAATAGTAATGCTTGATTTGATGTTGCATTTATTTTAAGCCTAGTATGTGAGCCGAAGAATGACTTCACAAAAATGCGTCGCATTGTTGTTGTGTTTGAGAATAGGGGAGCTCGTAGAATACCAATCCAAATCCATATGGTTGGGTGGTGGCAGAAAGCAATCCTTCACCATAAATCGGCGTGGAGTTGAGTTGGAACTCCTACGTCGATAATGCGTGTGTAGCTTACATCCTCATATGCGAATTGGGTGCGTAGCATTTTGATGTTGTAGCGTTAGTCTCTTGAATGGTCACAAACATATGAATTAGCAGCATTTGAAAATGATTAAGTGTTTTTGGGCAGAGGTAAAACCATACCTGCATCAAGATAAATACACAGTGAATTAAGCATGAGAAAAAGCTAAACCGAACTAGTTCCATATGATTCAGCATGAGGGTGTACCTCATGAATGTTGATCTAACATACGAGAGGATGAGAAAGGCATGAACTCCTGGACCAACAAAAGCCCATTCGATCACTAAGTTCATATAACTTAGATTGGTGGTAGTACTTCTGAGAGAATACTCCCGGTGCATGCCTTAAGGGCATGAAGCATGAGGTCATGAGTACCACCAATCATGTTGTTGAACGTTGATATGTTGCCTCATGTGTGGTTACTTTGGCGATTGTGGTGAACCTACGGGTGAACCCAACCATCATCAATTGCATTCCTAAGTTCCCTTTTAGTTTTTGCTCAACCTAGCAAGAATATTGGTTGTGCTTAAATGTTATCCTTTGTAGAGTAGTTGCGCTTTCTTTATTTTCCTATATCTCGCATGTTGCGGCTTTCTTAGCTGGTGAGCGATATCCCCTCCCAGAGTCGGCTAAGATGGCCCAGGGGTGCATGGGATCATTACAGGTTTTTTGTTAGCTCATAACCAACCCTTATTTACCACTTTTTCGTGTCTGGTGTATGTGTTGTAGATCAAGACAAAAAGTAGCGGGTAAAAGGCCAAAGCTGAGCTGACCCAAGAAGGCCAAACTCTTTTGTTGATTTCTTTTATTGTTGGCATGTGTGCTTATGTCTGTATTACCACTATTTTGTATTGATACTCTAGATGTGTTGTAAGACCATAATGCCAAAACTCTTCTGTATAACATTCATTAGTAATGTGAATATTCATGGTTTGGTTGTTAATCAAAACGTCTGCTGGTGTAATTTACTTTACTACCGTAGTCATACTTTTATTTTAATAATCTTTTAATGCCTAGTTTGTGTGTACAATATGTCGTAGGGTCCCGACCGGACCTGTGTTATATTAGTTGTACAGACAGGGCATTACACCCGAGCTGGGCAATGAACGAGCCTGATATCAAGCATAGCTAAGCGTCACATGCCTAGGCATAGTGAACATGTGTGCGTGAAACCCCCTCGCACATGCCAAGATGGCGCTTACATCGCTCATCAAGTGTGCGTGCATCGCTCGTCTGCACGCGCTGGCACGTCACACGTTCTCTACGCATGCCTGTGATATGCCAGCGCCTCATATCCGTTGTCACCTTTAGTCGTCGTCGTGCACTGCCGCCGCCTCACATGCTGACAAAATTGGCCAAGCTGCCCAGATTGCCCGGGGCCACTGTAAGACCCCCTCCCCCTTACTAAGTAGGGTACCCGGTCTTATGCACAGAACCGCTGCCTTACGGTGACACTAACACATGGGCTAGTCAACACCGCAAGACGCCGATTCTGCCAGCTAGTACGATCATTAAACCCATTTGGCCAATCGAGAAAAAAAGTATAACGAATAGTAAAATAGAACTAACAAGTCCACAGTCACATGTGCATCATATATATATATATATATATATATATATATATATATATATATATATATATATATATATATATATATATATATATATATATATATATATATATATATATATATATAATGTAAATTACTAGAGTCCACAATGAGTACAAAAGAGAGAAGGGCTTTTGCCCCGTACATGCCAATCAAATAAAATCTCTCTCTCACTACAACACTAAGAAAAAATGGAAGCTGTAACACTCATCATCACCTGATCCCGAGCTGTGGTAGTAGTAGTGCGCGGTAACTGCTCCTCAGGTCCTGCCACCTCGTCTTGCTGGTCTCCCTGACGCTCTATCTCCTCGAGCTCATAAAATGATACGGTCACCACCGACCGTTAGTCATAAAGACTAAGCCATTATCGTCCTCGCCTCACCCCCGCAACTCCTACGCACCGAGCAAGAGGATGAAAGCGGAGGACAACAAGGGGTAGAAAAAGAATAACAGGTGACAGTGAATCTAATCTATCATGGTTATATAATGACAAGTATATTTTAATTTAGCAGTTCAATATAACACAAGTAAATAAGTAAAAACAGTACTGAAAAGAAGTGCGGTAAGTAGAGTAAAGTACTGAACATAAAAGTAAACTACCTACTACTATACTAATGTCACATTAGTACCTTAACTTATATGAATGCCCATACAAACTTATAAGTTAATGTTTCACAAATGTAACTTATCATATAAAAGAGTCAATACTAATTTATATGATAAGGATCTATGGTGCGTATGTCCTAAGTATGCATGTATGATATGGTATGTGGGTTATGATTCATACAAGTGCAACTCACACACATGACTCTGTGATCAGAGACCTTTAGTTTCCCGATTTTAGAAGCTAGCTTCACTCCCAGGAGCCTCCGTAGTGGCCAGCAGAGACAGTGGGTTGGACCACCCCACTCCTAGGTGGGTATCCGCACTACTAGGCCTATCCCTTATGTACACCTCTGAAGGACACATCAGAGTCACCACGTACTAATGCTGGCAAATCCACCAGTCTTTTCCTTGGCTAAGTGAGAACCACACTTACCGAGTCAACGTATCGATGTCAGTGCGAACGACCGTCTAGTACCGAAGATCCACCACCTTTATGCACATGCAATTAATATAAATATAGATCTCCGAGCCTGGCTCCCCGGACTAACTCGCCCGTCACAACCTTCTGAGCCACTGGCTCATCGGGCTAACTTGCCCATTTGCATAACCACTGAGCCTACCGCTCGCGGGACAAAACCCGTCATGTATCGAAACATCCTAGCCTCCAGCTTGCAGGACAAAAACCCATCCTGTATCCAAACATCCGAGCCTCTAGCTCGCAGGATAAAATCTGTCCTAGAATAAACTTCTTGAGCCATCAGCTCGCAGGATCGACCTGTCCTGATATCAAACTCTCGAGCCTTCAGCTCGCAGGACTTACTGTCCCGAAACCCTCCAACCCTTCACAGGTTAGATTGTCACATCGTTCTCTTAACCTATTAGACTACTCTTGTCTAATAGTTATTATACCTAACATCTTAGGGTTAGTCCTTGGACTGCCTAGGGCATGCCCGGTGAAGGACTCTCTGAAGCACTAGGAACTACGATGGGATGAAGCCCAAAGCTCCCTTTCTCAAGGACACTCTTATTAGTGTTTACCCATTATTCATACTCAACTCTCGTTGTTGCTCTGGTGTGAACCTAATGACTTAAGGTATTATTGGGAGAGCGACGGTCTCCCGCCGATATCTGTTCTAGTTATTCTCCATGGGATTTTGCACTCTAACACTCGTTACTATGAAGTGATCTACTGGACACCAACCAGGGTTTATCTTCCCAATATAGTTATTAACACAATCTTCTATTGTATCCCCTGTGGGCCCCAGTAATACTTGCTACTTTTGCTAAGCGCAAACCATGACCTAATACTAACCTGTATAATAGGACTTCCAATTCCTTCGGTCAAATGCCCCTAATTAATTATCATACGTTGGTATGGTGTATGGTGTTGACTATTTAGGATTTCACCATTTTTCTAAGTAATTAAGTCCCTAAATTAAATCTTTTAATTAAGTGACCTAAGTCACTTTGTGCATGATGTACTATATCCAATGAGTACACATACCTAAGAAATTTTGCTGGTGTTCAAATAAGTTAAATATGACTGCCTACCAGGATTATAATTTTTCCATTTAAGTTTCTATATAATTTCCATTTAAGATTAAAATCATAATTAATCCATTTTCCAAATGAAGTACATTCATTATATAACCACAAATTCTAGTAAAATTACTGGAGATCAATATTCATATAATAAAACAACATACATAATTTGATGATCCTAACCAGTGATTTGACCTAGCAAAATTTCATAATGATCATATTACCAAAATGCCACTACTTGAGTTTTCAACCTACATATTCACTCATAAATTATAAAATAATTACACAGGGTTCTAATCATAGAATTAAAATGCTACGAATTTTTCCATAATTTGTCAGCAATAATTTCATTTTCTTTTAATTAATTTCCAAAATGGCAATAATGTAATTCTACTAAAGACTCAAGGTAAAATTTCCAAACAAGCTTTTAAAATTTTTCAGAGGTGTATGATGTCATACTAGGGATTCCAACAAAATTTTAGAATTTAATCAAATCAGTAGCCCTATATTCCAAATTTATTTCCAAATAAGTTGTGGCAGCTTGACGTAAAGAACGCTTTTCTTTACGGAGAGATTGATAAGGACATCTTCATGGATCAGCCGCTTGGATTTGTCTCTGAAGTTCATCCAGACTACGTCTGCAAACTCAGGAAGGCTCTCTACGGGTTGAAGCAGGCTCCAAGAGCTTGGTATAGGAAGATAGCAGAATACCTCCAATTCTGCGGATATCTTGCTTCCTACTCGGATTCAAGCTTGTTCATCAAGAAGAAGGGGGAGCTTCAGGTTTTGGTCCTGCTGTATGTTGATTATATGATCATCACAGGGAATTCAAAAGAGGAGGTAGCTAGGCTCGGGGCTGAGCTAGCTATTCACTTCGAGATGAAAGACTTGGGAGAGCTTCATCACTTTCTCGATCTCGAAGTGGATAGGAAAGAGAGCGGGATACTTATTTGCCAGAAAGGATATGCAGATCGTATTGTGAATCGATTCAGTATGAAGGAAGGGAAGAGTTGCTCTACTCCTCTGGATTATGGGCTGAAGCTTCGACGAGATGAAGGAAGGATTCTTCCTAATCCCTTGGTGTTCAGAGCTCTAGTGGGGAGCTTGATCTACCTAATAATTACAAGGCCAGACATTACTTATGCTGTTGGTCGAGTAAGTCGGTTTATGACAGAGCCAAGGAAGTCTCATCTGGTGTTAGCAAAAAATATCTTGAAGTATGTCAAGTTACTTCTGATATCGGGCTCCTTTATAGGAGGGACACAGACTTTTCATTGCTAGGATAAACGGATGCTGATTATGGTGGTGACTCGGATGATCGAAGATCAACGTCGGGTTATGTTTTCACTTGTGGATCAGCTAGCATCTCGTGGTGTAGCAAGAAGCAGGACTCAGTGTCCGTCTCGACTACGAAGGCAGAGTACAAGTCTTCGGCTTTGGCTGCTTGACAAGCCATTTGGCTAAGGAGGCTAGTTGAGGACATCCATGAGGAGTGCAAGGTCCAACTCTGCTCCGAGGTGACAATGAAAGCGCTCTAAAACTGGTGAACAATCCAGTTTGTCATGCAAGAACGAAGTATATAGAGATCAAGCACCACTTCATAAGAGAGAAGGTGTTGGAGGGATCTCTTATGGTCGGGCATGTTCGGAGTGAAGACAACCTTGCTGACATCTTCACGAAGCCGCTGTCGAAGGGGCCATTTCAACGACTACGGGGACTATTGGGCTTGATCACCACTTCTCACTTCAAGGGGGAGTGTTGAAATTTTTGAAGTGAAAGTGGGTGATGGAGCAGACCGTGCGGTCTGGACGGTCTGAGTCCGCGACCTGGGTGGACTAGGGGTTGTTTCTTGGAGGTCTGCCTCTCTGGGAGATCTAGTTGTGTTATTGTACGAGTAATGAAGCTTGTTGGAACATAAGGAGCCCGGGCGGTGTGACGGTCTGTATAGGCAGATTGGTTTGGCGGTCTGGCAACTATATTGTGACGGTCTGCTTGTCTAACAGATCTGGTTTTATTGCTACACAGGTGGTGGTACTGTAATCTTGCCGGACTAGCAACTTGGACTAGCGGTCTGGTAGAGTTCTAAGGATGACCGCTGATAGTTGTTAGTTCAAAGTTGTGGCGATCAGTGAAGACGAGTCAATTGCGGACTGGCAACGGTGATAGTGCCTGTGGTTTAGCAGTTAGGTTATGTCGAACCACCACTATTGCCCTGGAACGAATAGCTACAGTGAAGACGGATAAAGGCCAGAGCAAGTGTTGGTGTCGTAAACTGTGTAATCATGCGGTTAGATATGTCTAATCGCACAGTCTGCTCGGTCTGTTTTATGTATCCGCCTAGTCACATGTGATATGTGTTATGTATTCTCTCTCTTCCACCATTTTCTATAAATAGGAAGACATACCATTGTATTATTCATCTTTTGGAGCAATAAAAAAAACCTTTATTTACGTGTTTCTTCACAGTCTCATTCGTCAATTCAAGCTCCAACATGGCATAATTACGAGCACTTCCCCTAGAAAAGCTACAAAAAGGTCCTCAGGTCTTCATTTGAAGACACAACCAAAGAGAAGAGAAAGCTCTAAAGTTTTCTAGGGAAGACTTAGCATTCTGCTCGCTCTCCCACTCAGAGTTTGCTTTGTTCGCTACAGAGCTCACTCCAGAGACTGTTCTAGAGAATGCACCTACGAGTGATGTAGAAGTCATGTGCTTTTTCTCTTTCAAGAAATTGTAAATAGAACGGTGCGCTGCCACACACCTAGTAATTCTAACACATGTAACCGTCTGCAAAATAGACCGGCCCTATGGTTTTTGTTTTTCCCTTATGGGGGTTTTCCACGTAAAATGTCTTTTTGTTTCTGCTTTTGATTCTCTTTTGAATGTTTGCACGCTTAACTCACTCTTGAGCTAAGATGATTATATTATTAATTAAGTACTATATATATATTGCTTAATTATTAATATTTGGTCTTCTTTTATTGAGATTCATTCATTTATTGCAGATATATTCATTTATTGCAAATATAAATTTTTATTAAATATAAATTTTCAAAATATATGTGGTAGACTAATTTGTAAAAATCATTATATTTAGATTTATTAAATTTCTTGATAAAATATTACTAAAAGAAACAGTCCTTGAACTTTTCAGGACTGTATGCATTTGAAAAATACGTTCAATGTGTCACAAACTCTAAATCAGAGACAACTTTTCAAATAATGGCTAGACCATTTAGAACAGTCTTCTTATTTGCATGTCATGCGGCTTCTCTAAGTACTCGAGAAATTGTTGGTGCTGAGTAATGCATCTAAGATAATCGTGCTCGACTCCTAATCCCCCCGCATATTTCCGCTAGCACGAATTTTCGTGCACGATTGATCTAAAATACGATCATTTTTCAATAGGTTCACATTGCACAAATACGCACAACTATATATTTTTACAAACAGTTTGCACCGTTAAGATCACGTGTAACGGCCCAAAATTTTAAGACGAACAATCATACATTAATGGTTGATACATATTTGTGTGTGTAAGACCCCATTTTTTTCTTTTAAAACCCCGTGGTCTTATGCCCAGAACCGCCGTTTTGTAGTGACACCGACTCTCGGGAAGATCGCCACTACAAAACGCCGATCCTGCCGGCCTTTACGATCACCAAAGAGAAAGAGAAGTATACACATAGTATGGATAAAAATAAGTCCACAAATACATGTAATATATGTAAGGAAAATCACATCAAGTCCACATATAATAAAGGTACTGAAATAAAACAGTACAAGGAAATATAAACGGGCTCAAGCCCGGTATATCAAATCCTCACTACAAACACTCGCGGAAGCTAAGTAAACTAATCACTCACGGAACCGGTAGCTGGTGCTCCCGTGCTAGACTAGCCCACCTCCATGAGCATCGTACTCCGCTGGTGCTGTGTCCCCTGCTGCTGCTCCCTGTCTCCCATCCGGAGTTCCTGGAATATTGTGGTCCGAAAACCGTTAGTCAAAAAGACTAAGTCCTATCATCCCCTACCCCTCCCCCATGGCTCCTAGGCACCGAGCGGGGAGGAGGAAAGGGAAGCTATGAAGGTGGAGAGTAAACAAAACAGGTGACGGTGGAACTATTCTAGCAGTTAATTATAATGTATTTATAGCTAAGGAAGAAAGGTACAAGCTAGCAGTTCTATGATAGTAAGCAGTAAGGTAAACAAGTAGAAGAAGCAGCACATGTAAGAAAGACATACTAAGAAGTAAGTAACCTTAACTTATATGAATGCTCATACAAATTTATAAGTTAAGAGGTCTTCTGCATGACTCCCATCGTATAAAAAGTCTCATACCAATTTATACATTGGTGTGTCGGTTGTATGCAAGTATGAGTGTAGTGACATGTTATGTCATGATTCATGCAAGTGCAACTCACGCACACGACTTTATGCGCACAAACCTTTAGTTCCCCCCATTTGGGCAGCTAACTTCACTCCCAGGAACCTCCGTAGTGGCAAACGAAGACAGTGGGTCGGGCCCCCCACTTCTAGGCGGGTAACCACACTACCAGGCCTAGCCCTTACGTACGCCTCTAGAAGGACAAAACCTAGAGTCACCACGTACTAGTGCTGGCCATATCCACCAGACTTTCTTTGGCTAAGTGTCAACCACACCCGCCGAGTCAATGTATTGACGTCGGTGTGAACGACCGTCCAATACCAAAGACTCACCACCTTATTTATGTATCCAAATCCTTCCAAGCCACCGGCTCCCCAGACTATCCCGTCCGTTACATCTACATTCTGAACCTACCGTTCGGATGACTAATCAAACTAACCTAACCAACCTCCCGAGCTACCGGGGTGTGAGAATGTGAAACCCTAGTTATAATAGTTGCTGTTAAACATTGATTTTACTTACGGTTTAGGTTAGCCCAGGACTGCCCAAGGTATTCCCCGTGAAGGTCTCTCGAGGGCACTAGGAACTACGATGGGCTGAAGCCCAAAGCTCTCTTTCGCATGACACTTACTGTTATTGGTTAATACCCAATTCCTGATCCCTTTTTAATATTACTCTGGATCTAACCCTAGTGTGTTTGGACTCTCTCCCTCCCTTCACAGGAAGGACGATCTTTCGTCGATCCCGAACACCTCTTAACTCTAGCCAACCCAACACTCTCCTCATCTTGGTTCCTAATGAAGCTCTATTTCATCTTACCAAATCAGCATGAATTTCCCCCCACTTTCTATGACCATATCCCATGTTATCACAATTTCCGCAATTTTACTAAATGCAGACCAACTTAAGCTATATGATGTACATGATAGGAGGTACTCCAAATTTTCATCCAAATGCCCTAAGATAATTATTGTGGGTCTATCATGACACATTTAGCCTAAATCCAGAAACTTGGAATTTTCCAATTAAATTTGATATTTAATTAAAGTTTTCCAAAATTAATACATGGGTGATTTGAACATGAAGCACTAGATTTACTTAGGATATGACCATACAAAATTTATGAACATTGTAGAATAACAATATATCGGTAAATACTAAATATCATAAACTTTCACAAATCATTTGACCTCTAATTATTTAATCCAAAATAATTCATATAAATAGGGGTATTGAAGGAAGCACACAAAATACTAGTCCAAAAATTACTCAAATATTAACAGTGCTACATTATGATCATAAAACTTCACTGCCTAAGTTTAATGAAATTCCCAAGTCAACAAACTAGGTAAAAGATTATCCTAAGGAAAACCATCATAAGACACTTTATGAAGACACCCTTGTAATCTCAATTAAACAACATTTAACAATTTTTTCATGCTTCTATATGCCCTAAAATTTTCTCTGGCTAAGTATCACAATATTCCAGCAAGCCATTGTATTTATTTCCTATTTATCAATGTAAGATGCACTAATTTTTTTTACAAATGAAGTACTATAAAGAAAGCTTCAATCACCACAAATAAATTACTAGTGCAACTACATGAGATCTTATTAGCTTTTTCATAGTTTTAAACCATTCTAAGACACATAAATCATAATTATATCATTATCATCAAAAAAGGGCATTATGGAAGCTATAACTACAAGGGTGAGCTACTGATATCTAAGCAACCTAAGATAAATTCCAGAGGCTAATAATACTATGAAATTGACCTTACCAAAGTACCACCAAGATTCAAGGTCATATGACCCATTAAATAATTTCTAGGGTTTAAGAACCTAAATACTTACTAAGGGGTTTAAGTTGGGTGCATGTGTCCAATTACCACCATATCTCTCCCTAGGGCATTTCACAACCCTAGGATCACATGGAATAAATCTCAAGTCCATCCAAGGACATAACACCCTATGTCCCTCACAAGCCCCCAAAGTTCAACCTTAAGGTTTGAACTTGGGTTCTAGGGCAAATCCACCCTAATCCATCCCATAATCCATGTGAGGGAGCTTACTGACATAACAAATCAGTGTCCCATTGTTCAACCTCTGTTGAGGTGATTTGGCCACTTAAACCCACAAGGGACACTTTGACCTAAATACCCCTTTTTGGTCCAACTTAGTGTTTGCTTATTTCTAAATTAAATCATCTCCAAATGGGATGAAAGTTTATATAGTGACCTATATTGACCCCAATAACCTTTCACCAAAATTTGGGAGAATTTGGAAGTCATTGGTCCCCCTAATTAAATTATTCTAAGATTATTAAATTATTACAAAAACTATATCAAACGTATACCCAAAAATTCCCATTTTTGGATATGTTCTATGTATAGGTAATAGTAACCCCATACAAAATTTCAAGTCATTTGGATGACTGGATTGATGAGGGCACTCAAAATGATGTCTGATCTAGCCTAGGTATAGAGCTCACCAAAATGAGTTCTGTGGTCTAACCACATACCCAAATTGGTTGAAATTAATTTTATATTAAAGTAGACTTTAAGGGCTACAATTTTTATGTTGTTCATGTTTTCTGTAGGGGAACTTAGGTATTTTTAATATTTAATTTAAGAAAAATCAGTAAACATGACAGAAATTGAAATAATATGATTTAATAAAATCAGATCCAGCACGGATCTTAAAGCAAAATCGTGGGGCTCCTGATCATCTTCTTCCTCCAGCCAAGGGCTGGGATCAGCCCGACCTGGAGCTTACTCCAAGTCATTTTCCCGGCCACCCGGCCACCTCCCTGGCCGGCCGCCACCGCCACCACCTTCGTTGAGGTGGGGGCTATCGCCGGGAGGTGGCACGGCCGCCGGACGGGCGGTTTCCGGCGAACTCACAAGGTGTAAAATCAATGAATTTTCAAAAACTTTGCTCACCCAATCGGGCTCAATTGAGCCCGATTTCTCTCATAAATGATCTAAAGATCTAGACCACAAAGAGAGGAGTAGAGGAGGACCTTCAACTGTGCTTGCCGACGTGTTTGGTGGTGGTGCGCCATGGCCGCCAAGCTCCAAAAGCTTCCACCTCTCGATCTCTATCCTTGAGCAAAAGCAGAGATGTAAGGGCCTAAATCCACTGCTTATGATGCTCTGATGATGATAAAGCGGTCAGTTGAGGTAGGGGAAGGGGCATGACTTCAAAGCCATTAATGACCATGAAAACTCAACTTCGGCCATGGTAGATTCACTGCACCCAGCCACTGGAAAGGGCTGGAAAGTCCCTTAATCTTACCCTAACTGACTGTTGAATTCTGTGAAGTGAAAGTGGGTGAATGGAAGGCTTGGGAAACCTATCCGCGCGGACTACGCGGACAGGGTTGGCGGACTGCTAGGTCGACAGGGATGTTGCAGGCAGTTTGCTCTGTGGCGGCCTGGGCGGTCTGTTCGCGCGGACTGCGCGGACAGCAGCGGCGGTCTGACAGGCCAGTGTATGCTCAGCAGGCGGTTGACTCCCAGGAAGTAACCGGGCGGATAGGAATGTTATCCGCGGAGTCCGGTTTGAAGCGGACTGTAGAACTGGAGCTCGGCAGACCGGTTTGGCAGTTGCCTTGGTCTTGCTCTAGTGAAGCGGCTAGTAGTCGCGGAGACCGCCGGTCAGCGCGGACAGAAACTGGAGGTCGCCCGGTATGGCGGGCTAGATCCAGTGTCCTCCAGTAAGTGCGGACTGGCCCTTGTGGCCAGCGGACTGGACTTGGTGGGAACTGAACCAAGTCCAGGTTGGCTCAGTCCGGGGAGATCGCGCAGTGGAGCGCGGGCTGGTTTCTCAGTCCGCCAAGCGTAGTAGAAGTGCTTTGCCTTGTTTGCTAGCTTGGGGAAATGCGGACTGGAGAATTGCTTGTGCAGGAGCGTGCGGACTGGAGCCGGAGTCCGCTGAGTCCGGTTTAGCCTTGTGACGAGGTTATGGACTCAGGAGTTGCGGACTGGAGTCTGCTGTTAGCGGACTGGATTGGCGTGTCCGCTAAGTCCGGAGGTGCCTTGGTAATAAGGTAATGGACTTGGGATATGCGGACGGAAGCTGGGTGTCCGCTGAGTCCGGCAGGTGCCTTGATGGCGAGGCTGCGGGCTCGGGTTTTGCGGGCTGTTGCCTTGTCCGCAGAATGGCGGACACGGCTGTTGTGGAGTCCGTCTGTGGTGGTCCTGGCTTGGTCTCTGGCGGCAAGGCGGGCTGGATATTGGAGTCCGGCCTTGGAGAAGCTGGGGCGGACTGGCTATCTGCACAGGAGCGGCGAACTGGAAGGTGTGTCCGCGGGCTGAGCGGACACACTTGTTCTAGCTGCGGGTTGTGGCGGTGATCCTATCGGCTAGGGCGGTGACCATACTCATCGTCGTGCCTATAAATAGGACCCATGTCACATCAGGAATAAGGAACCTAGACCGAAGTAAGTGAACAGTATTTGAGCTCGCGTAAGTTGCTGCGGTCTGGACTTTGTGTCCGCGCGGATTGAGAGTTGACCCGGTTGTGCTGTGCAGATTGTGCGGATAGCGCTGGAAAGCCAGGACTTGGCTCTGATTGCGGTCAAGGACAGTGCGGACTCTGAAGTTAAGCAACAGGCGGTAAACAGCAGGTCGCGGATAGCGACCAGGCGGTCTTCTCTTTGGCGACTTGGTTCGGGGTTCAGGAAGTCGCCTGCTTCAGGCGGACTGTTTCATTCGGTGACGGAGCTTGTGCGGTCTGGCGGTGTCCAGATCGACGGTGAAGAGCTAAGCATTGGAATTGGGGTGAGTCCGCGCGGCTTGGGTTGCGGTCTGGCGACCTGGCGGACTGAGCGGACTCCACAGCAGTAGGTCGGCGGCTTGTTGATTGAGTCCGCGCGGCTTGTTTTTTGTTCTTGTCTTTGTAACTGTCTCTGCTCTCCCGGTGTTGGGTTTTGGTGAAGCATGTCTCGCCATGTATGTCTCGCCTTGTAAAGAAGTTTGCTCTTGATCAATAAAGAAGCTTGTGCTGCATGTGTTGCTGGTTATTACTGCTTTGTTGAGATAACCCCTGCTAAATCCACGATCCGGGAAAACTTTCAACATTATAAGTGGGCGTATTCTCCTTCGGTTTGTTGAGTTTTCAGCAGGGTATCCAAGGGGGCGTCTGCGGTTTGTTGAATTTTAACATGGTATCAAAGTGAGGTTGGTGGAGTGGTCAAGCAGTGCTCAATGGAAGTAGTTGCTCGTCTGTAGAGGAAACCAGTGGTAGAACCATGGCAGTGGAGGATGCAAGTTGTCTTGGTATTGATCTTCTTACAGAGGCGAACTGTGAACGGTGGAAGTCCTGTATGAAGAGCTTTCTTCTTGGCGAGGACCTTTGGGAGGTTGTATGCGGAGCAGGAAGACAAGAGGTTACTGCTGGCAATGCTGAGGCGATGAGAGCTTGGAAGGAGGCAAATGCAAAAGCGGAGTCTATTCTCAAGCAGGTGATCTCATCGGAGCTCTTGGACCACATCAGTGGATGTCGGTCAGCTGCGGAGGTTTGGACTTCCCTTGATGGGTTGTTCAGGGAGGAGGTGAAGGTTGCTGCTGATGATGGTCCCTCTACTTCGTATCAGGAAGAAAGGAGTGCTTCTCCTAGGCGTGATAGGAAGAGGAAGGAAGGATCACGGTGCTATAAATGCAAGCAGCAAGGTCATCTTCGGAATGAGTGCAAGGTTGTCTTGCTCTCGGCGAACGTTGCTCAGGTAGGGAGGAAGGAGAAGAACGTAGTTGGGATTTCAACTAGTTCTGGAGTTGATCGGAGGAATGCCAGTGATAGTGCAGCTATCTGGCATGAAAGACTGGGGCATGTAGGGATGGACAAGCTGAAAGCAATGGCGGAAAGAAGACTCGTAAGAGGCTTGCCTAGATTGTCATCCTATGGCGATGGTCGGGGGTGTGCGGGATGTCAGGAGAGTGGAGCCTATCGCTTCATGATTGACAAAGCACAATCCAGGAGTAATGCACCATTGGCGGTTGTCCATTGTGCTCTGGTGGGACCGACCGTCACGACCAGTCTTGGAGGCAGCAGGTTCATGCTGATATTGGTTGATGACTATTCTGGGTATACTTGGGTATACTTTATGAAGATGAAGTCCAACATGGTACGCTTGTTTGTGGAGTTCAAGAAGCTTGTGGAAGGCCAGCTTGGCCAGAGGATCAAGGTGTTGAGGACAAGTATCGGTGGTGAGTTTGGCTCAACCGAGTTCTCACGCTTTTGCAGGAAGCAAGGGATCCGGATGGAGCTTTCTTGTGGACATACTTCACAACAGGGTAGTATTGCAGCTCGGATGATCCGTTGGTTAACGGAGACCTGCAAGTGTTGGCTTCAGAGTAAAGGCGTTCCGAAGGCTCTTTGGGCGGAGGGAATAGCCTGTGCTGCTCATGTCATCAACCAGATGCCTCTTAGTCCGATCATAATGAAGACTCCTTCTGAGCTAATGTTCGGAGTGAAGCCCTCAGTGAAGCACCTTCGGGTGTTTGGATCTACCTGCTATATACACTCTCCGGGTCCTCTCAAGACAAAGCTAGTCTTTGTTGGGTATGATGAGCAGAGAAGAAGATGGAGGTGTATGGATCCTGCGACAAAGAAACTCATAGTGTCGAGAGACATTGTTTTTGATGAGTTGACGCCGTATTGGGGTAGCTCTTATGTGGAGCTAGAGATAAGCAGGTCAGATGGTGGGCTGAAGGAGGCTGCTGCTAAGGAAGTGGAGTTGCCTGAGTCACTAGGTGCTCCAGGTTGTTCTAGCTCCGGGGCAAAGGCGTCAGAGTCGGGAAGAAGGGGGAGCGATGCTCCAGGACCTTCTGGCTCGAAGGCGGAGGCTTCCGGTTCAGGAAGCAAGGGGAGCGATGTTCCAGGCAGTTCTTGTTCAAGAGGGGAGTCTTCTGGTTCAGGTAGCAGGGGGAGCGTTGCTCCAGATGCTTTTGGTTCCAGTAAGGAGGCGTCTTGTTCAGGGAGCAAAGGGAGCATTGTTCCGGGTTTGCCCGGGAACGGAGCTGGTTCAAAAGCAGCGGAGGTGGTTAGCCATGATTAGGTTCTTCGGAGATCGAAGAGGATCAGTAAGCCACCAGCTCGATATTATGAAGGGAACACGGCGGACTTGGTCCCGTGTTTCCTTGTTAGCCCTCAGGTCGAGCAAGGGACTTCTGGCTGTGATGACCCCACTAGAATCAAGGAGGTGGTTGACACCAAGTCTGAAGAGGTGATTTCTCTCAGAGATAACAAGGCTTGGGCTTCTGTGTCCAAGGAAGTTGGTGATACTCCTGTGATGCATGAGTGGAGGTTGAAGCTAAAGAAGGCAGAGGGAAGCATGGCTCCTTCTTGGAGATGCTGGAGGGCTCCCTCATGGTCCATGATATGCGGGGCGAGGACTATGTCTTTGACATCTCTTCGTAGATGCTATCGGAAGGACCAGGTGCAAGGTTACGGGAGCTGCTGGAGTTATTCACCACTTCTCACTTCAAGGGGGAGTGTTGAATTCTGTGAAGTGAAAGTGGGTGAATGGAAGGCTTGGGAAACCTATCCGCGCGGACTACGCGGACAGGGTTGGCGGACTGCTAGGTCGACAGGGATGTTGCAGGCAGTTTGCTCTATGGCGGCCTGGGCGGTCTGTTCGCGCGGACTGCGCGGACAGCAGCGGCGGTCTGACAGGCCAGTATATGCTCAGCAGGCGGTTGACTCCCAGGAAGTAACCGGGCGGATAGGAATGTTATCCGCGGAGTCCGGTTTGAAGCGGACTGTAGAACTGGAGCTCGGCAGACCGGTTTGGCAGTTGCCTTGGTCTTGCTCTAGTGAAGCGGCTAGTAGTCGCGGAGACCGTCGGTCAGCGCGGACAGAAACTGGAGGTCGCCCGGTATGGCGGGCTAGATCCAGTGTCCGCCAGTAAGTGCGGACTGGCCCTTGTGGCCAGCGGACTGGACTTGGTGGGAACTGAACCAAGTCCAGGTTGGCTCAGTCCGGGGAGATCGCGCAGTGGAGCGCGGGCTGGTTTCTCAGTCCGCCAAGCGTAGTAGAAGTGCTTTGCCTTGTTTGCTAGCTTGGGGAAATGCGGACTGGAGAATTGCTTGTGCAGGAGCGTGCGGACTGGAGCCGGAGTCCACTGAGTCCGGTTTAGCCTTGTGACGAGGTTATGGACTCAGGAGTTGCGGACTGGAGTCTGCTGTTAGCGGACTGGATTGGCGTGTCCGCTAAGTCCGGAGGTGCCTTGGTAATAAGGTAATGGACTTGGGATATGCGGACGGAAGCCGGGTGTCCGCTGAGTCCGGCAGGTGCCTTGATGGAGAGGCTGCGGGCTCGGGTTTTGCGGGCTGTTGCCTTGTCCGCAGAATGGCGGACACGGCTGTTGTGGAGTCCGGCTGTGGTGGTCCTGGCTTGGTCTCTGGCGGCAAGGCGGGCTGGATATTGGAGTTCGGCCTTGGAGAAGCTGTGGCGGACTGGCTATCTGCACAAGAGCGGCGAACTGGAAGGTGTGTCCGCGGGCTGAGCGGACACACTTGTTCTAGCTGCGGGTTGTGGCGGTGATCCTATCGGCTAGGGCGGTGACCATACTCATCGTCGTGCCTATAAATAGGACCCATGTCACATCAGGAATAAGGAACCTAGACCGAAGTAAGTGAACAATATTTGAGCTCGCGTAAGTTGCTGCGGTCTGGAATTTGTGTCCGCGCGGATTGAGAGTTGACCCAGTTGTGCTGTGCAGATTGTGCGGATAGCGCTGGAAAGCCAGGACTTGGCTCTGATTGCGGTCAGGAACAGTGCGGACTCTGCGGTTAAGCAACAGGCGGTAAACAGCAGGTCGCGGATAGCGACCAAGCGGTCATCTCTTTGGCGACTTGGTTCGGGGTTCAGGAAGTCGCCTGCTTCAGGCGGACTGTTCCATTCGGTGACGCAGCTTGTGCGGTCTGGCGGTGTCCAGATCGGCGGTGAAGAGCTAAGCATTGGAATTGGGGTGAGTCCGCGCGGCTTGGGTTGCGGTCTGGCGACCTGGCGGACTGAGCGGACTCCACAGCAGTAGGTCGACGGCTTGTTGATTGAGTCCGCGCGGCTTGTTTTTTGTTCTTGTCTTTGTAACTGTCTCTGCTCTCCCGGTGTTGGGTTTTGGTGAAGCATGTCTCGCCATGTATGTCTCGCCTTGTAAAGAAGTTTGCTCTTGATCAATAAAGAAGCTTGTGCTGCATGTGTTGCTGGTTATTACTGCTTTGTTGAGATAACCCCTGCTAACTCCACGATCCGAGAAAACTTTCAACATTATAAGTGGGCGTATTCTCCTTCGGTTTGTTGAGTTTTCAGCAGGGTATCCAAGGGGGCGTCTGCGGTTTGTTGAATTTTAACACTGACCAGGGAGGATGAATCCAGCAAGAAGAGAGGGCCCTTGGCCTTCCAAGCCATGAATGGTCTTCACTCCCCACTTTCTCTCTCCTCCATTAAAGGGAAAAATGAAGTTTTTCTCTCTCCTAATTATCAAGACCGATTTTGATGATTAATTCAGCCTAATGGCACCCCACTAACTCATATTATTCATGTAAATAAGGTTTTAGCCCAAGTGGATTGGGTTTGAGCTTGGGTTAGCCCATTTGAGCTAGTTTGACCTAGTTAGGGGTGCGAGCGGTTCAGTTTGTGGCGGTTTGGACCCAAACCGAAACCGAACCAACATGCCTCGGTTTTTGGTTTGTCCAAACCCACCCGAACCGAACCCATTCGGTTCGGTTCAAAGTCGGTTCGGTTTTTAGTCGGTTTTTTGCGGTTCGGTGTCGGTTTTCTGCGAACAAACATAATCAATTGCTTTTTTTTGGATTGGTCATCTTTCCTTTAATAATTTCATAATCTTTATCAAATAAAGGTTTATATTAAATAAATAACAAACAATTTTTTTGAGTATAAGTCAGAGAGAATGTTTATTAAACTGACATCACACACAAACAATTATTATATTCGTGCATTTTTAGACATGCAGAGTTTGGGTATATTGAGACATACCTTTTTTATGACATCTCACAATTCTCTATAATAATTTGGACAAATTTAATACTAATAGATACAACAATAAGCAATCAGAGCAATTGGAGTACCACGATTGATAATCATTGTCGTTATTAAATCAATTTAATATACATAACATCCTAAATAATGAAACTGTTAATAAAACTTTTTCCCAACAAAATTACTTAGTATCTGAAAAACTCTCTAAACCTAAGGAGAAGGGTCAGAAAAATCTCACCAAGCACGGAGATGGGAAAAGTGAACTTGGTTGTAGACCCAAAGATAATCTGAAAGTTGCTCGATCAAATACACCCCAAAACAGTGGTGAAGTGCTCGGTTCGGTTCGGTTTAGTCGGTTTTCACAACTTGAAAATCGACCTGAACCGATAAGCCTTCGATTTTCAAAAGCTCCAAACCAAACTGACACCGGACCGGGCGGCTCGGTTTCAAAGTCGGTGCGGTTCGGTCGGTTTAGTCGTTTTTTGGTTTTCGTTCCTCACCCCTAAACCTAGTATTTGGGCAGAGTTGACCTTGGTCAACATCACCATTTGGGTTGACTCCAATGGGTCCTTGGTGACCCATTTACCTCCCCTAAGATCTAGGAAGGCTTGGGTAGGTTGGTTGGGCACCTTGGTGGTCACTTGACCCTTAGTTAAGACACTTTGACCATTTTAGGGCTAGGGTTGACTTGAGTCAACTTAGCCTCTTATGTCGATCCCAATGGGTCCTTGGTGACCCATTGGCATCCCATAGGGCTTGGCGAGGTCTAGTTATGGTCAATTGGGCATGTTAGAGGATAATTGCCCTTAGTTAGGGCACCTTGACCGTTTTAGGGCTAAGGTTGACTTGGGTCAACTTAGCCCCTTGGGTTGACCCCAATGGGTCCTTGGTGACCCATTGACCTCACTTTAGAGCTAGAGAAGCATGTGTAGGGTCCACTTGGCTAAGGAAGGGTCAACTGACCCCAAGTAGGCCAGTTTGACCCATTTAGGGTTAAGGTGGGCTTAGGCCAACTTGGCCACTTTGACTGCCACCAATGAGTCCTTAGTGACCCTATGGACCACCCAAGGGTGTTTAGGGTGTTGTGGTATGGTCATGGAGTCATGGTGAAGCCCTATGGTCATCCTAAACTATTGTTTAGAATTCTACTATTTGCAGACCATGGTGATTTCCAACTTCATGCCTAAGCTCACTTGGTCTTCTTGGGCTTCCTAGGATTTTGTCATGACCTAGTCATGACAAAACTACTCTTATGGGTCTAGTTGGAAATGAGATGTTACAGTGTGCTAATAGTATAATTGTGACACACAACATAATTCTCGCAAGTCATATTCTCATGATTAATCTATTTAATGTCCCCTATGAGGAAAAATGTAAAATCAGTGTTGATATTGGCCTCATTTGCGTTCTTTGAAAAGTTGTGGCTAGCTTATTCACTTATGTTTTGCTGTTTATATTGGGCAAAGTCTCGTTATTTCTGAACTGGTTAATAGTTTTGGGCCTGGTTGTATTTTGTTGTTGGACCGGCTGTAATGTTGATTTCAGGTGATCAAGAATTAAATGAGTTGAGTTGGTTTAATGAGAAGCTTATAAACTTTAAGCTCCAATTAACAGAGGCGGTGGTTTAAGTAAGGCGAGGATATCAATAGATGTTGATTCTTGTTTTCGTTTTTACCATTCACTCCATATTTGACTCTCTCCTGGAGCATGGACGGGTGAACTCGAAGCTACGACACGGGGGTTTTCACCTTCTTCTTCATTTCCTCCCTTATTTCCACGAAATCACGAGCTCTTGTGATCGATGCTAGGATCAAAGGTCAGGCAGGGGTTTTCTTGGCCTGGGATTGGTCGGGCTTGTGTTTTTGGGCGGAATCGGTGCCCAAAATGGTTTTACTGTGTTGTGACCCTTCTTCCTCTCCCCTCACCTCTTTCTTATCAGATTTATGAAATATAATGTGTCATTTAGAGTTTGTGATATGGGATTTTTTTCTACTATTGCCTTGTTTTCTGCATGGATTTGAGGGAGTTCTTCTTGACCCTTTTGGCCGGCCAGCTGTATTGGGGGGTTTTGTTGTTGACTGACTATGGTTATCCAACTGTTAGCATGATTTGTGGGGGCCAGCTGTGGTTTGGTTTGGCCAAGTCTTGCAATAGATTTTATGGGTTCTCCCCTATAGGCCAAATATTTTGATATCTTTTTTTATTGGCAATCTTCTTCAGGTTGGCCGGCTGTGAGAGCTATTATGTAAGTGGAGTTTAGTCGACTGTTTTAGTAACTGTTGTCCCTCTTTTACTTTATATAATGGGGGCAAGAGTAATATGAGAAATCAGTGTGGTTCTGAATGGATGAATCAATTGGCAATGCTGATGTTTTCTCTTTTACTGTTGATCATTGCATTGAGTCAAATATGATATTGTTATAGAGTTTGCTTTGCATATTGGTCAACAATTTCCTACTCAATATGAGGCCGATATGGGTTTTTCCCTCTTGGTCGGTTACTGTTATTTAAAATAATGAGTATTTATTTGGGTTTTCTTAGTTGGTTATTAAGCATGATGAACTAACATGGAGTTAGATGGTTTCTCTGTACAGATGTATTCATTGGTACAATGCTTATATTCCTTTTGGATTATGCTTTCTTGTATTTGAATGTTCATTAGTGAGCTAGTTGAGTAACTTCCAAATGATGTTAAAACAATAGACCATGTCATAGCTATAACGAGGCGCAACTCCGGTATAAAAGACCCTAAGTGAAACAAGTTTTATACAGATACTGCGAAGGATGGCTTCTAAAAATAGGCGCGACGATGACATGAAATGCTATAAAAGGAAGAATAACTGATGGTGAGAGCTACCTGTTTAATTTTATTCTTTATTGCTCTCTTTTCATTATGTGTACTCTGATTATTCGAATGTCAAATACACGGTTACTTGCATATGCTAGCATGGAATAATTTTATATCACTGATAATGATTATCGCTATTATGTATAGCCTTGCACAAAGACAAACAGACGATTAGCTCCTGAGGGGATTAATAAACAAACAAGCCCTAAGTATATAAACAGATGGCATACAGTTAACTTAATTGAAAATGCATCGATGCATAAAAATGTTAAGGGTATATCTGAATGTAAATGCACATAAATAATACGGATGGTTTGCTAAATCAGTCGGTCGCAAGGCATAGACGCGTTTTTAACGTACTGATTTGGACACTGTAGACCCCGATGGGTCGGGCCCAAAGACTGAAATACTGAAATATGGATACTGATACTGTAACAGTTACCCTTAACATTACCCAATAAAAAAAGATGAAAGGATAACATAAGAACTGAAACTGTGATATTGACCATTATTTACTGATACATAGTTAAGCTCAACTAACATGAGAAGTGATAAGGTATTACAGTTACACTGCTCTATTGCATACACTGATACATTGTTGAAATAGGAATTTATACTGTTATTCATTATTACAATGCTACAAATGCCCTCCTACTATTTTTCTTCACTCTACTATGCTGAAATGATATGTAGATACACAGCTGCATAGTTTACTATATGGAATAAAATTGTCCTATGCCTTATTTTTCGATAACTGCTTATACTGTTTTATGATTACTAACATATCAGTTATACTGTTACTTCAAAGTTTTCATTACTGGTGCAAAAAATGGTTAGTATTGATATATATTTATTGTACAACCCATATTCGTCGAGGGTGGGTCCTAACACAGCCAGGTCAGCAGAAGTCAAGGTCAACAAGTCAACATCAGGGGTAAAAGTTAGCATATAAGATCGCGGAAGGCCTGAGCGAGTATAGGCGAGCTCCCCTCGCATACTCGCCACGTAGGCGACTAGGCGAGATACTCGCCCAGCCCGTACGAGTTCCCCTGGAAGTCGCCTATTCTCCAGGGGGTGGGATATAAATATGACCCCCCCCTCCTTGGATTTTCCTATAAATAGGACATCAGGGGTACGAGGCAAGGTACTAGAAATCCGCTGCAGGATACTCACGAGCTTCACCTTTGAGATACTAGTCAGGTCTTTGGATTCCTCTTCCTTAGAGATCAAGTCGCGACCTTGCGACTTCGTCACCAGCTAGTCTCCCTCGTACCCAGTTCGGCCAGCTTTGGTTGAGAAGGGGTTTCTCTTTTCGAGCATCCGGGTACGTGGTGGGACCTTCCTGCCGCAACATCTGGGGTCATGTTTGACCTGATTCTTTATTCTAGTCACCCTAGCCGTCTGATCTAACCTCTGAGCCGGTAACCTTACACGGCTTTGGTCCGATTTCGAGGTTGGCATTTTCCCCGGCTTTAGCACTTGGTGCGGTTAGCGTGGATCGCAGCCAAGGAGAAAAGTTTAGTGGTTGAGTGAGATGGCCAATCGTGACGAGCATGGAGAGTTGGTCGGCAACTCGGCAGGAGGGGATTCCACGCGAGGTGGCGATGTCGTGCGAGGTGGCGAGTTTGTGACAGTTGCCACATTTGAAGATTTTGCAAGGAGGATCGAGCAGACCATTCTCGCCGGGTTTGCTCATCGCCCGGATGTCACGGAGACTTCTCCCCGTCGCGTGATACCGGTGGAGGAGGAAGCGCCGCTGTGGCGAGCAGAGAAGGAGCCCGCTTAGGAGAGAGAGGATCGGCCAATGCAGTCGCGATATCATCCGGCGGGCAGTCAAGTGGTCCGCTTTCGGGATCCAATGTCGCCGGTGAGGTGCAGAGTTACTCGGCACTATAGCGAGTATGACGTCTCTAGCGAGGATGAAACTCGTCACCGCCAGGGAGGGAGGAGCCCCTTCTGTGACGAGATCCTCGCCTCCCTAGTTCTTGAAGGGTTCAGAGAGCCCGTCCTCACTTATTACTCCAGCAAAGACGACCCTGTCAGGCGCCTTCAAGTGTAGGTTCTTCTCCATCACCCTCAAAGGCAACGCCAGAGACTGGTTCCATCAACTGCCATCAGGGTCTGTGTACTGTTTCTGCGATCTGCGTCGGGGCCTCATGACAAGGTTCGCGACATCGAAGAAGAGGAAGAAGGAGGCGACGACTCTCTTCAAGGTGACGCAGGGGCAGCATGAGAGCTTGTGCCACTACGTTGACCGTTTTCAGGAGGAGATTCTGGAGGTAGAGGAGGTGGACAACTTTACCTTGATGGTGGCACTGAAGTTCGGGCTGAAGCAAGGATTGTTCAGCATGGAGATGGGGTCTAACCCCCCGAGATCTTTTGAAGAGATGATAGTGAGGGCGAATACTTTTGTTCGGAGAGAGGAGAATAATAAGTACTTCTTGGCGAGGTTGGATGGAGGTGACTCGAGGGAGAGAGGAAGAGCTAGACCTTCGGGGTCGAAGACGAGGAGGACGTTAGAGAGGAGGGAGAGGAGAAGGGAAGAGCCGAGAAGAGAAGAGAGGAGGATGAGAGAAGAGCCCAGGAGGGTTGAGGAGAGGAGGCAGGAGAGGCCTCGAAGGCAAGAAGAGAGGAGGCCGGCGGAGGCCAGGGGAAGAAGAGGGGAAGAAAGGCGGTTCCAGTATCCCGAGAATCGCCCCCAGTGGAGAGCACCAGCAAGGCAACACTTTCAGGAGGATAGGAGGAACGGTAACCAGCAGGAGGGAGGCAGAGGAGGAGAAAGAAGGGAGACGATGGCCATCGCTCGCCAAGACAACAAGCGGCGCCGAAGGGAGCAGTGAGCAATGCGTCAGGAGGTAGAGATTCTCCTCTACTGCGATATTCATTGGGTAGAGGGGCATGGGACCTTGGCTTGCCCGGAGTTCTGGGAAGCAAGGAGGAGGTTCGAAGCAGGAGCAGCGAAAAGAGTACAACAGAGGAAGGAGGCCCTGGCGGGGCAGGTGACATTCCAAGCTCCAGCAAGGAGGAGGAATGAAGATCGAGTCAATCTGGGAGGTCGAGGAGAGGTGATACATGGCCCGGGAGGCGGGCATGTAGGGGTGATCAATAGAGGGGCCGGACTTAGAGCTTCCTGCAAGGGAAGTCTCCACTAGATCTATCGGAAGAACGTCGCCTTGACGTCACAGAACCCGCCTTCGTTGGAGGAGATCACCTTCTCGGAGGAGGACATGTCGGGGAATGAAAACCCCATCCATAATGCCTTGGTGATTCAAGCTGTCATCAAAGACTTCACCGTCGACCGAATCCTCGCAGATAACGGGAGCTCGGTGAATGTCATTTTCAAGAGAACCTTTGTCGGGCTTCAGGTGGAAGCGTCTCGGGTCCAAGCTGTAGATGGACCTCTCTTTGGCTTCTCAGGAGAGAAGAAAGAGGTGGAGGGAGCGATGGAGCTTCTGGTTATGCTCGGCAGGACGTCGATCCGATGCCGCTTCATCATCGTCGACGCACCAAGTGGAACGCCATCTTCGGGCGGCCCCTCATCAACTATTTCAAGGCCGTCCCATCGACATATTACCAGTGCCCGAAGTACTGTCGCGGAGATGTCCAGGTCAGGATCAGGGGAGATCCCAAGGCCTCCAGGGAGTGCTATCTGAATGTTGTCAGCACCATCAACTGGATGGGTGACGCGGAGAAGCTGGAGGAGCTGCTTGTAACGCCCCTGTTTTTTCGGCATTATTTACTCCTCTTGTTGACGTCATAAGGGCGTTACTTTAGCGTGCAGTTGATGGCGCGCCGCCGATAGTGCGTTTTCGCATCTTTTTGATTCAGTCGGCTGAATTCATGACTCTTTGGCGGAAACGGAAAATTTCACATTTGAAAAACTTAATTGATTGATTTTTGTCTTGCTCGTCCAGTTTCATCTAACCATCCTTATTATGTGTTATTTTATTTCTTTTTTTTCTCTTTCTGGTGTTGTCTGGGTTCGACGATCGTCGAGCGGAGCTCTACGATCGCTTTTCCTTCTAGTGCTGTCTGGGTTCGACGATCGTCGAGCGGAGCTCGACGATCGCTTTTCCTTCTGGTGCTGTCTGGGTTCGACGATCGTCGAGCAGAGCTCGACGATCGCTTTTCCTTTCTGGTCACTGCTTGGAGTTCGACGATCGTCGAGCGGAGCCGTCTGGTGTTGACACGGTCGTGTCGACACCGCTGAGCTGAGCCGTCTGGTGTCGACACAGTTGTGTCGACACCGCTGAGCTGTCGGGTGTCGACACAGCTGTGTCGACACTACCGACTGGTGTCGACACAGTTGTGTCGACACCGCTGGGCTGTCGGGTGTCGACACAGATGTGTCGACACTACCGACTGGTGTCGACACAACTGTGTCGACACCACTGGGCTTTCGGGTGTCGACACGGCTGGTGTCGACACTGCCGAGTGGTGTCCACATAGTTATGTCGACACCGCTGGGCTGTCGGGTGTGTTGGGTACATTGGTCAAATGTACCTGATTTGAAGAAGCCTCACCCAACTCAATGATATACATCATAATGTATTTGATGTATGTTTGAGTTACTTGTGCAGGTTAGGTATTCATTGGACTGAAGCTAAAAACTTTCTAAGTCCATGTGTCGACACCCAGAGGGAAAGCGTCGACACTTGAGAAAGCTTGTGTCGACACCCAGACAAGCAGTGTCGACACTTGGAGTCATTGTGTCGACACCTGGGATGAAGAGTCGACACCAGACACAAAGTGTCGACACAAGGAGCTGTGTCGACACTCAGCGAAGAAGTATGCAAAGAAGCAGTGTCGATACTTAGCAGAAGTGTCGACACCTAGAAGAGCTGTGTCTACATCAGAAAGTGTCGACACTTCGAGTTGTGTCGACACTCAGCAAAAGTCTGCAGAGTTTAAGTACAAGTGTCGACACTCAACACAATGTGTCGACACTATGAAGAAGAGTCAGCACTTGAAGTAAGTGTCGACACTCAACACAATGTGTCGACACACAACCAGAAGAGTCAACACTTGAAGTATGTGTCGACACTCAACACAATGTGTCGACACACAAACAAAAGAGTCAACACTTGAAGTATGTGTCGACACTCAGCACAATGTGTCGACACACCACCAGAAGAGTCAACACTTGAAGAAAGTGTCGACACCCAGCACAATATGTCGACACTTAGTTAAAGACTCAACACTGGAAGAAAGTGTCGACACAAGGAGCTGTGTCGACACTTAGCAAAGAACAAAAATATCTATAAAAATATTCTAAGTACAAGTGTCGACACTAAGGGAATGTGTCGACACTCAGCTGAAGAATCTATATTGAAGACTTGTGTCGACACCAAGAAGCAGTGTCGACACTTGACAGTTTCAACACATGAAGATGTGTCGACACAAAGGAGATGTGTCGACACTTAGAAGAATTCAACAAGTTACAGAAGATCAAGTACTTGTGTCGACACTTAATTTCAGTGTCGACACTTGAAGAAGAATCTGTGTCGAGACATACAAGGAGTTGTGTCGACACCTTGTAGACTTGTGTCGACACTTACATAACATGTGTCGACACTTGGTCTATAAGTGTCGACACTTAAGAACAGAAAGTCTCGACACTATCTGACAGTTAGAGAATTTCAAGAATTGACTGGATGACATGACAGCTGCCGTTCCAGCCGGTTTACAGCACTTGTCAGAGATGTCAGAAGTCAGTTATGAACCGGACCAGACGGTTACCATGAAGAAGGCCTATAAATAGGCACAGACTGTTTACAGAAAGGTAGTTGATAAGGTGTTAATAAGAAGTTGAAAAGAAGTATTGTTAAGAAGATTAAGTTCTGACCCAGTGCAGAACAATCTAAGAGATTTGTTCAAGGGGTTGCTGATCAAGTTATCCAAGTGATACAAATCAAGAAGATCTTGCTGTCCAACAGCAGATCTAAGAAGTTGGAGAGAGAGAGCTCCAATCAAGAATTTAGTCTTTGGAACTAGGCTGAGAAGAAGGATTCAGAGGCATCTGGATCTTAAGAAGCAGAGGTCAAGGAACAACTGCAGAGGATTCAGACTTATTCAGTTCTACTCAAGAAGCTTTGAAGGAAGCTAAGTTAGTTTGGATCTAGCTGAGTTCTTCCAAGAACTCTTCAAGAAACTCTCAACTCCTCTCTTATTTTCTGAGTTGTAAAGTTAGTTATTGTAATTCAATTTTAACTTGTAGGATCCATTGGATCTGAGTGAATTGTAAGCCTATATTATAAAGGCTGAGGGTAGGGCTTGGTTGCCTGAGTGTAGGAGTTGAAGAACTCTGAGTGTAGGCCTTGATTGGCTGAGTGTAGGCCTGGGTGGCTGAGTGTAGGCCTTGGTGGCTGAGTGTAAGGCTTTGGGCCTGAGGTGTAGGAACCTAGTTGGGTTCTGAGATAGTGGAGAAGTTTGGCCGAATCTAGTACACTGCTAGATAGGCGAAGGGGGAAAGTGGATGTACCCAAAGATTGGGGAACCACTATAAATTTGTGTGTCTGCTGTGCTGTGCTGTGCTGTGGATTGGCAGTTTATATTTTGTTATTGCTGTTAGCTGTAGAAATCTGTGAGATAACTGTTTTGCTGCCAACAAAGTTTCAAAAAGGTTTAGGTCACCTATTCACCCCCCCCCCCCCTCTAGGTGTTTAGGTACCATATCTTTCAAGTGGTATCAGAGCCAGGTTCCTCAAAACAAGGACTAACAGTCTAAGGAGATCCTGTTTGGCAGAAACAGTCTAAGTCAGAAAACAGCTTCAAGAAAATCAAGAACCATGGGTTCCTTTGAAAATCATAAAGAATTGGGTTCCATGAAATTACCTATTTGCAGAAAGGAAATTTTTGGGATCTGGAAAGAGAGGGTAAGGCTATTCATGGAGGCCTCAGACCCTAGGATATACATCACAGTAAAGGAAGGGTCTTATGTGCCAATGAAGATCTCAGTATTGGATGCAAATCAGAGGACTCCAAAGGATTTCTCTGAGATGACCAAGGATGAAATTGTCCTAGCCACTATGGACAAGAGGGCACAAAACATAATAGTGAGTGCCATTGATGATGCAACTTTTCAGAACTTAATTCATTGTAAAACAGCAAAAGAAATGTGGGATACCCTCATTGTCTATATGGAAGGTTCTGAAGAAGTTAGGCAAGATAGGAAGTCCTTGCTTAATCAAGAGTATGAGAGCTTTAGGCAAGGCAAGGGAGATAGCATCACTGAATGCTACAAGAAGTTCTATAGAATAGTTAATGAACTCATGTCTTATGAAAGAGAGTTCAGCAACTATGAATTAAATGAAAAATTCCTAAGGTCCCTAACCAAAGATTGGGACACCAAGATCTGTGCTATAAGAGAAATGACAAAGTTGGGAGAAATTCCTCCTCCTACACTATTTGGCAAGTTGTTGTCATATGAGATGCAGCCGACAGTGAGGAAAGAGGAGGAGAAATCAACAAGGATTGAGCACAAGGAAAAGACTGTTGCCTTCAAGACAGAAGTTCCCAGAAAATGCAGAACTAAGTCATCAACTCCACCTCCAGAGGTAGTTGAATCTGAGTCAGAAGGGTCTGTTAGTACAAAGTCTACAAGCAGTGAAAGTGATGAAGACTTTGTTGCCTTCACTAGACACTTTCAGAAATTCCTGAAAAAGAAACAGTGGAGGTCCAGACCATCTACTTACAAGGGAAAAGAAGTCTTGTATCAGGAGAAAAAGCCTTCTAAGAAGGACAGGAAGAAGACAAAGACAAGCAAGGCAACTGGATCAAAGATTGTGTGCTACTGCTGCAATAGACAGGGTCATGTCATTGCTGATTGTCCTGAGAAAAGAAAAGAATCCAGTGACAGGAAAAAGACTCACTTCAAAGGGAAGAAAGAGAAGTCTTTTGTTGCCAAGAATGAGAAGACTCTTACAGATATTTCTTCTTCAGACACTGATATTGATGCTGAAGCCTACATAGGGCTATTTGCTGAAGAAGAAGAAGAAGAATTTATGCAGATCTTGGAGTCAATTTATGAACAAGAAGACTGCCAGTGCCAAGGACTGATGGAATTGACTGAGAATACCAAAATCCTGGAGCAGCCAGGACCTAGTCAGGTACAAAGTCCAACTCTATGTTTAGATTCTTGTTCTAGTTCAGAATCAGATTCATCTTCATCAAATGATGGAAGTGTTTCTGAGTCTGAAGAAGATATTCATCAGCTCATAGATGAATATAAGATGCTGTTACAGGCTTATAAGAAAAGCAAGTCCCTTGCCAAAAGTCAGGCAAAGGAAATTGCTAATCTAAAAGCTGCTGCAACAGACCTTGAGAAGCAGTATGATCAAAAACTGGATGAAGTAGCCAGGCTGAAACACATTACAGTGATTCAGATGGGTACTATTACATTTAAGAATGATCAAATTAAGAGACTGGAGACAAATCTTCAGAAAGAGAGAGAATTGGTTGCAAAGTTTTCAAAGCCTAAATCAGTTCTACCTTTGATTGATGATTTTATTCATCACAAAGGCAAGGCTGGACTGGGTTTTGTTAAACCTGCTAGGACTGTTCAGGATCAGTTCAAGCCCAAGGGCAAGGCCCCAACATTCAATAAGTTAGCTGTAGTTAAGACATCAAAGTCTGTACCTAAGCAAAGGTACAATAAGTATGAATGTTGGTGTTGTGGCAAGGTTGGCCACTTTGTCTTGGATTGTTGGCACAATGCCAGTGCCAAGTTGAGTAGCAAGTTACCTGGTGGAAAGCCAGTAGGTAGCTGTGTCATGTTGCAAACTAACAATCACCAAGGACCCAAGTTTACTTTGGGTTCTAAAGTTCATTAATTTGTTTTGCAGGTGAATCCAAGTGGCCATACCCCAACATGGTACTTGGATAGTGGATGTTCCAGACATATGACTGGAACAAGGGGACTACTGAAGGACTATATTCCAATCAAAAATGGTCCTAAAGTGACCTTTGGTGGTTCTGAAAAAGGAATCATCAAAGGGTTTGGTAACATTTCTTCAAACCTTGTTACCATTACTCAAGTGGCTTATGTTAAAGGGTTGAAACACAACCTTATAAGTATAAGTCAGTTAAGTGATGTAGGGTATGACATCTCATTTGTTAAAAATGGTTTTCATATCAAGAGGTCAAGTGATCAAGAGATCATTTTGACAGGATATAGAAAGAGGAATGTCTATTGTCTAGACATTATGATTGAGAACAATGGTTCTCCAGTTTGTCTTGTAGCTGATGAGACAATCTCTCATTGTGTCAAATGGCACAAGAGGCTTGCCCATATTAACTACAAGACTATTAGCAAACTCTTTAGCAAAGAGTTAGTGAGGAATGGTCCTCAAGTTAAGTGTGTTAAAGATGGCATTTGCTCAGCTTGTCAAAAGGGCAAGCAGACCAAATCCACCTTTAAAAGCATTGAGAACAAAGATGCTGTGAGGTGCTTATACCTCTTGCATACGGATCTCTTTGGTCCAATGCCAGTTCACAGCTTAGGTAGGAAGGTCTATACCTTTGTAGTTGTTGATGACTACTCAAGGTTTTCCTGGGTGTTCTTCTTAAGGCAGAAATCTAAAACACCTAGTGTCTTCTACAGCTTTGTCAAGCAAATTTAGAATGAACTAAATAGTACTGTGGTCAAAATTAGAAGTGACCATGGTACTGAGTTTCAATCTGAAAGCATGACAAAACTATGTGAAGACTTTGGGATATTTCAAGAATTCTCTTCACCTAGAACACCTCAGCAAAATGGCATTGCTGAGAGGAAGAATAGAACCTTGATAGAGGCTGGTAGAACCCTACTTAGTGATACATCACTGCCAGAGTATTTCTGGGCTGAAGCAGTTAACACTGCTTGCCATGTAATAAATAGGGCTACCATCACTAAAAGACTAAACAAGACCCCCTATGAAGTTGTGAAAGGCAGGAAACCAAACCTATCCTATTTTAGGATCTTTGGTTGTAAATGCTTCATACTTAACAATGGGAAGTCTTACTTAACAAAGTTTGCTGCCAAGTCCCAAGAGGGAATTTTTGTTGGGTACAGCAACAATAGTAAGGCTTATAGAGTATACAACTTGACTACACAAGTTGTAGAGGAGACTGTGCATGTAGTTTTTGATGAGACTAAAATTATTAACAATGAGTTGTCTAGCAATGTATACAGCTCCACAGGTTTGACAAAGAGATTGGACAAGCTTACTATAGAAGAGATGCCTGCTGCAAGACAGCAAGTAGAAGGCAATAGCAGTTGTCCAGGGGGAGAACTACATGTACCAATAGCTGAAGAAATACAAGAAGTACAGCATGATGCAGATGCTGAAGAAGTTCAACTTGAAGCTAGGATGCCTCCAGCCCACAGGCATCTAAGAGATCATCCAGTAGAGCTGATTATTGGAGATCCAAGACAAGGAGTTCAGACAAGGAGCAAAAATCAGAATGCTACAGTATATTCTAGTTTTCTGTCTCAAATAGAACCTAAGAAATTTGAAGAAGCTATACAAGATCCACAGTGGACTGAAGCTATGCAAGAAGAACTTAATCAGTTCAAAAGGTGCAAGGTTTGGGAACTGGTTCCTAAACCTAAAGACCACAATGTTATAGGAACTAAGTGGATCTACAGAAATAAGTTAGATGAACAAGGGGTCATCATTAAGAATAAAGCAAGACTGGTTGCAAAAGGATATAGGCAAGAAGAAGGTATTGATTTTGATCAAACCTTTGCCCCAGTAGCCAGACTGGAGGCCATAAGGATGTTCTTGGCCTATGCAACCTATCAAGGATTCAAGGTTTACCAGATGGATGTCAAGTCAGCATTCTTAAATGGTAATGTTAAGGAAGAAGTCTATGTGGAGCAGCCATCAGGTTTTGTTGATCCAACTCAACCTCATTATGTCTATAGACTTAGGAAAGCATTATATGGGTTAAAACAAGCTCCTAGAGCTTGGTATGAGACCCTATCTAGTTTCCTCATTGAGAACAAGTTCTCAAGGGGGAAAATAGATAAGACTCTATTCCTTAGGGAATCTAGAGGCAAAGTCATACTAGTCCAAATATATGTAGATGACATTATATTTGGGTCTACTGAAAGCAGCCTTTGCAAAAAGTTTGCAAAACTTATGCAAGGTCAATTTGAGATGAGTAGTATGGGAGAACTGAAGTTTTTCTTGGGTCTCCAAGTTAAACAGACTGAAAGTGGTCTATCCATATGTCAGTCCAAGTTCACCCTAGAACTCATAAGGAAGTATGGTATGGATTCATCCAGTACCATGAAGACTCCTATGGGGTCAAGTATGTCTCTTAGCAAGGATGATGCAGGGAAACCTGTAGATGAAACCTTGTATAGAGGGATAGTTGGCTCCCTTTTATACTTGACTGCTAGTAGACCTGACATCATGTATGCTACATGTGTTTGTGCCAGGTATCAAGCCTGCCCTAAAGAGTCTCATTTGACTGCAGTCAAAAGGATTTTGAGATATCTAAAGGGCACACCTTATCTAGGCCTCTGGTACCCTAGGAATGGAGATTTTGATCTAACAGGCTATTCAGATGCAGACTTTGCAGGATGCAAAGAAGATAGAAAGAGCACTACTGGATCCTGTCAATTCCTAGGTGGAAGACTCATTTCATGGAGTAGTAAGAAGCAAACCAGTGTGGCTATCTCCACAGCTGAGTCAGAATATGTAGCTGCAGGAAGTTGCTGTGCTCAACTTCTGTGGATTCAACATCAGCTAGAAGACTATGGATTTCAGGTAAGTAGAACTCCACTTTTCTGTGATTCTACAAGTGCTATTTCAATAGCTAATAATCCTGTATCACATAGTAGAACTAAACATATTGAGATTAAATATCACTTTCTTAGGGAGCATGTAGAAAGAAATGATATTGCACTTGAATATGTTAAAACTGATAATCAGATAGCTGATATGTTTACTAAGCCCTTAGAAGAAGCTAAGTTCAATAGGTTCAAAATTGAACTAGGTATGATAAACTTAGACTAAGTTTACAGAACTAAAAATTGGCTAAGTAAAAAGGTGTCGACACATAGACAAGTCTATGTCGACACAGAATAGTAAGTGTCGACACTTCAGGAAAATGGTGTCGACACATCTAGGAAGTTGGTGTCGACACTTCAGAATGTTAGTGTCGACACATGTCGAGTTGGTGTCGACACATCCAATGAGGTGTCGACACTTAAGTTTTACTCAGAATTTTCTAAGTAACGTCTCGACTACATGTCGAGTAGTGTGGTGTCGACACATAACTAAGTGTCGACACATAAAATCTGTTGACTAAACTTGTGTCGACACATGAGTGTCGAGACATTATAAGTCAGTGTCGACACTTATTGCCAGTGTCGACACATCTTTAGTAATCCATCCCGCATGTTCGTCTTCAAACCAGAAAGGTATAAATAGGATTCTGTCTTTGTTTGTCGACACGCTTTCAGAGTTTCGAGACCAAACTACTGTGTCGACATTTCTCTTTCCAAAAAGACTAATTCTACAAACCCTAATGGCTCCCAAGCTCGAGGAGAACGTCAATGAAGGCTATGAACTGGTTCGTGGCGCGTTCGACGATGGCGATCAAGAAATCAAATCGGTGGTAACCCTAGTCACCGATTCTGGATTGGAGTACTTGGTTTCCGAACCAACCAAAATATGGAAGAAGGAAGTTCTTGAATTCCTTACTGGAGCTGTAGTAGATGACTCAGGTTACAGAATCAAATCAAGAATACATGGAACCAAGGTCAAGATTTCACCCAAAACTCTGAGAAAGGTACTTCAGCTACCTAAAATTCAAGCAGAAGATGAAGTTTCTACATCCAAGACCAAGGAAGCCCTAAGTTGGTGTGGCCTAGATCCTAAGATGAAGATAGGATCTGTATTTAACAGAAAAGGAATGAATAACCAAGGAAAATTTCTGTCTGAAATTGTAGGCAAAGTTCTACTCAGCAAGACTGGAGGGCATGACAGGGTGTCTGCCTCCATGTTTGAAATCATGACCAGAATTATCTTCAACCTAAAAACAGATTGGTCAATGGTTGTGTATGAGAAAATTAAAGAAAGTCTGAAGAAGCCCAATCTGGGCAGAATACTTAGTCTCTACCTGGCTGGTACAATACCAGAGGTAATGAGCAATTCTGCTGGTAGCAAGATCAACCATATGAGAAGGATGGATATGGGGATATTTTCCAGGTGGGAAAGAGTACTATCTAAGGAAATACCTACCCCAGAGAAGCAAGTTTCTAAGAAAGATTCACCTCCAAAGAAGAAGAGGAAGATAGCTCCTGTGACACAGGAGTTCTCCAGCAGTTCAGGTAGTGAAGAACAAGTTGTTTTCACTCCTGATAGTTAAGAGGAAGTGGCTGCAGAGAAGTCTCCTGCTCCTCAAGAGACAGCTGAAATCCAGGGGGAGCTGCCTCCAGCTAGCCCCAAGTATAAGGATCCAAGCCAGGGGGAGCTTCCAGCAGTAGAAGAACCCTCTACTCTGAACAGTGAGCAAGCCACAATCATTATCCAAGAGGTACTTACTGACCTCAATACTTTAGATCTTTCTGTCATAGATTCTGATTTGTCTGATGTCCATCAGCAAACTCAGCAAGCAAATCAAGAACCAGATGTTGTTCTCCAAGACACATCAGTTATCCTAGAAGTGGTTCCTGATAAAGTAGTTGATGAACCCAGTACTTCTCCTGCACAGTCACCAGTAGAATTTACCATGGAAGATCTATTTCTAAATCTAGATCAAGCGGACTTTGACATGGATAAAGTTGCTGCTGCTGAAGAGAAGGGTGCTGCTGCTGAGGGGGAGCAACTGCAAGTTCAGGAAGAGCCTTTAAGGCTAGACACTGAGAAGGCACTAGATGTGCAAGCTGAAAAACCACAAAGCCCTAAGGATAGGGTTGAGATTGCCAGCACCTCTGCCTCTGAAGATGAGGAGAGTGCTAGGGCTAAGAAGAAGAAATTGTTTGTCTTCAAAAGAAGAAGTCAGAGCTACAAGAAAGCCCTCCAATCCATTGCCCCACAGCCCATAGTTCAGCAAGCTCCAACTGCTGACTATAGTGCTTTACTGATTGCACTACAGCTCAAGCTGGATGAGCAAAGGAAGGCTATAGATACTTATGTTGATGAAGGGCACAAGACCCTACAATTTGATCTGGCACAGGAAATCAAGTCAATAAGGTTTGAAATGAACCTTAATAAAAAGGAGATGACTGACTGCTTCCACAAGGGTGGGAATGCAGTAGTCTATTTGGCTACTCACCAGGAGAAGATCAAGACTCAAGTAGATGATATAGCATTGAAACAAGGCTATGTGCTGGAAAATCAATTAAGGATGAATGATAATTTGACTGCATCCCACAATGCTATAGTCACTGAATTAAAGAATAAGTCTGCTGAACCATCTACATCTGCTGCTACTGCAAAGGCTGATTTTGATAAAATCTTTCAAGCTGAGATTACTGCTGTCAAAACTGCTATACAAGATTCCCAGAAAGCAATTTCTGAACAACTTACAAAGCTTAGACCTTATTTTAAGGATGGAATCAGGTATTTGGATAGTCAGATTAGATTCCAAAAGGATGATGTAAGAGACCATGTGGCCCAAGAAGTCATAAAGGGGGAGAGAGTGTTAGTCAAGGCAAGTTCTGAGCATGCAAAATGGATATCAAATTCAATCAGGGCTACACTTGGATATCCTCCCCTGTGTGATGACAATGAAGTTGCTGAATCTGGACTGAACCCTGCCTATTTTGGAGGTGAGCCACAAGAAGTAGCTCAAGTCATTTATCCACCTCCAGATTTTGAAATGATTCATGCAGAGGTGAGCACTATGTATAGCCCATCTGGGGGCAAGGACAATGTCCATTTAGAAAAGGTTGTTCAACCTATAACAGCAGCTATGCAAGAGGCTTTGGACAAAGAAGAAGAGACAAGGCTGTCAAAGAAGAGGTTTAGGGAACTAGCAGAACAAAAGCCAGATTTTGAACAGTGGAGCCCTACCTCTAGAAATATCATTCTAACTGCCTGGAAAGCTGCTAAAGACAATACTACTGATAGAAACAAGTGGTTCTCAGAAGCTGAATGGAGGAAGCATGAGATCAGGCAGGAAGCCATTGTCCAGTACAGAAGAAAGACTAAGTTAGGAAAGCTACCTCCTACTGCAGTGGAGCCTAGCAAGTACTTTCCTAAGCCCTATCATTATTTTGAGAGACAGAAAATCAAGGCTGAAGAACAAAAGAAGAAAGACTCAAAAGGCAAGAAGTCTGCTGATGCTGAGCCTACTGCTACTGCTGCTGTCAAAGCTCAAGTTAAAGCTGGAAAAGGAATTGTTATCAAAGAACCTGATCAGAAATAGATTAGGAATTAAACTTGAAGCTTGTTGTAATCTTTTAAATGAAAAACATTTTTGTACAACATTGAAAATGTATAAGGAACAATGTTAGAACAATATATGATAAATATAGTATGATTGTTCTGAAATGTGTTTGTTTCTTATTTGTTCTGGAATATTGAATGTGTATATGTGTGAAGTTTTACATGTTCATGTTAACCCTGCTGATTATAATCTACTTTTCATCATTTTGTAATTTTTAATTATGAATGGTGTATATCATTGACTAAGGGTTATGACTTCTCCAAATAGGGGGAGATTGTTGGGTACATTGGTCAAATGTACCTGATTTGAAGAAGCCTCACCCAACTCAATGATATACATCATAATGTATTTGATGTATGTTTGAGTTACTTGTGCAGGTTAGGTATTCATTGGACTGAAGCTAAAAACTTTCTAAGTCCATGTGTCGACACCCAGAGGGAAAGTGTCGACACTTGAGAAAGCTTGTGTCGACACCCAGACAAGCAGTGTCGACACTTGGAGTCATTGTGTCGACACCTGGGATGAAGAGTCGACACCAGACACAAAGTGTCGACACAAGGAGCTGTGTCGACACTCAGTGAAGAAGTATGCAAAGAAGCAGTGTCGACACTTAGCAGAAGTGTCGACACCTAGAAGAGCTGTGTCTACATCAGAAAGTGTCGACACTTGGAGTTGTGTCGACACTCAGCAAAAGTCTGCAGAGTCTAAGTACAAGTGTCGACACTCAACACAATGTGTCGACACTATGAAGAAGAGTCAGCACTTGAAGTAAGTGTCAACACTCAACACAATGTGTCGACACACAACCAGAAGAGTCAACACTTGAAGTATATGTCGACACTCAACACAATGTGTCGACACACAAACAGAAGAGTCAACACTTGAAGTATGTGTCGACACTCAGCACAATGTGTCGACACACCACCAGAAGAGTCAACACTTGAAGAAAGTGTCGACACCCAGCACAATATGTCGACACTTAGTTAAAGACTCAACACTGGAAGAAAGTGTCGACATAAGGAGCTGTGTCGACACTTAGCAAAGAACAAAAATATCTACAAAATATTCTAAGTACAAGTGTCGACACTAAGGGAATGTGTCGACACTCAGCTGAAGAATCTATATTGAAGACTTGTGTCGACACCAAGAAGCAGTGTCGACACTTGACAGTTTCAACACATGAAGATGTGTCGACACAAAGGAGATGTGTCGACACTTAGAAGAATTCAACAAGTTACAGAAGATCAAGTACTTGTGTCGACACTTAATTTCAGTGTCGACACTTGAAGAAGAATCTGTGTCGAGACATACAAGGAGTTGTGTCGACACCTTGTAGACTTGTGTCGACACTTACACAACATGTGTCGACACTTGGTCTATAAGTGTCGACACTTAAGAACAGAAAGTCTCGACACTATCTGACAGTTAGAGAATTTCAAGAATTGACTGGATGACATGACAGCTGCCGTTCCAGCCGGTTTACAGCACTTGTCAGAGATGTCAGAAGTCAGTTATGAACCGGACCAGCCGGTTACCATGAAGAAGGCCTAAATAGGCATAGACTGTTTACAGAAAGGTAGTTGATAAGGTGTTAATAAGAAGTTGAAAAGAAGTATTGTTAAGAAGATTAAGTTCTGACCCAGTGCAGAACAATCTAAGAGATTTGTTCAAGGGGTTGCTGATCAAGTTATCCAAGTGATACAAATCAAGAAGATCTTGCTGTCCAACAGCAGATCTAAGAAGTTGGAGAGAGAGAGCTCTAATCAAGAATTCAGTCTTTGGAACTAGGCTGAGAAGAAGGATTCAGAGGCATCTGGATCTTAAGAAGCAGAGGTCAAGGAACAACTGCAGAGGATTCAGACTTATTCAGTTCTACTCAAGAAGCTTTGAAGGAAGCTAAGTCAGTTTGGATCTATCTGAGTTCTTCCAAGAACTCTTCAAGAAACTCTCAACTCCTCTCTTATTTTCTGAGTTGTAGAGTTAGTTATTGTAATTCAATTTTAACTTGTAGGATCCATTGGATCTGAGTGAATTGTAAGCCTATATTATAAAGGCTGAGGGTAGGGCTTGGTTGCCTGAGTGTAGGAGTTGAAGAACTCTGAGTGTAGGCCTTGATTGGCTGAGTGTAGGCCTGGGTCGCTGAGTGTAGGCCTTGGTGGCTGAGTGTAAGGCTTTGGGCCTGAGGTGTAGGAACCTAGTTGGGTTCTGAGATAGTGGAGAAGTTTGGCCGAATCTAGTACACTGCTAGATAGGCGAAGGGGGAAAGTGGATGTACCCAAAGATTGGGGAACCACTATAAATTTGTGTGTCTGCTGTGCTGTGCTGTGCTGTGGATTGGCAGTTTATATTTTGTTATTGCTGTTAGCTGTAGAAATCTGTGAGATAACTGTTTTGCTGACAACAAAGTTTCAAAAAGGTTTAGGTCACCTATTCACCCCCCCCCCCTCTAGGTGTTTAGGTACCATATCTTTCAGGGTGTCGACACTGCCGACTGGTGTCGACACAGTTGTGTCGACACCACTGGGCTGTCGGGTGTCGACACGGCTGGTGTCGACACTGCCGACTGGTGTCGACACAGTTGTGTCGACACCGCCGGGCCGGTTTTGTTGAACCCGGTCTTTTCTGCTATTGAGTATTTATACTCTCTGCTTCTTCTTTATCTTTAAGCCGATCTAGAATTTCTCCTGCCTTCCGTACAAGAGCGGCGTGTGAGGAGAAGGTTGTCCGTCCGTGCTTCTTCCGGTGACCACCGACGGAGCTCCGGTGCTCGGATTTTCCAACCGATCGTAGATCTGGAAAGCTCTTTTCGAGAACTGCGCCCTCGTGGTAATTTTCTTCCCCGTTTCTCGAGATTTTCTTGTTAGGGTTTTCGGCCCTAACCGTCTTTTCGGACATTTTCGTCCAGATTTCGGCTCCTACCGCGACGCATGGAGATTTGGAGAGTTTTTCCGGTAAATCGAGGCAAGTGGTGTTCTTGCTCTCCCTCTTGTTCTTGATTCTAAATTTTTGACCTTTTTCTACATTTGTTTGAGTTTACTATGCTTTGATTGTTGAGATACTTATCCTGAAATCCTAACTTCTCCCCCCCCCCTCTCTATTCCTGGAATTGTGTCTTGATGTCCCTCAAGCCTTAACCCCAAAATTTTAGTCCATTGAATTGGTAAACAAATTAGTTGTCGTGTTGTTATAAACATCGAGTCATCTTGTTTGTTTTTCTTATTAAACTTCACTTGCTGTACTTTGAAATGCTTGTATGCAGTCCACTTGGTTGGTTATCCCTTGAGTTTATGCTGAATAAAAACAAATGAATCCCGCTTGTATAATTATGTAACTAAAGAAACTCAGATGAACTGTGCGCGTTGGGGTCCTCCCACGGCATAGTGTTTTATACTCAGATGAATTGTGCGCGTTGGGGTCCTCCCACGGCATAGTGTTTTATACTCAGATGAACTGTGCACATTGGGGTCCTCTCTCGTCATAGTGTTTTATACTCAGATGAACTATGCGCGTTGGGGTCCTCCCTCGGCATAGTGCTTAATGCTTAGATAGACTGTGCGCGTTGGGGTTTTCCATCGGCATAGTAATTATTAATGAAAGATTGAACTTCTATTGCTGGTGCTTGTTCTGCCGTGATAATGTGTTTAGTCTTTCTTGCTCGGCTAGTTTTTTTGTTGCTTACTTTTACTCTGCTGACCGTTTTGTTGCAGTCGCTTTTTCATTCTCCTTTACTTTGAGGTTTGTGTAGTCTGCTTTTACTCTTGCACTACTTGTGACTTGCTTCTGAGGTGTTCTTCTTTTGAATTCCTTAGGATCAGAGCTATAGCAGGTTTAGCTGACAGTGTTGGGCTTCTGGTGCTGCTGGTTTCTGCGGCCGTTTGATTCCACCTCTGAGCTTGAGGTTGTTGTCTTGTTTAGACTTGTTAGATTTTGCTATGGGTTCATGTCAGTTGTTGACGCCCATAGACTTTGACTTTTCTGTGATGGACTACTTACTGTTGTTACTGCTGTTACTTTTTACCTGATTGTTCTTGCTCTCTGGGAAGGATTTATGTTAGGATGCATCTAGTTATTTTAAAGTATACAAAACTGCATTCCGGAATACTGGCATGACATGACTTCAACTACTAAATCGACTACTTTTAAGCGTACAAAAGATTTCTATATATATATATAGTAAATGTAGAAGTCACATCATCATTTTATGACACTGGACCATCACTCCCACGTAGGATAACAAATGAGCTAACTAAGTATTTTCCGCCGCGCAAAAGATGTACATTTTCTCACCTATGGACAGTAGTCCACCCGACCGAGGGACACGGTCATTAACTCTATTAATTTATATGTATTGTTTTTTTTACTAAAAGCCATAAATCTTTTTTTCGAAGTAAATGTGAGGACGGGTTGCCTGAGCATCTGCAGTTGTCCCCTGCATGGTGTGGCATCACGGCGTGTAGTTTCTCTACTCTGACGTATTTTTGAATACGGAGAAAATGCGGGTCATGACACTGCTGGAGAAGGAAAAGGGGTTGTGTGCTGCCGAAGAAGTGGAGGAAGTGGAAGTGAAATCTCAGGGAGGAGAGTCGGGACTGCTGAAGGTTGGAGGATCCCTGCCGCTGGAAGGGAAGATAGAGATGGCAGCCTACCTGCAAGACAACGACGACGTCTTTGCGTGCAGCGCCGCCGAGATGCCAGGAATTGACGCCGATGTTGCCTGCCATCTCCTCAACCTGAATATTGCGGTGGCTCCCGTTCGTCAGAAGCAGAGGAAGAGCGCTGCTATGCTGGCAGAGTCGATCAGGGAGGAGATGAAGAAGCTGCTGGACACATGTTTTGTTTCGGAGATTCAGTATCCAGGCTGATTCTTCAATGTTGTAATGGTGAAGAAGCCCAGAGGGGGCTAGTGTCTTTGTGTCGATTTTTCCATGTTAAATAAAGCTTGCCCGAAGGATTGCTACCCCTTGCCTCAAATCAACGCGCTGGTTGATTCTGCTGTCGGGTTTCCTGTGATGAGTTTTCTTGATGCCTTTTCAGGGTACCACCAGATCCGGACAAGCCAGTCGAACAAATGAGCTAACTCAGTATTTTTCGCCGCGCAAAAGATGTACATTTTCTCACCTATGGACAGTAGTCCACCCGACCGAGGGACACGGTCATTAACTCTATTAATTTATATGCATTGTTTTTTTACTAAAAGCCATAAATCTTTTACTCAAAGTAAATGTGAGGACGGGTTGCCTGAGCGTCTGCAGTTGCCCCTGCATGGCGTGGCATCACGGTGCGTAGTTTCTCTACTCTGACGTCTTTTGAATACGTAGAAAATGAGGGTCGTGACAGTTGGTATCAGAGCCAGGTTTTGCAAGAGGGTTGGTTGGTTTGACAAGCCAGTCGAACAACTTTCCCTTAAGCAAAACTCTAATCGTATCATTACATTGCATACACACATCAATATGTCATCAGTAGATTTTGATGGAAGCACGAACACTACACTCATAGCATGATAAGAAGTATACGGGGCATATTATGTAGTATGAGATGCATAATATGTCTTTGTATAAGGATCCACCATAGGTGGAAACATGTGACAGTTATGTAGTATAGGATGCATAACCATCATCACATGGATGCCCATTAGCGCGTTTTCTTTTCTTCATTACATACAATATTATGTAGTATGAGATGCATAACATTGTATGTGTACGCCGCTCATAGTATGCACTAAGGCTTTTTTTTAGAATACATAGCATGACATACATAACATATCATTGCATAAGCACACGTGCCAAGTTAAAGATCTGCATGATGACATATGTACACCCATGATTTGAAATGAAATTTATACATTCATGCATTCATATTATAGGCACAAGTTAGAAGCACAACGTCATTTTATGATTTCCCAGAGCAAGGTAACAGCAAGAGCAAGTATCGGTTCTTTTCCGATCTGATCTGAGTTTGTTCATTCCTGATCTGATTTGTGTCAGGGTATTCAAGTTTTCTAGCTTCAGTGTCTTAAGCTAAGTCCCTGATAAGTATTTTGTTTGTATCGGTTAAATATGAACCCGAAACAGTGTGTTTAGGGAATATTTTCCCAGTTTGTGATGTCTTAGGCAAAGTCAGACTAAATATCTGTTTGTTCTGTAGAATGACTCCTAAGCGCGTTGCGACGAGGTCGAATCCCCAGTCAGAGGGTGAGTCTTCTGGTGCCCAGAGCGAAGCGGTGTTCGAAGCGCTGAGGCAAAGTAATGAGACCCTAGCAAGGCAGATGGTGGACATGCAGTCCCAGATGCAATCGTTGATGGCGGTCGTCGCCGGGCAGCAGACCAGAGCGTAGGGCCCTGCTGTGGACCAAGCTGCTCCTACTCCCCTACTACTCTAGTTCCCCTAGTCGCGCTGCCGCCTGAGATGAATTTCATTTCTCACTTCCAGTGATTAGGACCTCCGTCTTATGACGGTAGGGCAGACTTCATGGCATTGGATGACTGGATTATTGCCATGGAAGAAATGTTTTCCTACTCTAGCGTTTCCCCCGATCAAAAGGTGATGATTGCGGCATATCAGCCCAAGGGTCTTGCGAAGAGTTGGTGGATCAGAGAAAAAGAGAACCTTTCTGATGGGTGCTCGTGGGAATAGTTCAGGAGTATGTTACTGAAGAAGTTCCTACCATCGGTCAAGCGAGACCGCCTAATGAATAACTTTTTACACCTGAAGCAGAGGCAACTCACTATTGGTGAGTATGAGGTCGAGTTTGGCAAGCTCAGTCATTTCACCCCAGATCTGATAGCATCTGAAGAAGGCAGAGTGAAGCGCTTTCTGGGTGGTCTGAGGTATCACATCCAGCAGTTGGTGAGCGCATACAAGTCTGAGACCTTTGCAGAAGTAGTCGAAGCTGCCTTAAAGGTTGAGGCGATAGAAAATGCGAAGAATCGGGGATCGCTTGCGAAGAAGGACAAGAGAAAATCTGACGATGGAGGAAGTGTTAGGGAATCTGGCCCTGCAGCGAAGATGGATAGAAGAGAGGCGTGCAGCTTCTGTGGTAACCCGGGGCACCCTTTCGATAAGTGCTTTAAGAGATTGGATGGGCAGAAGTTATCTCAGGTGCATGCAATCCAGGATGCTCCTAAAGGGTGTCCTGTCTGTTCTTATTGTCAGAGGAGTGTGCATGATGTGGCACGTTGTCGCAAGAAGGCTGGAGCCTGTTACCTCTGTGGCCAAAAAGGGCACATGAGGGCTAATTGCCCGCAGAGCCAGCCTGCGTTGCACGCAGTTCCGTTGAAGATTTTACCGCCGCCCCCACCTCTCGTGGACAAGGGAAAAGGAAAGTTGAATGTGCTGACCAAGGAGGAAGCCCAATCTTCGACTCAAGTGATCGCAGGTTAGCCTCTGGCTCGGCTAGTAATTTCTTTTAGTAAATTTATGGTTTCCGCATATTAGTTGGGCGCGCTATGTGTTTATGTGAATTTAAGGTGAAGAATAAGTGGGCGTGCGTTTTGTTCGATTCGGGTGCTACTCACTCTTTTGTGGCAAGGAGTTTTGTAGACCGACATCGTTGGGCTCTCGACCAGTTAGACACCTCCATAAATGTCAAATTTCCTTCAAGAGAGTTGGTGAGGTCAAGCCAGGGTATCCAAAAATGCCCCATCTCCCTAGGCGGATTTCAAGCATTTGCGGATCTGAAGGTGCTAGATCTGGTAGAATTTGACGTGATTTTGGTCATGGACTGGTTGTCCAGCTATGATGCCGTCATTCAGTGCAAGCACAAGCGCTTGGATTTCAAAGGTAGTAATGGACAGCCCATGAGTGTGTATGGTTTGCCGCGTCAGGAATCTCCGATCATTTCTGCGGTACGTGCCCGTAAATTTCTAGAGTCTAGCTGTGATTCTTTTCTTGTCTCCGTTTCTGTTCTGGGAGCTGCACCAGTTGAGCCTCGGGTAGAGGATGTTTTTGTGGTGTGTGAGTTTCCGGATTTTTATTCCAGTTAGCCTTCCTGGACTTCCTCCTAAGAGAGAGGTGGTGTTTGTTATAGACCTCGAGCCAGACACTCGCCCTATTGCAAAGGCACCGTACCGCATGGCGTCGCGTGAGTTAGAGGAGCTGCATACTCAACTGGATGAGTTATTTCAGTGCGATTTTATTAGACCCAGTTCTTCCACCTGGGGTGCACCAGTGCTCTTCGTGAAGAAAAAGGATGGAACGATGAGGCTATGCATTGATTATCGAGAGCTAAACAAGGTAACAATTAAGAACAGATATATGTTGCCTAGGATCGATGATTTGTTCGATCAGTTGCGGGGTAGCTCCATGTTCTCGAAGATTGACCTCCGTTCAGGTTACCATCAGTTGAGAATCCGGGAGTCAGACATTCCGCGAACCGCTTTTCGTTCTCGCTATGGTCACTTTGAATTTCTGGTAATGTCATTTGGATTAACGAATGCACCGTCAACTTTTATGGACATGATGAACAGGGTGTTCAAAGATTTTCTGGATAAGTTCGTGGTGGTATTCATTGACGATGTTCTAGTATATTCCAGAAATGTAGAGGAGCACGCCTTGCACTTGCGCTTGGTCTTGTCTACTCTGAGGGAGCACAAGCTGTATGCGAAGCTTAGTAAGTGTGAGTTCTGGATATCTCAAGTGTCATTCCTAGGACACATTGTAAATAAGGATGGTATCTCAGTAGATCCTGCAAAGATAGCTGCGGTCTTGGATTGGAAGAGACCTACATCGCCTAAGGAGATAAGGAGCTTCTTAGGGTTGGCAGGTTACTACAGAAGATTTGTGGAAGGATTCTCTGTTCTCTCCGCGCCGTTGACCAGGCTTACGCAAAAGAGCGCAGCTTTTGTTTGGAGTGATGCCTGTGAGGAAGCTTTTCAAGAGCTCAGGAGGCATTTGTGTTTAGCTCCTGTGTTGGCATTGCCAGTGGAAGGAGTGTAGTATGCTGTTTATATGGACGCCTCGCGAGTTGGACTCGGTTGCATGTTGATGCAGGACGACAAATTGATTGCGTATGGATCAAGACAACTGAAGGTGCATGAAAAGAATTACCCTACGCACAACCTGGAATTTGCTGCCATCATTTATGCTTTGAAGTTGTGGAGACATCTTCTGTATGGAGTGTCGTGCAAAATTTATTCGGACCATAAAAGTTTGAAATATGCCTTCACTCAGAAGGAACTGAATTTGCGCCAGCGTCGATGGTTAGAGTATGTTGCGGACTACGAAGTCGATATCCTTTATCATCCCGACAAGGCTAATGTTGTAGCAGATGCGTTGAGCCGGAAGCCCGCACACATCTTTAACCTCTCGGTGCAATACCTTGTTGAAGAGTTCTTGCTCATGGACATAACCGTAGGGAATAGCGCTTTGCCGAGTAGCCTAGAGGTGGTTGAGCCTTCGTGGATTACTGTCACTAGACTACATCAGAAGGACGATCCTGACTTGCAGCACCTCCGCAGTAGAACTGAGAAAAAGGAATTACCTGACTTTTCAATTGACGATGTGGGTACCCTAAAGTACCGTGGCAGATACTGTATTCCTGCTGTTGGGGACATCTGATCAAAAATATGTAGTGAAGCGCATGGTTCCAGTGTTGCATATCATCCCGGCTCCACAAAAATGTACAGAGATTTGAAGTAGATTGTTTGGTGGGCAGGCATGAAGAATGATATCACAAGATTTGTATCGGAATGTTTTACTTGCCAGCGTGTCAAGGCTGATCACAGAAGACCGGGTGGTAAGTTAACGCCCTTAGATATACCGAGTTGGAAATGGGAGAGTTTATCCATGGATTTCATAACCGGTTTTCCTAGATCTCCCCGAGGGCATGATGCAGTGTGGGTTATCGTGGACAGACTAACCAAGTGTGCCCACTTTGTGCCTTTCAAGGTTAGTTATTCCATGGAAAAGATAGCTGAGCTCTATCTAGACGAAGTCATCAGACTTCATGGTGTACCTACGAGTATTGTGTCAGACCGAGACTCCCGATTCACGTCTCGTTTCTGGTAAAGCTTGCAAGGAGCTCTAGGTACTGACCTTAGGTATTCTACTGCCTATCATCCTCAGACAAATGGTAAGACGCAGAGAGTGAACCAGATCTTGGAGGATATGATTACATGCTACATTCTGGACCATGGTGGGGCTTGGGATAAACGCCTCGGATTGATGGAGTTTGTGTACAATAATAGTTATCAGGAAAGTTTGCAGATGGCGCCCTTTGAAGCTTTATATGGAAGGCGTTGTCGAACTCCCCTATTTTGGGCAGAAGTTGGAGAGAAGCTGTTGCTCGGACCGGAAGTGCTGGATGATATGAGAACTTCAGTAATGCATATTCGTGAAAAACTGAGGTTAGCTCAGGAGCGATACGAGAAGTATGCAAACCAGCGCAGAGTTGATCTGGAGTTTGCAGTTGGGGACATTGTGTTTCTGAAGGTCTCTCCGATGCTGTGTGTTAAAAGATTTGGAAGAAACCATAAACTAGATCCCAGGTATGTGGGGCCTTTTTAGATTCTGGAGCGCATTGGAGTTTCTTCCTATAGACTGGAGTTGCCTGATTCTTTCCATGGTGTTCACGATGTGTTTCACGTGAGCCAGTTGCGAAAGTGTGTCCGTAGTGATCGGCATGTCCTTGAATCAGTACCCCAGTTGCTGCCTAATCTCTCGTATGTTGAAGAACCTGTCCATATTCTGGAGACGCAAGACCGTGTGCTAAGAAAGAAAACAATTCCTATGGTTAAGGTTCTCTGGCGAAATCAGGATGCAAGAGGTGCGACTTGGGAATTGGAATCCGTGATTTGAGAATTTCATCCTCAGCTGTTCTCCTAGTCTCTCTGGTTAGTATTCTAGTTTCAAGAATTCATTTGTCTTGTCTCGTTCTCTGTTCTCTTATTTCGTTCGTGTTCCAAGTTTCGGGACGAAACTTCCTTTTTGGAGGGGTGACTGTAACGCCCCTGTTTTTTCGGCATTATTTACTCCTCTTGTTGACGTCATAAGGACGTTACTTTAGCGTGCAGTTGATGGCGCACCGTCGATAGTGCGTTTTCGCGTCTTTTCGATTCAGTCGGCTAAATTCATGAATCTTTGGCAGAAACGGAAAATTTCACATTTGGAAAACTTAATTGATTGATTTTTGTCTTGCTCGTCCAGTTTCGTCGAACCAACCTTATTGTGTGTTATTTTATTTCTTTTTTCTCTTTCTGGTGTTGTCTGGGTTCAACGATCATCGAGCGGAGCTCGACGATCGCTTTTCCTTTTGGTGCTGTCTGGGTTCGACAATCGTCGAGCGGAGCTCGACGATCGCTTTTCCTTTCTGGTCGCTGCTTGGAGTTCGATGATCGTCGAGAGGAGCCGTCTGGTGTCGACACGGTTGTGTCGACACCGCTGAGCTGAGTCGTCTGGTGTCGACATAGTTGTGTCGACACCGCTGAGCTGTCGGGTGTCGACACAGCTGTGTCGACACTGCTGACTGGTGTCGACACAGTTGTGTCGACACCGCTGGGCTGTCGGGTGTCTACACAGTTGTGTCGACACTGCCGACTGGTGTCGACACAGTTGTGTCGACACCACTGGGCTATTGGGTGTCGACACGGCTGGTGTCGACACTGCCGACTGGTGTCGACACAATTGTGTCGACACCGCTGGGCTGTCGAGTGTCGACACTGCCGACTAGTGTCGACACAGTTGTGTCGACACCACTAGGCTGTCGGGTGTCGACACGGCTGGTGTTGACACTGCCGACTGGTGTCGATACCGCTGGGCCGGTTTTGTTGAACCCGGTCTTTTCTACTGTTGAGTATTTATACTCTCTGCTTCTTCTTTATCTTTAAGCCGATCTAGAATTTCTCCTGCCTTTCGTACCAGAGAGGCGTGTGAGGAGAAGGTTGTCCGTCTGTGCTTCTTCCGGTGACCACCGACGGAGCTCTGGTGCTCGGATTTTCCAACCGATCGTAGATCTGGAAAGCTCTCGTCGAGAGCTGAGCCCACGTGATAATTTTCTTCCCCGTTTCTCGAGATTTTCTTGTTAGGGTTTTCGGCCCTAACCATCTTTTCGGACATTTTCGTCCAGATTTCGGCTCCTACCGCGACGTGTGGAGATTTGGAGAGTTTTTCCGGTAAATCGAGGCAAGTGGTGTTCTTGCTCTCCCTCTTGTTCTTGATTCTAAATTTTTGCCCTTTTTTCTACACTTGTTTGGGTTTACTATGCTTCGATTGTTGAGATACTTTTCCTGAAATCCTAACTTTCTCCCCCCTATTCCTGGAATTGTGTCTTGATGTCCCTCAAGCCTTAACCCCAAAACTTTAGTCCATTGAATTGGTAAACAAATTAGTTGTCGTGCTGTTATAACCATCGAGTCACCTTGTTCGTTTTTCTTATTAAACTTCACTTGTTGTACTTTGAAATGCTTGTATACAGTCCACTTGGTTGGTTATCCCTTGAGTTTATGCTGAATAAAAACAAATGAATCCCGCTTGTATAGTTATGTAACAAAAGAAACTCAGATGAACTGTGCGTGTTGGGGTCCTCCCACGGTATAGTGTTTTATACTCAGATGAACTGTGCGCGTTGGAGTCCTCCCACAGCGTAGTGTTTTATACTCAGATGAACTGTGCGCGTTGGGGTCCTCCTTCGGCATAGTGTTTTATACTCAGATGAACTGTGCGCGTTGGGGTCCTCCCTCGGTATAGTGCTTAATGCTCAGATAGATTGTGAGCGTTGGGGTTTCCCCCTCGGCATAATAATTATTAATGAAAGATTGAACTTCTGTTGCTGGTGCTTGTTCTGTCTTGATAATGTGTTTAGCCTTTTTTGCTCGGCTAGTTTTTTTGTTGCTTACTTTTACTTTGCTGACCGTTTTGTTGCAGTCACTTTTTCATTCTCCTTTACTTTGAGGTTTGTGTAGTCTGCTTTTACTCTTGCACTACTTGTGACTTGCTTCTGAGGTGTTCTTCTTTTGAATGTCTCAGGATCAGAGCTGTAGAAGGTTTAGCTGACAGTGTTGGGCTTCTGGTGCTGCTAGTTTCTGCGGCCGTTTGATTCCACCTCTGAGCTTGAGGTAGTTGTCTTGTTTAGACTTGCCAGATTTTGCTATGGGTTCATGTCAGTTGTTGACGCCCATAGACTTTTACTTTTCTGTGATGGACTACTTACTGTTGTTACTGCTGTTACTTTTTACCTGATTGTTCTTGCTCTCTGGGAAGGATTTATGTTAGGATGTATCTAGTTATTTTAAAGTATACAAAACTGCATTCTGGAATACTGGCATGACATGACTTCAACTACTAAATCGACTACTTTTAAGCGTACAAAAGATTTCTATATATATATATATAGTAAATGTAGAAGTCACATCATCATTTTATGACACTGGACCCTCACTCCCACGTAGGATAACAAATGAGCTAACTCAGTATTTTCCGCCGCGCAAAAGATGTACATTTTCTCACCTATGGACAGTAGTCCACCCGACCGAGGGTCACGGTCATTAACTCTATTAATTTATATTCATTGTTTTTTTACTAAAAGCCATAAATCTTTTTCTCGAAGTAAATGTGAGGACGGGTTGCCTGAGCGTCTGCAGTTGTCCCCTGCATGGTGTGGCATCACGGTGCATAGTTTCTCTACTCTGACGTATTTTTGAATACGGAGAAAATGCGGGTCATGACACTGCTGGAGAAGGAAAAGGGGTTGTGTGCTGCCGAAGAAGTGGAGGGAGTGGAAGTGATCTCTCAGGGAGGAGAGTCGGGACTGCTGAAGGTTGGAGGATCCTTGCCGCTGGAAGGGAAGATAGAGATGGCAGCCTGCCTGAAAGACAACGACGACGTCTTTGCGTGGAGCGCCGCCGAGATGCCAGGAATTGACGCCGACGTTGCCTGCCATCTCCTCAACCTGAATCTCGCGGTGGATCCTGCTCGTCAGAAGCAGAGGAAGAGCGTTGTTATGCTGGCAGAGTCGATCAGGGAGGAGGTGAAGAAGCTGCTGGACACAGGTTTTGTTTTGGAGATCCGGTATCCAGGCGGGGCCTTCAATGTTGTAACAGTGAAGAAGCCCGGAGAGGGCTAGTGTCTTTGTGTCGATTTTTCCATGTTAAATAAAGCTTGCCCGAAGGATTGCTACCCCTTGCCTCAAATCAACGCGCTGGTTGATTCTGCTGTCGGGTTTCCTGTGATGAGTTTTCTTGATGCCTTTTCAGGGTACCACCAGATCCGGATGCATCTCCCCGACTACCGCGATGTCTCCTTCATAACAAGCGATCGCTGCTATAGTTACAAGATGATGCCCTTCGGGCTCAAGAATGCGGGCGCGACTTACCAGAGAATGATGGATCAAATCTTCAAGGGGCATAATGGGCGGAACTTGGAAGTATATGTAGACGATCTTCTCGTCAAGAGCAAAAGTGTTGCGGAGCACATAACGGATTTGGTGGAGAGCTTCGCTACTCTGAGGAAGTACAAGATGCGACTCAACCCGTCCAAGTGCGTCTTCGGTGCATGAAGAGGGAAGTTCTTAGGTCACCTCCTTACTCCTAGGGGGGGTGGAACCTAATCCCGACAAAGTAAAGGCCATTCTGGAGATGGCATCCCCGAGAGATCCAATGGAAGTTCAAGGATTGATGGGGAGGCTGGCAGACCTTAGTCATTTCTTATCCAAGGCGGGGGAGAAGTGCTCTACATTCTTCAAGACCCTTCGGGGGAATCAAAAGTTCGAGTGGACTTCAGAGTGTGAGGAGGCTTTCGGAAAGCTCAAGCAACAGCTGACCGAAGCTCCTCTCCTCCAAGGCCCAAAGAGTAACGAAGATCTCTTTCTCTACTTAGGAGTGGAATCAGAGGCGGTTAGCTCGGTGTTGGTTTGAGAAGAAGGCAAGAAGCAGCTCCATGTCTACTATATTAGTAGAGTTCTGCGGCAGGCGGAGGTGAGATATCCTATCCTGGAGAAGTTGGTGTTTGCTTTAGTGGTTTCAGCTCGGAGGCTCCGTCAGTATTTTCAGGCTCACTCCATCAGGGTCATCTTCGATCATCCTCTACGAAGTATCCTGGATGGAGTGGAGCATTCTAGCAGGTTGGCAAAGTGGGCGGTGGAGCTTTGCGAGTTTGATATCTCTTACTCTCCAAGGGTAGCGATGAAGGCGCAAGCAGTGGCAGATTTCCTTGCCGACTTCTCAGCCAGGGTGTAAGGAGAGGAGGGCTCTTCTAGCATAGTTTCATGGAAGATGTTTGTGGATGGGGCTTAGGGCAGATATTCCATGGGAGCCTGAGTCGAGCTAGTGAGTCCCCAGGGAACCAGGATCGAGCAAGCAGTCGAGATCCTCTTCCCCATTACAAACAATCAGGCTGAGTACGAAGCCTTGGTGGCTGGCTTGCGTCTCGCCAAGGAGTTGGCAATCCAAGATATTTGGGCCTTCACCGACTCGATGGTAGTCGCGTCTCAGATCAAAGGCGAGTTCGAGGTGAATGATCCGATCCTGCAGAGATACTTAGTCAAATTGAAAGGTCTGATCGGGGGTTTCAATCTTTCTTTGTCGACCACGTACCCCGAGAAGAGAATTCGGAAGCCGACTACCTTGCCAAGTATGGCCCCCGGGTTAGGGGGACCGTGACTGAACTGTTCCGACCGTCCATCGAAGAAGGAGAGATGATGGAGATCGAACAAAGGATATTCTGGAGGGACTCGTTTATTTCCTTTTTTACAACAGGAGAGGCTCCTGCCAGCGAGGGAGACCAGAGGAAGTTCCATTACAAAACAGCATATTATCTACTACAGGAAGGAGAGCTCTATCGCAAAACCATCTCAGGCCCTCTGGCCCGGTGTCTGTTAGAGGTGGAAGTCCCTCGTGTTCTGGAGGAGATTTATTTGGGAGAGTGTGGCAGCCACTCCGGGACCCGCACTCTTGAGTTAAGAATTCTAAGGCACGGGTATTTCTGGCCCACCATTCGGAAAGATGCGGAAGCCTTCTCCAAAAAATGTCTCCAATGTCAGCTCTTTGCGCCTCTTCAACTACAACCAGCTCAGCATCTGCGCTCGATCACTGCTCCATGGACCTTCGCCATCTAGGGGATGGACTTGATCGGCCCTTTTCCTCAGGCCAGTAGACAAAGGAAGTTTGTGCTTTTCATGATCGATTATTTCTCCAAATGGATCGAGGCAAAAGCTCTGGCCAAGTCCACGTCGCAAATTGTAAAGAATTTTATTTGGGGAGAGATTGCATGCAGGTTCGGGATTCCTCTTGCCACCGTCACCGACAATGGGCCACAGTTCGCCAGCTTGGAGTTAGAGGACTTCTGCAAGCAGCTAGGGACGGATCTTCGATTCGCCTCTATGCATCATCCTCGTAGAAACGGATAAGTGCAAGCCGCCAACAAGTTGATCATCAACCTCCTGAAGAAGAAAGTCACCAACTTGAAAGGCAATTGGGCAGAGCAGCTCCCCTTAGTCCTCTGGGCTCTAAGAACAACTCCAAACTCGGCCACGGGGGAAACTCCCTTCAAGTTGTCCCACGGGTCTGAGGCACTCATCCTAGTGGAGTTTGAGGTTCGGAGCCCGAGAGTCATAGCAGCTGGAGACGATAGCGAAGAATGGCACTTGGATAATGAAGATGCTCAAAGGCTCTCGCTGGATTTCGTTGAAGAGCTCCGTGACTTGGTCTCCATCCGCCAAGAGGAGATCAAGCGGCGTATGACAAAACACTTCGACAAGAATGTCCGCCTAAAGCATTTCCTAGCAGGAGATATGGTCTTGAAGAAGGTGGACGCCGCGGGAAGAGGGGCAACAGTTGGCAAGTTGCATCCTAATTGGGAAGGTCCCTTCATCATCCAAGAAGCCTTGGCCATCGGAGGCTATTATCTCCAGGATCATGTTGGAGAGTAGCTGGGAGGTACTTGGAGCGGAGATGGCCTGAAAAGGTTCTATTCCTATCGGCCAATGATGTATTTTATTTGTACATGCTTTCATACATATATAAAGATAATGTCAACTGCTTGGCTTCTCCTTTTTGCTTTTTCATCTCAAGATTTCTGAGACCTTAGGGTTCTGCTCCGAGATCGATCCAAGAAACTGACTGTCGACCCGTTCCTCCTAGATAGCCCAGTGCGGACGATGGGACGATGCCTCGGGATATAAGAGCCCTTGTAAGACCGGACCCCTGCATTGTCGGTCGAGATCAGCTCCCCCCTTGCATGTCGGCCTAGCTACCCCCAATTGCATCTCTCCTCCGACTGGAGGAACTAGCAGGAACAGGTTTAGACTCCGACCTCTTGGATTCGAGGAAGGATCAACCTTTTCGAGCTCTCATTTGGGCAACAACCCCATTGTTTTCAAAGGCAGGATAACCAGCCGAAGCACAAAGATAGGCCCAAGGGAAAATGTTAGTCGCGAGTGCGTCCTGGAGGACCCTCGGAAAAACATTGCCCCTCGCTCGTGCATGAACGCTCGTAGTCGGGTAGCAAAGCTGGAATGATCAACGGTCGGATTGGGAAACGTGCCTTCGAGCTGTTTCTCCTAGATAGACCAGTGCAGACAATGGGATGATGCCTCGGGATATAAGCGCCCTTGCAAGATCGGGCCCCTGCATTGACGGCCGAGATCAGCTCCCCCCTTGCATGTCAGCCTAGCTACCCCCGAATGCATCTCTCCTCCGGCTGGAGGAACTATCAGGAAAAGGGTTGGATGCCAACCTCTCAACTCGAGGGCGACGAGATCATCGTTCTCTTTTTAATTTCTTCATCCTCAAAAATATTGGTGCGCTTGATTCATTTTCAATCTCTTGAAGCAGCAGGAAAGACGACTCCAACAACGTTTCAACTCCTCGAGTGTTAGGGTCGACGTAAGTCCAAATCCCTGCACGAGCTCCTCTCCTGCATATTGGCCAAAGACCTCCTCGAGTGAGATCAAGTTCCTTGTTGGAGTGATGTCGTAGTCCGAAATCTCTGTACAAGCTCCTCTCCTGCAGACCGACTACTTGCCTCCCCGAGTCGAATTACACCACTCCAGTTGAGCAAGGCTCCTGAGAGCTGTCGACTCCAACAACATTTCAAATCCTCGAGTGGTAGTGTCGCCGTAAGTCCAAATCCCTGTACGAGCTCCTCTTCTGCATATTGGCCAAGTACCTCCTCGAGTGAGATCAAGCTCCTCGTTGGAGTGATGCCATAGTCCGAGATCTCTGTACGAGCTCCTCTCCTGCAGACTGACTACTTGCCTCCCCGAGTCGACTTACACCACTCCAGTTGAGCAAGGCTCCTAAGTGCTGTCGACTCCAACAACATTTCAAGTCCTTGAGTGGTAGTGTCACCGTAAGTTCAAATCCCTGCACGAGCTCCTCTCCTGCATATTGGCCAAGGACCTCCTCGAGTAAGATCAAGATCCTCGGTAGAGTGATGTCGTAGTCCGAGATCTCTGTACGTGCTCCTCTCCTGCAGACCGACTACTTGCCTCCCCGAGTCGACCTACACCACTCCAGTTGAGCAAAGCTCCTGAGAGCTGTCGACTCCAACATCCAAGACCTCGAGTGGGAGTGTCGCCGTAAGTCTAAGTTCCTGCACGAGCTCCCCTCCTACATATTGGCCAAGGACCTCCTTGAGTGAGATCAAGTTCCTCGCTGGAGTGATGACGTAGTCCGAGATCTCTGTACGAGCACCTCTACTGCAGACTGACTACTTGCCTCCCTAAGTCGATTGATTCCCACCTCCAGTTGAGCTTGGCTCTTGTTGGGTGTCGACTGATTCCCACCCTCATTTGAGCTTGGCTCCTGATGGGTGTCGACTACTCCCAATCACCAACCAAGCTTAGCTCCTCATAGGGTGTCGGCTCTGGTCTTCGAGCCAGTCAGAAATAACTCCGAAAAAATAAATGAATTATACAGGTGCGGACAGGCATTGGAGAGTATGCAAGTATGTATGGGCGAATGTGTTACGGCGACCACGACAAGCGAGCGAGTATATTGAGGCAAGTATATGTACTGGATAAGCGAGTATCGGGAGGCGAGTAACTACACGACTATAAACGATGTCAGCGTGCGAGTAAAGCATCACGAGCACTCATCCTCCCCGAGCCTATGAGCCTAGCGAGTATCATCAATCAAAAAGCATGCGAAAAAAAAATGGCGACAATGTGGTAATTCAAACGTGTATTAATATATGTTTCAAAAATTTTACAAGTTACAAAAGATTGTTGTTACAAAAAATTCACTAACTGCTATGTGCGAGTATGATGAATATCGGCGAGCAACTAGGACTCATCGTCGCCAGTATCAGGCCGATATTCCTCATCTCCAATGTCAGCATCCTCCTCTTCCTCGTCGTCATCCTCGCTCTCCTCCACGCCACTACTGCTGCTGCCACCGCTGCTGCTACTGCTGTCGCTACTGTCGAAGCCCGATGAGGGAGAAGGTATGCAATCTGGCGAGATCGATTCATCGATGAGCAGTTCGGGGAGAAACTCGTCAACAGTAAGCTGGTTCTCCCCCTCGGCGAACTGGCCGTTGAGCCTCAGCCTCGCGAGCATCACATTCCCCGCAGTGTGAGCTATCTCGCGGCGAACAGACAACCTCTCCTCCCAGAGAATGTGAGATCTCTTGATCGCGTAGTGAGGATCGTCCTCCGGTCACGGCGCTTCTGGCTGAGGAGCTGAAGAACTCGCGCGGCCCTCCAAGGCAGTCAGGTGACTCTCCATCTCAGCGGCGCGGACTTGGGCCGCCTCCAAATCCGCTTGAGACTTGGCGAGTTTTGCCTCCCACTCAGAGAGCTTCTTGGCGGCCTCAATCTCGGCAGCCTACGACAAAGAACGGAAAGTCATTGAAATGAATCCAAGCCCAGCACCAGCATGGTCGCACGCAGGAAGCGACTTACTTCATAATCCCTCCAGCGAACAGACTCCATGTCGAGTTTGATCGCCTTCTTGGAGACGACTTGCAGGGCCTTAGTCGTCTCCAACAGTTTCCTCACCGAGTAGTGGTTTAGCTCGACAGCTCGCGCAAGCGAGTATGATGCCTGCTGGGCGAGATCCTCCGAGCTGAGGTCCAGCATCGACTCGGCATCCCCTCTCCTGTATAGCACGTAAAGGACGATGAAGTCCTCCCCATTGTCCTCCCAGTCCGCCGACCAGTAGGGGAGGTTGGTGCTCAGCATCACCAAATGTTCATATTCCGACCAGGTCACCAGCGGGCGGCCATAGACGTCCACCGCCGCTAGCCCCAAATTGAAGTTGGGGTGGAAGTGGGGAGGGCGAGCATCTGGAGGAGATTCGTTGTCATCAGGTCGCGGCGACGACACCTTCAGCTTCTTGGTTGTAAGGCCGACGACCTGGCTTTTCCCTTTCCTTTGGCGGGCCTCTTTTTCTCGCCAACATCAGCCGGCGGATTAGGCTCACGAAGTGAGGTGACGACTTCCTTCGCCGGAGGAAGCGGCTTCTCCGGGAGCTCGCACGCCACTGTAAATGTCGGGCGAATATCAATATCAAACTACAACTAGCGAGGCGAGTATGCAGTAGATGATTCTCGCGCGAAACTTACCCTCGTTGGGATGGATCTCCATCAAAATGTTGACGTTTAGTCGCCAGAAGATCACGTCGAACCGGCGACCACAGAACGACTCCACCAGTTGCTCGCGGAGGCCCTCCAATATTGGCGAGAGGAAGGCGACATCGGCAGGTTGATGCGGCCTCCCCAGGACGCCTGCGAAGTCGCCTTCGATGATGACTAGCAGCTCGCTCCATAGATGGTCCTTATTCACCATCCCCACCAGAGTGCAGACATGGCTGCTGAAGTAAACCACTCCCTCGGCGGTCGTGGCGAAGGCAAAGATCTTGCGGAAGATGGAAAGGTCGAAGGCGACCCTCTCTTCCCGCAAGTAGCACAAGAACCCCATGATGATCGTCACACCATTAGGGTTGATCTGTGCAGGGACGATGCCGAAGTATCATAGGATCTCGCAATACTCCAGCCATAGGGGAAGTAGCAGGCCAACGTCAAAGTGACGGAGCGGCAGGACCAGCGCACCCTCTATATAGGTGTTTAGTCGCTCGCTGCGACTAGGAAGCCTTGCCGAGTATCCCTCAGGCAAAAGTTGCTCTCTAAAGTGCTCCAGATCTTGCTCGGTTGATATCGACTTCTTGAATGTCGCATCAGCAAAGTTGACGACATGGGCTTGTCGGCGAGCACTGGCGTCGTCTCCCACCATTTCACGAGATTGGCGAGCTGAAAGAAGAAAGGAGGGCGAGAAAGGAAAAGATTGAAGCACGCGAGCAGATAAGATACTCGCGAGTTAGAGATTGGAAAGCATAACAGCTTACTTATATCCTACCTACCCCCTTTATTTATAGGCAAAGGCAAAGGGGGGCATATCCCTGCCCTGGCGAGTATTGTCCTAAGTCGCCCTCTGGGTGAGTGAATGGATCTCGGCATCCACATCAGCAAAGTCACAATGATGATCAGAAAATTGCATAATAAACTCGGCAAGCACAGAACAAGATATCGCCAAAAACATACAGAAGGAAGCATAAGTGAATAAGGCGCGAGATACAGACTCGCTTATTGCAGTAACCAATGATTGTTCATTACAAACAACTCGCACATGGCGAGCTTCAAATAAAAGAAAAGGAGAAAATTCAAATCCTAGGAGGTCTCTCTGGAGGATGAGGATGTCGCCCAGCCCAACCCATCTCACGCGCCCGCCGATAGTGCTCCATCGCCAGCATCATCGCATCATCGCCAAGCCGCAGTTGCTCTTCCATCCTCGTCAGCCGTCCAACGAAGCCCATACTCGCGCGGATGCCGGCCAACTCATCGAGGACAAGCTGGAGGCGATGATTATTGATCACCAGCTGGCGATCATTCTCCTTCACCATGTGGAAGCGGGCTTCATAGCTCTCCAGAGTACTCCGGAGCTCTTCAATCTTTGCCACCCGCACTTCCAGAGATGATATCCGCCGATGTGGTTCGCAGATCGCCAGTTTATCGAACTTGCTCTCCAGCTCCAGGTAGGCGCGAGCAGCGGCGTGGCGATACTCACTGCCCGACAACCCGATGACGTCGATGAAGGCCGCCCCTGGAGTCGTCGGCCGATCTATCTGAACAAGAAAGTCGCCAGGTTAGGAATGGGGAATTTAGTCGCCAAAAGCAGCACCAGTAAAGGCATTTACCATGGCGAGGAGATCTAGATCGGCGAGGAGAAGAGCCACGAGTTGGAGCATCTCGCCGGTCAGAAGATGGCCCACCAGCATGCTCGGCCGCCTTGCCTTGCACACGACCTCCATGGCCGGGATCTCCCACTCTCGGCGGGAAGTAGCTCGGTCGCGGCTTGACCGCCTTCCCGACCACAAGCTGCGATGAAGGAGGCGTGGGCAACAACGAAATAGCTGGTTATTGTGGGTTCTTCAATGGAGGAGGCGCAGGAAGTCGAGTCGTAGCAACCTATGGAGGAGCGACAAGAGGCGGTGGCAGCGGCAAAGATACAGTTACCGCCGGGATGGCAGCGACATTCGGAGGAGGTGGCGGCGGCAACGCAGAACTTGCTGCCAACAGCGCAGGATCTCGAGCAGGGGCGGGCGAGGCCTTACTCGTCGGAAGGTCCTTGCTCGCTGACGCAACTTTCTTTGGTGAAAGTTCCTTCATCGACGTCTCCTTGCTCTCAAGCACCACCTTCTTTGGCAGAGGATCCTTCAGCGACGGTTCCTTGCTCGTCGTAGGAACTGAGGCCTCAGGTGTCCTCTTGGCGCCAACATGAATCCGGACCATGTGCGCGGTCCTGATTGGTCTCTCGACAGAGAAGGCGAGCAGCGGGGCGACGTTCAGAACCGCGTCAGCGCCCCCCGCTGGGCAATCTACGAGTAGCGAAAGAAAGTCATCAAGAAGAGTCAACAGTCAACAAAGTAGAAAAGAGCATCTCGGCAACATGGCGACCTGACAGGGAGACGACTTCGATCTGTTGCGGCGCTGAAGTGGTGGTGAGTTCCGGGATGTTCAGCGAGCCGAGGAGGCTCGCGTCAGGGGTGACTACATTGGGGATGTCATCCAGCCCAAGATCGCCGAGCAACCTCAGAGTGCTGGCAGAACGCGCGGGATTGTTGGTGGAAGCCGCGACTTGAGAAGGAGGTGGCGGCGAGTCAACTGCATCAGAGGCGGGTTTCTTCTTGGGTTTCTTGGTCTTCTTCTTCTTGAGGGGGGTAAGTCGGCGACGGCGTCTTCGTCGCGCGGCCTTTTAGTCTTAGCAACGCCGAGAATGCTAGTTAGCGCGGCGAGGCGGTCTTGAAGAAGTTTATCGGCATCCAACATTTTGCGTGAGCTCTGGCGACCCGTTTGAAGAATCAGGCCCCCCTATTTATAGAGATCGACAGCCAGTCATCAGTTGCAAGCAGGTGTGATACGAGTCATAGCAGCTTGCCGAATAAGTGTTGGATGATTATTTCCAAGCTCCTATGTTGCTCAGAAAGAGCGGGGATTGTGTACAACCCATATTCGTCGAGGGTGGGTCCTACCATAGCCAGGTCAGCATAAGTCAAGGTCAAAAAGTTAACATCAGGGGTCAAATTCAGCATACATGATCGCGGAAGGCCTGAGCGAGTATAGGCGAGATCCCCTCGCATACTAGCCAGGTAAGCGACTAGGCAAGATACTCGCCTAGCCCGTGCGAGTTCCCCAGGAAGTCGCCTAGTAGCTAGGGGGTGGGGTATAAATATGACCCCCCCCCCCCCCCCCGCCCTCCTTGGATTTGTCTATAAATAGGACCCCAGGGGTATGAGGCGAGGCACTGGAAATCCGCTGCAGGATACTCGCGAGCTTCACCTTTGAGATACTAGCCAGGTCTTTGGATTCCTCTTCCTTAGAGATCAAGTCGCGACCTTGTGATTTCGTCACCAGCTAGTCTCCCTCGTACCCAGTTCGGCCAGCTTTGGTTGAGAAGGGGTTACTCCTTTCGAGCATCCGAGTACGTGGTGAGACCTTCCTGCCGCAACATCTGGGGCCATGTCTGACCTGATTCTTCATCCTAGTCAACCCAGCCGTCTGATCTAACCTCTGAGCAGGTAAGCTTAGGCGGCTTTGGTCCTATTTCGAGGTGGGAATTTTGTAACGCCCCCTACCCGTCGCATCGCATATAGCAGTAGGTCCGGCCGGGGCCCGACGCCATATACCACAGACAGACCGGGTGGTTACTTATGGAAACCATCCAACCAATCTCAACGTCCTACACAGAGCATTCTAGCGGAAGCAATTAATATAAGTTGCAAAACAAGAACCCAGCACAAGCATGAATGTCCACTAAAACCAACAGGAATGTCATTACAAAATACTCAAAAGTCGGCCTTAAGGCCTTACAAGATGTTTCATTTGTCTATTACATGATTTACCAACCTCGGCACGCAGGCCGGCCATACATGAATAAAATAGAAAACATTTCCACTTGGGCCTTCGAGGGCCAGCTTCGCAAAAAGGGCTTTAGCCCGCTATTGACCGCTTGGTCCAGCTGCACCTGCAAGCAAACAAACCACCGCACGGTGGCAAACAAAGCAACGGTCAGCAATGCTGACCAAATTATAACGATCCCGCCCCCAACTCGGGGCGGCGATGCTCCTTCCCTGCATTTCATTAGCACAAGCGAGCAATGCATATAACCATAGCCATCTCATCACAGACGTTGGCTCGTACGGCCACACGTCCCGTGCACTCAGGGCACATTCTCGGCGAACCGGTCGATGTCACGTCAATTAAAGCCATTAACATTCCGGACTCACCACCGCCACTTAGACGGCCATTCCTATGAGCAATTCGTCTTCATGGTATTGGTCACGTCAATTTAAGCCATTGACCACTGAAGACTCACATCTATGCCAACGGCGAGTGCCATGTAACTTTAGGTCTCTCTAACCCGAACGACATAAAGCGGGTACGGCTCCATCTAACCCGTGCTCACATCGCAACGGCAATTTAAGCCATTTGCGCGGGTCAAACTTTCACCGAGTCCCATTCTACCGCAAGACACATAACCCCGTTATGTTCATGTTGGCACTCAGGCCACCAAGTTGGCAAGACCTCGTGTCCGCCCAGTTTTCCGGGTGCACCTTTGGGTTAGTCCCCAAGGCTCCCTGCTGCAATCTACCGCGTAGAAAACCCGAAAAACACCCAATAGCACGGAGTCTTCTCCGGCCTTATGCAATGCAACATCACCGATCCGAACTACATGTCCGGGTAGGCTTCAACCAAAATGCCTATGTCCGTTCTCGCATACGGACGCTAAACAACGGGGACTTTACATATCTACCCGAAGGAACGCCTCCAACTCTTCGCAAACTCGCGAGAGAGGGCTTCCTATGCTAAGAAAGAGAGCTATCATGCTCACAAGTGAGGATCGTTACCCTTGCGTTCCTCTTTGGCGCCATCGAAATGTAATCGGATAGAAATCACCGCGCTTGCGTTGCCTCCGTGGATCCGGAGTCGGCTTGCGATTCGGAGCTCCGAAGCTCCTCCAATGGCGGATCTAGCTCCTCTTCCTCTAGCCTTGGCTCTTCTTTCTCCAAGGGTTTGGAGAGAGATCAAGTGATGAAAAGTGTGGATTTTTCTAAGTCAAACCCGTGTATATCCTCCCAGGAACCATCCCCAACCGTCGGATCTCAACCTAAGAAAACGAGCGGCTTTGATTCGGGGCTGAAATGCCCAATCTGGGCCGAACACGGCTTGGCACACGCCCGTGTCCAGGGCCGTGTGCCGCATTCGCCGTCAAAATCGAATCTTCTGAACACGCACACGGGTATCGAACACGCCCGTGTTCGAGCTGACACGCCCGTGTTCCAGCTGACACGGCCGTGTAGCCGGCCGTGTACCCATGATTTTTCCCCCGTTTCCAACCCGAGCACTGCACGGGTTCTAGGACACGCCCGTGTCCTTGCCCGTGTCACATTGACACGCCTGGGCCCCAGGCCGTGTACACGGGACATTTCGTCGAGGGGAGAACGACGACTCGCTGACACGGCCTTGGACACGCCCGTGTCCGAGGCCGTGTGCCTTGTCTCGACGATCGTCGAGTGAATCTCGACGATTTCACCTTGACGATCGTCGACACGGGTCGACACGCCCTGCGACACGCCCGTGTCGCAGGCCGTGTGCCCATTCTCGACGAATCGTCGAGAATAACTCGACGATTTCACGGCTAAGTGTCGACACGGGTCGACACGCCCTGCGACACGCCCGTGTCGCAGGCCGTGTGCCCATTCTCGACGAATCGTCGAGAATAACTCGACGACTTCGCGGCTAAGTGTCGACACACGCTTGACACGCCCTGGGACACGCCCGTGTCCCAGGCCGTGTGCCTTCAGCCAGAAACCAAAACTGGCCCAAAACGTCCCCCTTTGCTCCTTTGAGTTTCGGGGCGTTACAACTCTACCCCTCTTAAAAGAATTTCGCCCACGAAATTACATAAAGGGAAAAACATGTACAAAACAAAATTTGTACCTGAGCGGAACAACTCCGGATATTCGTCAAGCATCGTCTGCTCTCGCTCCCAGGAGAGCTCCTCACGACCGCAATTGTCCCACCGGACTTTGACCATCCTGATCTCTTTATTGCGTAGCCGCTTGACCTCCGAGTCTTCAATCCGCACGGGCTTGACCTTTGTCGTTAGCCCACTATCCACCGGCACTTGATCGACCGCGATCACTTGCGTAGGCTCTTGCACCGCCTTCCGAAGCACCGAAATGTGGAATACATCGTGTAAACCACTTAGCTCCACAGAAAGCTTCAACCTATAGGCCGCTTCTCCTACTCGCTCCAGAACCTCGAACGGTCCAAGGTACCTCGGGCTTAGCTTTTTCAATCGTCGCACCCGCGAGACACCCTTGAACGGCTTGATCTTTAGGTACACATAATCACCCACAGCGAACTCCACGTTCCTGTGCTTGGCATTATAGTACTTTGCTTGCCGGTCCTGAGCGATGAGTAACCTCTCCCGAATGGTTCTCACCAAAGAAGTAGCACCCTCTACTTCCGATCGCTTATACAACTTTGACTCACCCGTTTCTAACCAAGACAACGGCGTGCGACATCTTCTACCATATAGGGCCTCGAAAGGCGCCATCTGAATACTTGCTTGGTAGCTGTTGTTGTATGCGAACTCCACCAAATAAAGGTGGTCCTCCCATTGCTTTCCGAAGTCCAAGACACACATGCGAAGCATGTCTTCCATCGTTCTATTGACCCTCTCGGTCTGCCCATCCGTTTGTGGATGGAAGGCTGTGCTAAACTTCAGCTTTGTTCCCAACATTTGCTGCACCAGCCTCCAATCATTGGACGTGAACCGCCCATCACGGTCACTCACGATGCTGCGGGGCACACCATGAAGCCGCACTATGTTATCCACATAAAGCTTTGCCAGCTTCTCCACCGGATCATCCTTCCTATGCGGAATAAAATGCGACACCTTTGTTAATCGATCCACGACCACCCAAATGGCGTCGTTCCCCTTTTGCGACCTTGGCAAACCATGCACAAAGTCCATAGAGATGTCGTCAAATTTCCACTCCGGAATAGGCAAGGACTTAAGAAATCCTCCCGGCTTTTGGCACTCCGCCTTTACCAAGGCGCAGGTTTGGCACTTCGCTACGTATAGCGCCACATCCTTTTTCAAACCCGGCCACCAAAATAGCTTCTTCACATTGCGGTACATCTTCGTGCTCCCTGGGTGAATCGAGTACTTGGTATGGTGCGCCTCGTACAACAACTCCACCCGTAAATTGCCCACACTTGGGACGCACAAACGACCGTCTTTCCACAGCAATCCGTCCTCTACAATGAATTGGGAATTTGACCCATCCAAAGCCTCTATCATGAACTGCTTCATATGAGCATCCATATCCAAAGCCTGCCGAATCCGATCAGCCAGGTCATATTGGACTTCAGTCCAATTCAGCACTGCTTCAGCACTAGATTGTCTATCCACACAAACAATCTCCAACGCCTCCAGCTCCTGCACCAACCGCTCATCATGCACTGATAGCCAATTCGCTTGAGCTGGGGCTCGGCGACTCAACGCGTCCGCAACCGCATTCCCTTTGCCAGGCACGTAGTGGATCTTGAAAGTATAGTCCCTCCAGGAACTCCATCCACCTACGCTGCCGCATATTCAGATCTTTCTGATCAATCAAATACTTTAGGCTCTTGTGATCGGTGTAGATATCAATCTTCACACCGTACAAATAGTGTCTCCACAGCTTCAAGGCAAAAATCACGGCCGCCAACTCCAAGTCGTGGACCGGATAATTCCTCTCGTGCACTTTTAGCTGTCTCGAGCCATAAGCTATCACGCTGCCGTGCTGCAGTAGCACGCAACCCAAACCACTGCCCGAAGCATCGCTATATATCTCATAGCCTTCGGTTCCACATGGCGAACTCAACACAGGCGCCGTGGTCAACCGACACTTCAATTCCTCAAAAGCTCGCGCGCACTCCGGCGTCCAAACGAACTTATGATCCTTCCTCGTCAAAGTAGTGAGAGGTAGCGCTATCCGCGAGAAGTTCTCTACGAAGCGCCTATAATAACCGGCAAGCCCCAAAAAGCTCCGGACTTCTGCTACCGTAGCAAGCTCAGGCCACTCCCGTATCGCAACAATCTTCGCCGGATCCACCGCAATACCCTCTCCACTCACTATATGCCCGAGGAACGCTACTGAGGATAGCCAAAACTCGCACTTCGAGAACTTGGCATACAACTGGTTTCTCCTGAGTGTCTCCAACACCAAATGGAGATGCTTGAAGTGATCCTCCTCACTTTGCGAGTACACCAAAATATCGTCGATGAAGACGATCACGAAATGGTCTAGGTACTCCCTGAACGTCCTGTTCATCAAGTCCATGAATACTGACGGCGCATTAGTCAGCCCAAACGGCATGACCGTAAACTCATAATGCCTGTATCTCGTACTAAACGCTGTCTTCGGGATATCACTCTCCCTTATCCGCAGCTGATAGTACCCAGACTTGAGATCTAACTTCGAGTACACCGTCGACCCGACTAACTGATCAAAGAGATCATCAATCCTAGGGATCGGGTACTTATTCTTCTCAGTCAGCTTGTTTAGCTCCCGATAATCAATACACAACCTCAAGCTTCCGTCCTTCTTCTTAACAAAGAGGACCGGTGCGCTCCAAGGCGAAGAACTCGGGCGTACATACCCTTGCTCCAACAACTCTTGCAGTTGAACTTTCAGCTCCGCCATTTCCTTAGGCGCTAGCCGATACGGAGATCGTGACACAGGCTTTGCACCTGGCACTAGCTCGATAGTAAAATCTATCTCCCGTTGTGGCGGGGCTCCAGGAAGATCTGCAGGGAACACATCAGGGTATTCCGATACCACTGAAATACAATCCATAGCGGGCTTCGGCTTTGCAACCTCCACTAGAGTGAAGAACAGTTCTGCTCCGGCACGAACTGCCTTAACCACTTGAAGAGCAGACATCAATGTTTTGCTCGACCCCTTTAAGCCCTTAAACGTCGTCTCACGACTCGCTCCCAGCTTGACTTCCTTGCTACCGCAATCTATATGGGCCTGCTGCTCCGAGAGCCAGTCCATGCCAAATATGACGTCAAACTCCACTAACGGAAGTAAAGACGCCCGCAGGTCGAACTCCTGCTCTCCAATACGAGTCTTAACCTCGCAGATCCTAACCGCTCGCATCGAACACCCATTGGGCAATAACACATCCAACTTGTCCTTCGCCATCGAAGAAGGGACTCCGATGCGTGATATAAATCCTTCGGACAAGAAGGAGTGTGAAGCTCCCGTATCAAAGAGTGCTCGTGCGGGATTTTCACAAATCATTACAAATCCTAAACAAGCAGTGGTAAGGTAACATATACATAACAAGCATATAAAGTTGACTTGCTATAAATTAAACCGTACCTGTCACCACGTCAGCTTGTTTAATGGCCTCCTGTTGGCCAAGATTATAGACCCTTGGTTGGGCCGGAGCATAGTGGGATGCGGTCGACTCCACCGCCTTTCCCTTCTCTTCGTAGGTAGCTCCTGGCCTCCTTTCGGACTTAGGACGTCCGCTCCAACAATCACGGGCGAAATGCCCCGTCTTGCCACAAGTGAAGCACGCGCCCGGGGTCCGACTCGTAGTCGCCCCAGAAGCACCAGAAGGAGCTGGACCCGAAGTCCTATGCTTCTTGAAAGTCCTCCGATAGCCAGACTTCGAAGTAGTCGGCACTTTAAACTCAGATTTCTTTTCAACCAAGCCTTTCTTCGCTTGTACACTCTTCATGTCCTTCTCCAAGGACCGGGCAGTATTGACCAAGGTTAGGAAACCCTGCGTCATCGGCCCCGACAGTAATAGTCTCAGCTCATCCCTCAGACCTTCGTAGAAGCGATTAGTCTTGCGCTCCTCATCCATGATGGTAGAGCTCGCATAACGACTCAACCGCGTAAACTCGTGGAGATATTCATCCACGCTTCGCTCACCCTGCACCAACCTCAGGAACTCATTCTCCATTGAAATCCTCTGAGTAGAAGGGAGGTATCTTGCTAAGAACAATTCCGAGAACTCTTCCATCGGAACGTCTATCAATTGTCTTCCTCTCAGATGATGCAGCTCCAAGCCTTCCCACCACATCCTTGCTTCACCGTCCAACAGGAACGTAGCAATGGTGGTCATCTGCCACTCCTCCGTCTCCGTCGCTGTCATGACTCTCTTCACCCTAGAGAGCCAGTCTTCAGCCTGAGATGGGGTTCCCAACCCCGAGAATAACGGAGGGTTAAAGCTCATTACATGCTTCAACTGCCTCTCAGTCGCCCTCCTTGGCACTATTGGTTCTACAACCACTTGCTCCATCCTCCTCGGCTCCGCCTCTTGAAGAGGTACTTGCTCCATCACAGGAGCTGGCTGCTGCGCTTGCCTCCCAGGCTGCGCATTTATCACGGCTAACACCGCTTCAGCCACCAATCTTATATTTTCAGCCGACAAAGGTGTTGCGGGAGCAACTTCTGGTGCACTACTAGCCTCAGAACCTCGGCGTTCTGACGGCCCAACACCACTTCGGGTCACCTATAGTGGTACAAAACACCGTTAAGCGACCAAATAACATTGCAAACAGCAATTATAGGAACACGCAGGTTCCTCAAACACGAGTATTTTCATTCCTAAGTGGACATTCATGGGTTCTTTTTACTGTTATAACGATGACGCACACAATGTGCTCACCACCCCTTAAAAAGAATTCGCCCACGAATTCACTTTAAGCCCGACCAAAACCAGTAGTCTGATACCAAATTGTAACGCCCCCTACCCGTCGCATCGCATATAGCAGTAGGTCCGGCCGGGGCCCGACGCCATATACCACAGACAGACCGGGTGGTTACTTATGGAAACCATCCAACCAATCTCAACGTCCTACACAGAGCATTCTAGCGGAAGCAATTAATATAAGTTGCAAAACAAGAACCCAGCACAAGCATGAATGTCCACTAAAACCAACAGGAATGTCATTACAAAATACTCAAAAGTCGGCCTTAAGGCCTTACAAGATGTTTCATTTGTCTATTACATGATTTACCAACCTCGGCACGCAGGCCGGCCATACATGAATAAAATAGAAAACATTTCCACTTGGGCCTTCGAGGGCCAGCTTCGCAAAAAGGGCTTTAGCCCGCTATTGACCGCTTGGTCCAGCTGCACCTGCAAGCAAACAAACCACCGCACGGTGGCAAACAAAGCAACGGTCAGCAATGCTGACCAAATTATAACGATCCCGCCCCCAACTCGGGGCGGCGATGCTCCTTCCCTGCATTTCATTAGCACAAGCGAGCAATGCATATAACCATAGCCATCTCATCACAGACGTTGGCTCGTACGGCCACACGTCCCGTGCACTCAGGGCACATTCTCGGCGAACCGGTCGATGTCACGTCAATTAAAGCCATTAACATTCCGGACTCACCACCGCCACTTAGACGGCCATTCCTATGAGCAATTCGTCTTCATGGTATTGGTCACGTCAATTTAAGCCATTGACCACCGAAGACTCACATCTATGCCAACGGCGAGTGCCATGTAACTTTAGGTCTCTCTAACCCGAACGACATAAAGCGGGTACGGCTCCATCTAACCCGTGCTCACATCGCAACGGCAATTTAAGCCATTTGCGCGGGTCAAACTTTCACCGAGTCCCATTCTACCGCAAGACACATAACCCCGTTATGTTCATGTTGGCACTCAGGCCACCAAGTTGGCAAGACCTCGTGTCCGCCCAGTTTTCCGGGTGCACCTTTGGGTTAGTCCCCAAGGCTCCCTGCTGCAATCTACCGCGTAGAAAACCCGAAAAACACCCAATAGCACGGAGTCTTCTCCGGCCTTATGCAATGCAACATCACCGATCCGAACTACATGTCCGGGTAGGCTTCAACCAAAATGTCTATGTCCGTTCTCGCATACGGACGCTAAACAACGGGGACTTTACATATCTACCCGAAGGAACGCCTCCAACTCTTCGCAAACTCGCGAGAGAGGGCTTCCTATGCTAAGAAAGAGAGCTATCATGCTCACAAGTGAGGATCGTTACCCTTGCGTTCCTCTTTGGCGCCATCGAAATGTAATCAGATAGAAATCACCGCGCTTGCGTTGCCTCCGTGGATCCGGAGTCGGCTTGCGATTCGGAGCTCCGAAGCTCCTCCAATGGCGGATCTAGCTCCTCTTCCTCTAGCCTTGGCTCTTCTTTCTCCAAGGGTTTGGAGAGAGATCAAGTGATGAAAAGTGTGGATTTTTCTAAGTCAAACCCGTGTATATCCTCCCAGGAACCATCCCCAACCGTCGGATCTCAACCTAAGAAAACGAGCGGCTTTGATTCGGGGCTGAAATGCCCAATCTGGGCCGCACACGGCTTGGCACACGCCCGTGTCCAGGGCCGTGTGCCGCATTCGCCGTCAAAATCGAATCTTCTGAACACGCACACGGGTACCGAACACGCCCGTGTTCGAGCTGACACGCCCGTGTTCCAGCTGACACGGCCGTGTAGCCGGCCGTGTACCCATGATTTTTCCCCCGTTTCCAACCCGAGCACTGCACGGGTTCTAGGACACGCCCGTGTCCTTGCCCGTGTCACATTGACACGCCTGGGCCCCCAGGCCGTGTACACGGGACATTTCGTCGAGGGGAGAACGACGACTCGCTGACACGGCCTTGGACACGCCCGTGTCCGAGGCCGTGTGCCTTGTCTCGACGATCGTCGAGTGAATCTCGACGATTTCACCTTGACGATCGTCGACACGGGTCGACACGCCCTACGACACGCCCGTGTCGCAGGCCGTGTGCCCATTCTCGACGAATCGTCGAGAATAACTCGACGATTTCACGGCTAAGTGTCGACACGGGTCGACACGCCCTGCGACACGCCCGTGTCGCAGGCCGTGTGCCCATTCTCGACGAATCGTCGAGAATAACTCGACGACTTCGCGGCTAAGTGTCGACACACGCTTGACACGCCCTAGGACACGCCCGTGTCCCAGGCCGTGTGCCTTCAGCCAGAAACCAAAACTGGCCCAAAACGTCCCCCTTTGCTCCTTTGAGTTTCGGGGCGTTACAACTTTTTCCCGTCTTCAACACTTATTACTTTGTTGAATCCTTTATCTTATTCGTACAGAAATTAAAGAGGTATATCCTCACTTAGTCATATTTTTATGACTAAGCCCGTCGTCAAATTTGTTTAGGTACCTGACATGACTTTGGGGTATGCAAATTAAAGTGAAGTGGATCCTGAAATAATAGAAACGACTTGTTAAATGATACAAGATATGAGGTATATTTTTATTATGTGTTTTATTTTGTACTCACTATCTTTACTTCATCCTGGAACAAATGACTTGAAAATAACTTAGATACAGTTTTTATGTGGGGTACGGTCTAAAATGGGGGCCTCACAATTTGATATTAGAGTCAGGTTTTCAAGAAGTTCGGCTGTAGTGAGTACTAAATAATTTCACATGATATAATGTTAAGAAGATCGTGCATAGAAGCTAAGTTTTTGGAACCTGTTCAAGCCAAATTACATAAAAGGAGTGGAACTTGTTCAAGTCCAATTATATAGAAGGATTTGAGAAAGAGTTCACGAAAGGTAAGATGATTCTGTTTAGAGTAAGATAATCAATAATATGTTTCATGCATGTGAAAACGAATATCAAGCGAGGTGCATGTAAGAGAATTCAAGAAGATATTGAAATTGCTTATACTATATGAAACAACCTTTTGAAATCAAATGTTTACAAATCAAAATAACATCATTGGTTAGTGGGCAAGTTAAGGTAAAGAATACGATGAAAATGGAGTGGTTGAAAAATGAGTGTGTCAAAATTGAAGAAAGACCCTATGTAATTAGGTGTATGTGTACATTGATGTATGCAAAATGGTGACACATTTCACGACGAATGAAAAATGGGCTCAAACCTCTAACATTCTTAAAAGAGACAATTGTTTCATTTCAATGCTGACACTATTAAACATCAATACGAAAGTTCTTTGTCAAAACGTTGAAACTTATTTGCAATGGCGATACTGTTCACGAAACGAAAGGTAACGAAAAATGTTGTAATGGATATGCATAGTAAACTTCACCTTCATCTGATACAGTATATATGATTTTGAATGTTCACGAAATGAAAGGTAACGAAAAATGTTGTAATGGATATGCATAGTAAACTTCACATTCATCTGATACGGTATATATGATTTTGAATGAAAAAGTTACAAATTCAAATGTATTTGTCAACAGAGTGCATTGCTTTGATACGATGTAATTGCTTCGATGTATATGAAAAATAAGTCTAAGTTATAAGTTATAAGGCAAATTGACTTTGGGGTAACGAAGAAATAGTCAAAGGGCTTTAGAAAACAAAATAGGGATCGATAAAAGAAGATAAAATAGCCAAACAGTTGTAATGGGAGATAAAATATGGTAGCGTAATATGGACAAACATGAATAGGATGTTACAGAAAAAGATAATTCACTGGCACTCGATATATTTTTTGTGAGCATATATTGTTTTGCATAATGGAATCAAGGATTGAGGGAAAACGCTGAACATTGTTTTTTGTAACAAACTACGAAGAGTGAATGTGATAAGACGTCGACATTGAAACCAAACAATTAAAGAAAATGAAATTGTGCATCATAAATGACTTTGTGTAAATAACCTTTAGTGTTGACAGAGATGTTATAAAAGTGTTAGGTGAAACATCATATCGGTTAATGTTTCTCAAGGATAAAATTTAAAATAATGCAAAAGATTAATATTTTCGAGTTGACCCACCGTAAAAGTGATATTGTATCATATTTTCGAGGTTGAAAATCTTTATAAGAGGGGAAGAGTTTTGTAACGGCTCAAAATTCTAAGACGAACAATCATACATTTACTGTTGATATATATTTGTGTGCTAATAGTATAATTGTGACACGCAACATAATTCTCGCAAGTCATATTCTCATGATTAATCTATTTAATGTCCCCTATGAGGAAAAATATAAAATCATTGTTGATATTGGCCTCATTTGCGTTCTTTGAAAAGTTGTGGCTAGCTTATTCACTTATGTTTTGTTGTTTATATTGGGAAAAGTCTCGTTATTTCTGAACTGGTTAATAGTTTTGAGCCTGGTTGTATTTTGTTGCTGGACCGGCTGTAATGTTGATTTTAGATGATCAAGAATTAAATGAGTTGAGTTGGTTTAATGAGAATCTTAGAAACTTTAAGCTCCAATTAACAAAGGCGGTGGTTTAAGTAAGGCGGTGATATCAATAGATGTTGATTCTTGTTTTCATTTCTACCATTCACTCCATATTTGTCTCTCTCCTGGAGCTTGTACGGGTGAACTCGAAGCTAAGGAACGAGGGTTTTCACCTTCTTCCTCCTCTCCCGCCCTTATTTACACGAAATCACAAGCTCTTGTGATCGGTGCAGGGATCAAAGGTTAGGCAAGGGTTTTCTTGGCCTGGGATTGGTCGGGCTCGTGCTTTTGGGCGGAATCGATGCCCAAAATGGTCTTACTGCGCCATGAGCCTTCTTCCTCTCCCCTCACCTCTTTCTTATCAAATTTATGAAATAGAATGGGTCATCTAGAGTTTGAGATATGGGACTTTTTTTTCTACTATTGCCTTATTTTCTGCATGGATTTGGGGGAGTCCTTCTTGCTCCTTTTGGTCGTCCAGCTATATTGGGGGTTTTTGTTGTTGACTGACTATGGTTACCCAACTGTTAGCATGATTTGTGGGGGCCGGCTGTGGTTTGGTTTGGCCTAGTCTTGCAATAGATTTTAGGGGTTCTCCCATGTTGGCCAACTATTTTGATATCTTATTTTATTGGCTATCTTGTTCAGGATGGCCGACTGTGAGAGCTATTAAGTAAGTAGAGTTTGTCCTGCTGTTTTAGTAACTGTTGTCCCTCTTTTACTTTATATAATGGGGGCAAGAGTAATATGAGAAATCAGTGTGGTTCTGAATGGATGAATCAATTGGTAATGCTGATGTTTTCTCTTTTATTGTTGATCATTGCATTGAGTCAAATATGATAATGTTATAGAGTTTGATTTGCATATTGGTCAGCAATTTCCTACTCAATATGAGGCTGATATGGGTTTTTCCCTCTTGGTCGGTTACTGTTATTTAAAATAATGAGTATTCAATTGAGTTTTCTTAGTTGGTTATTAAGCATGATGAACTAACTTGGAGTTAGATGGGTTTTCTGTATGGATGTATTCATTAGTACAGTGCTTATATTCCTTTTGGATTATGCTTTCTTGTATGTGAATGTTCATTAGTGGGCTAGTTGAGTAGCTTCCAAATGATGTTAAAACAATAGACCATGTCGTAGCTATAACGAGGCGCAACCCTGGTATAAAAGATCCTAAGTGAAACAAGTTTTATACAAACACTACGAAGGATGGCTTCTAAAAATAGGCGCGACGATGACATGAAATGCTATAAAAGGAAGAATAACTGATGGTGAGAGCTACCTATTTAATTTTATGCTTTATTGCTCTCTTTTCATTATGTGCACTCTGATTATTCGAATGTCAAATACATGGTTACTTGCATATGCTAGCATGAAATAATTTTATATCACTGATAATGATTATCGCTATTATGTTTGGCTTTGCACAAAGGCAAACAGGCGATTAGCTTCTGAGGGGATTAATAAACAAACAAGCCCGAAGTATATTAACAAATGACATACAGTTAACATAATTAAAAATGCATCGATGCATGAAGATGTTAAGGGTATACCTGAATGTAAATGCACATAAATAATACAGATGGTTTGCCAAATCAGTCGGCCGCAAGGCATAGACGCGTGTTGAACGTACTGATTTGGACACTATAGATCCCGAGGGGTCGGACCCAGAGACTGAAATACTGCAATATGGATACTGATACTGTAACAGTTACCCTTAACATTACCCAATACAAAAAGATGAAATGATAACATAAGAACTGATATTGTGATATTGATCATTATTTACTGATACATAGTTAAGCTCAACTAACATGAGAAGTGGTAGGGTATTACAGTTACGCTGCTCTATTGCATACACTGATACATTGTTGAAATAGGAATTTATACTGTTATTCATTATTACAATGCTACAAATGCCCTCATACGATTTTTCTTCACTCTACAATGCTGAAATGATATGTAAACACACACACACTGCATAGTTTACTGTATGGAATAAAATTGTCCTATGCCTTATTATTCGATAATTGTGTATACTGTTTTATGATTACTAACATTTCAGTCATACTATTACTTCACTGTTTTCATTACCGGTACAAAAAATGGTTAGTACAGATATATGCTTATTGCTTTTCTGAATCCTTCATCTTATCCGTACAGAAATTAAAGAGGTATATCCTCACATAGTCATATTTTTATGAATAAGCCCGTCGTCAATTTTGTTTAGCTACCTGACGTGACTTTGGGGTACGCAAATTAAAGTGAAGTGGATCTTGAAATGACAGAAACCACTCGTTAAATGATACAAGGTATGCAGTACATTTTTATTATGTGTTTTATTTTGTACTCACTAGCCTTACTTCATCCTAGAACGAATGACTTGAAAATAGCTTAGATACAGCTTTTATGTGAGGTCTAAAATGGGGGCCTCACATCACGATCATGCGGTTTTATTTGCTTTCACACGGTGATCTTTTTTGATCACTGTGCATTACATGCACCTAAAAATCGCACCCAAAAACCTGCACTAGCCCGAGCTGAGCTGGCGCCTTTGCATAATTTTTACATAGCCTTCCTTTTACTTTACTCAGACATGAACTTTCATCTTATCAACACTAAATAATTAAAAGCAATTTATTATACAAATATCTAATAAAACATACCATTCCATCAACAACAAAACTTCACAAGTTAATATAATTGTTTTTGTGAAATATAAGTTAATATATATTTTATTCATTTGATTTCAAAGATATCTTATAATTAATTTCAATTTTAAATAAGCAATCTTCCATTTTTTTCAATAAATTCTTATCTCTCACCTTACCAATATATATTATTTTTTATATATATAAATATATAAAAAAATTAAGTGGATATTTATTTATATATTTTTATATATAAAAAGTAATATATATTGATACCTCGTGAATGAATATTTGTAACCCAATGATATTTGTCAAAATGGGATATTTGTACTCATTCTTGATATTTGTACCCATATGTGATAATCATACAAAAACAATTTTGATCTCATATGTGTATACATATGTGTTTGTTTGCGTATGAGCATACATATGTTTATGTTCCCTTCCAAAGAGAGGAATAGTCATTTTCCTCTTAATTTTATCTTTCCACGTTGTTATATGTTTATGTTAAATTCAGTAGCATACCAAGAGTTTCGAGAAATTACCCGATCATTCGTAAATGCAAGAATGTAAGGTTACATATACAATTTAAAATAATAAAACATAGTAGAAACATCAAAATCTCCTAGAAAACTACAAAACCAGAAAATTATCCAAGCATGCTTCATGGTCGCTAGACCTGGAACAGGAGGAGGCGTGGGAGTGCCATAAGGATCTCCAATGGTCGCCAGACTTATTCCCCATTTGGTTCGGCGGTGGCGGGTCGATCCGGCGGGTGGAAACGGAGTGTTCGAAACGGGGGGGGGGGGGGGTGGCTGCTCCAAGCGGGGCTTTTTGGGGCGTTTCTAAAGGCGGGCGGGTGGAAACGGAGCAAACACCGCCGGAGGTTCATTTGTTTACCCTCCTTCCAGCGGCGTTTGCCCAAAACGGAGCTGCGAAACACCCTAACAAATAGAGCCTTAGAGCGGCAGGTGGCGTGGGATTGCTTCAATCGGATTGGCGAGATCTCTCCGACTCTCGATCTTTACCTGGCCATCCGGCGGGGATTGAAGGAATCTGCTTCGATTGGTAGATCCGAATATCCTTCTTCGGATGACTCTCCCACCGGAAGCCCGCTTTCAATCTTCTCCTCAGTTAATTTACTTAACCAGCTTTTTCAAATATATTTTGATGTATTCGATACTCCTGAGTAGTTAAAAATGTGTGTTATGATTGTGTTTACTGCGAATAGACAATGTGTTTTGGGTACAAATATCCGGTTTGTTTTAAAAATAAAAAGATTAAATTTTTTTAAAATTATGGGTGTGAATATCTATTTACGGGGTACAAATAACAATTCTCCTTAATTAAGAGAAATGTTATAAGCACATCAATATAGGCTATTAACACACCAATTTTAACAAAAAAAACACAAAAACACTAACCTCACATCCATTAAGCGCACACCGGCGCAAAATTCCTGTTTCCGCCTTCCGACATTCGCGAGTCCAAGCCGCACACCCCGTCTTCCTCCCAGTTCGCGATTTCCCCACCATTTGAGGAGATCACCGACGCTAGGGAGCTTCGTCGGAAGAACGCCAGACCCCCTTGTGTTGAATGTATGTTCCGACCTCCATTTTTTTGCTCCTCCTTCCCTCTTTCGGCCGAACCCTAATTTCTTGAATCATTTATTATCTTATTAGGGTTAACAATTGACGAGCGGATCCTACTCTCTGTTGGCTATAAAAATGACATTGGCGCCCGCCGTGCATCCTGGAGCATCATGTCTTCAATTGAGCAAAGGAAGAGTCAAAGGGAAATGAAAACAATGTCAAGCTGCTTAAAGGTTATCGCCAACAGTTATAAGCAGAGCTCACAAATATATGCAATGATATATTGTCCATCATAGATGAGCATCTGATCCCTTCTGCCAGATCCGGTGAATCAACTGTATTAATTTTACTACAAGATGTAAGAAAACACAAACTCTTAGATCACTTGCAGTTTCAGTTCAATATTAGATTGTTTTGAAATTATAAGTCTAACTTAGGTGTTTCCCGTACTTCATTTAACCTTTAGTGTTAAATTGAGATTCCGTAGTATGCTTAGGGTCTATTTGTTTCGGTGTTTTTGCTCGGTTTTCATTAGGGGAAAATGTCGCCACTAAGAAATTTTGTTTGGTTAACACTTCAATTCCCATCGCCTCCGCTCCAAAATCCCATTTTGACCTTTTATGAGAATGCAACCACCCTTCATTCCCCACTGCTCTATTGCTAACACTCTCATCGCATTTTTGAAATAAAGTTTTTAGTGTGGCATAGCCATTTTGATATGAAAATATCTAATAGAAAAAAAATGAAAATATTATAGTCATTTTGATGTGTCAATAACGATTTTAAAATCTGGTGTGATAATAATGTGTTGGTGTAAAAAAAATATTTGGTGTGTCAATAAAATTTGGTTGTCAATAGCGAGAATTGATGTGCTTATTACTGGAAGTGTGTTTGTTGACTTTGGGTCAACAAAGTTTTTCTTTTATATATATGTTTAAATATGTAAGGTGATTTATGGAGGGGAGAGTGTGTGAATGAGATGACATTAAATGCGCATGCCAAATGTCATATTTTTAGTGGTTGTGTTTGCCTATATAAAGGCTTATATAGTTTCTTTTAAAAAGTTGCTGAAGAATAGTGAAAACTTCCCCATTTCCGGATTTTCGTTTGTGAGAGGATAGAGAGAGAAGTGCTGCAGCGCTGGTGTTTTGTCCGGGCGGTTTGATTTTTCTAACCGTGCGAGTAGGATCTCGCTGGCGGGTCTTGCCGAGCGAGCAGGAGTATTGCCGAGCGGGTTGGGGCTCGTGCGTGCGAGTGGAGCGCGAGTTAGCGATCTCGCTGCGAGAGGCGTATCTCGCAAGGGTGAACTCGCCAGGCTAGTGTTGTTGTCGCGCGGGTTGTGTACTCGCCGGTGGAAGGTTAGCCGCGAGTGGGGAGTTAACTCGCCGGGAGTCCATTCTCCAGGGGTGTTTCGCTCTCGCATGCGAGAGGGCTTTCGTTGGGCTGCTACTCGCGCAGGTAGAAGTGTCTCGCAGTGGTGGGCTAGCCGCGCGGTTTTTGGCAGTCTCGTCGGGCTGATTTCAGTGGTGTAGTTGTTGTCAAGTGGAGTAGAGTTGTAAGTTGAGGAAGAGTGGGTGCCTGTACACATTTCCAACAAGTGGTATCAGAGCCAAGTAGAGATGGAGATGGGAGGAGCCATGCCGAGGCAAGTCCCCAAATTGGCAAAGACCAATTATGGAAATTGGAGTATCCAGATGAAGGTGTTGCTCGCCTCGAAGGAGCTATGAGAGATTGTAGAGGATGGCTATGAGGAGCTTACTACATAAGTGGAGGCGGCATTGACTAATGCACAGAGGACGACGTTGAGGGAGTCTAAGAGGAGAGACAAGAAGGCATTGTTCTTGCTCTACCAAGGCGTGGATGGGGCAACGTTTGAGAAGTTCTCAAAAGCGAAGAGTTCGAAAGAAGCATGGGAGGTGTTGCAACGCTCCATGCAAGGTGTGGATAAGGCCAAGAAGGTGAAGTTGCAGTCCCTCAGGGCCGAGTATGAGATGTTGAAGATGCAGGGTGCCGAGAAGTTTGGAGACTATGTGACCCGTCTGCGGACGCTCACAAATGAGATGAAGCGCAATGGAGAGACGATAGACGATGTGAGCCTTATGGAGAAGCTCCTACGATCAATGTTAAAGAAGTTCCATCATGTGGTGGTGGCGATTGAAGAATCGAAGAACCTCACCCAGATGACTGTAGATGAGCTTGTTGGGTCTCTACAAGCCCACGAGTACCGAATGCTACTGTATGATGAGGAGTCAAGTGGCTTGAGGAAGGCACTTCAGACTAAGTTACATTTTGAAGAGAACTCTGGAAGAGGAGGAGGTCAGTGAGGTCGAGGCTACCGTGGTAGAGGTAGAGGAAGAAGAGGAGGAACAGACCAGGAGAGAAATCAATACCACTAGAGGGAGACGGAGAAACCCCAAGGAGGAAGACATGAAGGAAGAGGAAGAGGCCGAGGAAGAGGTCGAGGTGATATGTCCCAAATACAGTGTTAATATTGTAATAAGATTGGGCACATGAGCTATGACTACTGGGCTCCGAGGAAGAGAGAATAGACCAATCATTATGCAGAAGCTAGCTACACGGGTGGTGACCCGATGATGTTCTTGACCTACAGAGGAGCAGAAGGAGGAAGGGATGAAGTATGGTACTTGGATATAGGGGCAAGTAACCATATGTGTGGAGAGAAGGAGTTGTTCACCAACATTGAACCGAACGTTGGTGAAGTCAGTTTTGGAGACGCCTCGAAGATTTCAGTAGAAGGAAGAGGATTGATAGTAGTCACCCTGAATAGAGAGAAGGTGCATCTTAATAATGTATTCTATATACCAGGCTTGAAGAGTAACATCTTAAGTCTTGGGCAGCTGGTGGAGAAAGAGTATTGCGTGCAGTTGAAGGATGGGTCCTTGGTCATGAAGGACCATCGTGGAAGAGAGGTAGTGAAGGTGAAGATGACGACGAATCGTCTCTTTACATTGAGAATGGATGTCGAGGAGAAGATGTGTCTGGTAAGGACTGAAGAAGAGGAAGAAGCATGGTTGTGGCACCACAGGATTGGCCATTTGGGCTTCACTGGTTTGAAGCCCCTATCTCATTCCAAGATGGTGGAAGATCTGCCTATGATCTCACTACCACAGAAGGTCTGTGAGGCATGCACGAAGGGAAAGCAGAAGAGGTTCACTCGGACATTGCTGGTTCGTTTGAGACGACCTCAGTAGGCGGAAGCAAATACTATATCACCTTCACCGATGACTTCAGTCGGAAGTGTTGGGTGTATTTCCTGAGAGAGAAGTCTGAGACCCTTGACATGTTCAAGGAGTTCAAGGCGATGATAGAGAAGAAGAGTGGTCAACCACTAAAGGTGTTGAGGACAGATAGAGGTGAGGAGTACACCTCTAGGCTATTCTATGGGTTCTGTAGAGAGCATGTCATATCTCATCAGCTGACTGCGGCTTACTCACCTCAGCAGAACGGAGTGGCAGAAAGAAAGAACTTGACCATCATGAACATGACCAGGAGCATGGTGAAGGGCAAAGGTTTGCCGAAGAAGTTTTGTGCGTAAGCAGTGCAATGTGTGGTATACCTGTTGAACAGGTGCCCGATGAAGAGTGTGAAGTTCGTGACCCCGTTCGAAGCATGGTGTGGCTGGAAGCCGAGTGTGAAGCACTTGAGGTTCTTTGGGTGTGTGGCTTATGCCCAGGTCCTGGACCAGAGGAGGAAGAAGCCGGATGATAGAAGTGAGAAGTGCATTTTTATGGGCTACGCCCCAGCGAGCAAAGCCTACAAGTTGTACAACCCGGTGACAGAGAGAGCCATCATCTCAAGGGATGTAGTGTTTGAGGAAGATAACAGTTGGAGCTGGGATGAAGAGATGAGGAGCACCAAGGGGATGTTTTTTGATGACGATGAAGAGGAGGGTGGTCAGGAAGCAGAAGCTGAGTTGGGTGGAGCTGAGCCACCATCACCACCTAGTAGAGAGTCAGGGGGAGCTCCTACTCCCTACTCTAGTGGAGTTAGTACAAGTGGAGGTGGTTCTAGTGGAGCAAGCACTAGCGGGAGCAAGGCGGATCGTCCTCAACCTAAGATGAGGAGGTTGGAGGAGATCTACGAGGAGACGGCACCGGCCCTTAATAATTTTTCTTTATACTGTCTGCTTGCAGATTGTGAACCGCACTCATACGACGAAGCTGCCCAGGAGAAAACTTGTAGGAAGGCGATGGATGATGATATGACATCCATCAAGAAGAACGACACCTGGAAGCTGGTAGACCGTCCAGCTGACCAGAGACCCCCCGGGGTGAAGCGGGTCTACAAGGTGAAGAAGGACAAGGACGGAGCTGTGGAGAAGCACAAGGTAAGACTAGTCGTAAAGGGCTACATGCAAGTCCAAGGTGTGGACTACAATGAGGTATATGCACCAGTGGCGAGGATTGACACCATTCAGTTGATCATCGCACTGACATCTCACTATGTATAGAAGATCCTGCAAATGGATGCTGTGTCTTCTTACTTGAATGGCTACTTAGAAGAGGACGTGTACATAGAGCAGCCCCCCAAATACGTTGTGAATGGCCAGGAGAGGAAGGTGTGCAAGCTAGACAAGACTCTGTACCGTTTGAAGTAAGGAGCTCGTGCCTGGAATGGGAGGATAGATGGATACCTCCAGAAGCACAGCTATAAGAAGTGCCCGTATGAGTACGCTCTATACACTAAGGTGGAGAAGAATGGAGACATTATGGTCATATGTCTATACGTAGACGATATGATAATTACTGGCAACAACCCTACGATGTTTAAGGAGTTCAAGAGAACTATGAAGGAGTTTGAGATGGCCGAGCTTGGGGAGCTGAACTGTTAACCCAGAAATCGGCGATCCTTCCCAAGGTGGCCAGCTGGCTAATCGCGACCCTTAGATTCTCCCTTTTGATCGCGATGAGCCCCAGCATAGGCGGACAGTTTTCCCTATCCGCCTAGGTCTCCTAGCAACCGCGTGCCCTGCGGGACGGCGGGCTATTCCCATGGCTCACCCTCGCGGGACATGCGGTTAGGTCCGCTAATCATGCAGTACTTTTCCTTGCAGGAATCCGCCAACAGCATCGCCAGGAGCGGCCACCTAGTTCGCCCAAGGGGCGGTGGTCTCCAGCCGCCGTCCGCCGAGGACGCCCGCCAGGGGCGACGTCCTTGCTGCCCGAGGGGCGGCGACCTCCTGTCGCCGTCCGCCGAGGCCGCCCACCCTGGGCGGCCTCTGCCCGCCTGCCGGGCGGACTCCCCCTGGAGTCCGCCCAGGCCGCCTGCTAGGGGGCGGCCCCGGCATCCAGCCGGGCGGACTCCCCCTGGAGTCCGCCCAGGCCGCCCGCAAGGGGGCGGCCAGGCCTGCCGTGCGGACTCCCCCAGGAGTCCTCCCAGGCCGCCCGCTAGGGGGCGGCCCCGGCATCCAGCCGGGCGGACTCCCCCTGGAGTCTGCCCAGGCCGCCGCAAGGGGGCGGCCAGGCCTGCCGGGCGGACTCCCCCTGGAGTCCGCCCAGGCCGCCCGCTAGGGGGCGGCCCCGGCATCCAGCCGGGCGGGCTCCCCCTGGAGTCCGCCTAGGCCGCCCGCAAGGGGGCGGCCAGGCCTGCCGGGCGGACTCCCGCTGGAGTCCGCCCAGGCCGCCCGCTAGGGGGCGGCCCCGGCATCCAGCCGGGCGGACTCCCCCGGGAGTCCTCCCAGGCCGCCCGCAAGGGGGCGGCCAGGCCTGCCGGGCGGACTCCACCTGGAGACCGCCCAGGCCGCCCGCTAGGGGGCGGCCCCGGCATCCTGCCGGGCGGACTCCACCTGGAGTCCGCCCAGGCCGCCCGCTAGGGGGCGGCCCCGGCATCCTGCCGGGCGGACTCCACCCGGAGTCCGCCCTGGCCGCCCGCTAGGGGGCGGCCTCCGGCCTACCGGGCGGACTCCTCCCGGAGTCCGCCCAGGTTGCCCGCTAGGGGGTGTCCTCCAGTTCTCTCCAGGGGCCTCCTTCCGCTTGCTTCATCGGTCAATGTGGCGGACGCAAATTCCCAGTCCGCGGAGTCCGCGCAGGTCGTCATGCTGACATCACTGGGCCCCGCTTCTAGAAGAACTTCCCTGGGCCTATAAATAGCCCATGGTGCCTCTCATTCTGCATCGCTCCAGAGGCCAGAAGGTGCATACAAGTCTTGCCAGCATCTCCTGCAGACTCCGTTTTCCAGTCCGCGCAGTCCGTCATCGCCCCTCCAGCAAGCTCTGCGGACTCAGATTTCCTGTCCGCGCAGTCCTCCACAGCTCTTCAGCAGCTTGCCTGCAGGCTCTGCAGACTCAGTTTCCCAGTCCTCCAGCAGCTGGCAGACTCTTTTACTTATTTTCTGGCAGCTTCTCTTCTCTACTTTCTGGCATTTTCTTCTCTCTTAGCCGCCAGCTTCTCCTTGTACACATTTTTTGATTTGTTGTAAAGGTGTACTTGCAAGCTTGTAACCTCTCGCTATTAATCAAAGGAAAGCCCGTCGCAAGAGTGACATTTAGGCCGCGGCGGGCGAAGTGTGTTGTTGCTGCTACTAGCGGCCCCCTCTTCTCTCCTCTGCTCAGCAAGCCTTGCTCCTCTGCTCAGCTCAGCTCTTCTCGGCAACCAACCTGCAAGCACAACCGTCATATTAGCCGTCTGCTCGACAGCTCCTGATCAACCTCCTTCTCCTCTCTTGATCAACCCGCTCTGTTGATCAAGCTCCTCTCCTCTATCCCCGCAACCCTCTTTGACAAGATGTTTGCTCCACTCTCGATCACTCAGAGGCTTCCTTCCTTTCCTCCTCTCCTCCTCTCCTAGCTTGTGAGACCGAACACCCCCTTCGTGTTAGCTGGCTGGTGCCCCGCGATGTTTTCGTGCATCAACAGTTAACACGCGACCTTCAGATCCGATCAGACGGCGAACAGTGACAGTTAGCCATGTCAGATCAATCAGCCGAGAACTTTGCTCCAAGTCCCAGTGAAGATCCTCTCTGGGAAGCTTTTGAGCAGTCGCGCCGTGAGAATGCTCAACAATTCCAAGCCATCAACCAAGTCCTTGCTGCAATCACGCAGCGGTTAGACTCTCATCCAGCAACTTCTCCAGCTGCTCCAATCAATCTAACACCAACATCGGAGCATAAGCAAGCTTATTCTCAAGCTTGCCCGCCGTTCTATCTGCCTTACACGCCAACCTTCCCGCAAGGTCCCGCTGCTCCTTTGCGAACTCAAGATGAAGAGTTTGCTGCTCGCCAAAACTTCTTCCGGCAAGCAGCCCGGGGAAGTCCTGCAAGATTTCTTAACTTTCAAGGAAGTCATCCTTACCCCCCAGCTCCTGCCTCTGCTCCTCCTGCAGCAACTTTTCCTTTCCACCCTCCTGCTTCTTTTGCAGTTGCAGCCTATGCTCCCTTTAATCCATATGCTGTGGGAGAGCAGGAAGAGCCATCGCCCTTTATTGAGAGCATTCGCCTTGAACCTACTCCAGCAAACTTCAGAGAGCCTCGACTGCCAATCTATACCGGAGAGACTGATCCAGTAAAGCATCTTCAAGCTTTTGAATCAGCCGTTGCTCTCAAGACTCTGTCAGATGCGACCAAGTGCAAGCTCCTTGTGACAACCTTTGATGGGCAAGTGAGGGATTGGTTCTATGGCCTCCGTCCTCACTCCATCACTTCCTTCCTTGATCTTCGTAGAGAGTTCCTTCTCAGATTCTCTACCTCCTCCAAGAGAAAGGGCGGTCCTGAAGCCCTCTTTGAGATCAGACAGCTCAGTGATGAAACTTGGTCTCAATTTGTTGATCGATTCCAGAGAGAGATTCTGGACATCGAAATCGTTGATCAAGAAATGTACTGAGTGGCTCTTATCCACGGTCTTCGCGAAGGGCCTCTCAAATTTGAAGCCAATGTCCGTGCTCCAAGGACATACCAAGAGCTGATTGCTCTAGCCAACTCGTACATCCGAGGCGAGAAGAGCAATCCAGGCTTCGTCTCCAAGCTCGTATCAGAGAAAGATCCGTTTCGCAAGCAGCCTCCAAGGTCTCCTTGCAATCGTTTCCCAGCTCACTCAAGGAAGGAGAGAAGGCTTCATCGCCAGCGATATTCCTTCCCGAGCCGAGATGCTCAAGATCCATTGTTATCACTAGCTCCTTCTCAAGCAGCAGCAATTCATCAGCAGCAGGACGATGACTTGCATGAGTCTGATCTCGACGACGTCGTGCAAGAAGTAACCCAGATCATGAAAGATAGTGCAAGCTAAAAGAAGCCCTATCAGCCGACCGATCAGAGGTCTAGAAACTCAGAGCCTTATTGTGAATTCCACAAAGAGTCAGACCATCGAACAGAAGACTGCCGAGCATTCCGCCAGCTTGTGCAAAGGATGCTCCGGCAGGGCAAGATGCATGACTTGCTTCCTAAAGAAGATCGCCCCGGTCCAGCAACCTCAAAGGGCAAAGAAATTTCAGATGCTCCTTGCTCCTCAAGAGGGGTGAGCCAAGTCGAAGAATTTCCTCTCCTCGTTGTTAACAGAGAAGTCGAATGCTTCAATGCCAACGACGAGGGTGTGCTGGGGAGGATTCAATGCTAGCGATGGACTTCACAGTCCTCCAGAGCTCCTTGCAACCTTCATGGGTTATCTCAACCCTTACACTCTCCCTCTTTCAAACATTTTCATTACAACACTTCTCAGTGTTCTTTTTCTGCTTTTCTGCAAAGCTTTTATTCAGGGATCCTGTACTGACACAGTTCCCTTTTTGTGTTGTCCCTTCCTCTTCTTCTCTCTCTCTGGGATCAGTACGCCAATGAGATATCGCCGAGTCTGAAACGTTCCCTCCGTAGTTTGTTCTCGCACTACCGCCTCGATCACATATGGCGGGAGTATACCCATATGTGTAGTGGGAGCAGTTCACTCTACGATTATGGGCTTCAGACTTAGGATCCTAGCCGGCATCTGACACAGAGTGTGTGCTAGGGGAGCCCCATGTGTTAGCTCTGCTGTGCGTCTTATAGGAAACACTACGGTTAGGATGATCTTCGCTGGACAAGCAATGACGATCAAGCGTAGCCTTGTCTCTTTGATCATCCTTCAACTGTGGTGGTCGAGCACTCTCCGGCACCCTCGATCCGTGCCTCTCGGGTTCTCACAACTCCACTGATCAATACACAGACAATATAGGCCTCTTGGCGCAACCTGTCTCGTTGATCAGTGATGCTTGTGCCCAAGGCAAGAGAGCAGTGTTTCTTGCGATCCTTCTCAGGATCTTCCTTGCTTCCAGCGGTCCTTCTCAGGACCTTCCCTTGCTTTTCTCTTCTGTGCCCTCCTTGAGGATGCGCGGCCAGCCCGCTTTGAGCAGGACCATACTCGGGATGATTTTCTCAGGCCAGTGATGCATAAGGCCCACGGGGAACACCTGTGGCAGCATTCAACCTTCTTTAGTCATTCCGAATATGGACCTTTTCTTTTTCCCTCCTTCAGGATGCGCGGCTAGCCCGCTTTGAGTAGGACTATACTCGGGATGATTTTTCAGGCAAGTGATGCATAAGGCCCACGGGGAACACCTGTGGCAGCATTCAACCTTCTTTAGTCATTCCGAGTATAGACCTCCCCCTTTTTGTCTATTGCCTTCTTTCACAGGTGAACAGGTTAATCCGACCTGCCAAAAGGATTTCCAGCAGTCACTTTGCTCATGCTCATCCTATATGAATTGCTTATTCAAAGCTCTATCGGATGATGACTCACACTCTACCTATATAAGCTATATTGCTCTCGTCTTCTATACATTGTTTGCTCAAGCGCTATCAGCCATGCTATCGCAATCCAGTCATATCTGTCAGCAGTTAACACAGTTTATTGATCTGGGCTTCATAATAGTATTCATCAGGCATTCTCCTTGCTAATTGGTCATATCGGCCTTATCTCGTCAACAGTTAACACTTGCAAGCCTTCTCTTCACGGGTACTTGCAAGTTATTTTCATGTCTTATTTGCTTCTAACACCTCTTCTTGCAGAGATTAGCAAACACCTTCAAGCCTCATCTAGGTACTTGCAGCTTATTTTTATATACAATACCTGCTTCTAACTCTCTTCTTGCAGAGATCAGCAAACCCTTGCAAGTTTCTTCACAGGTACTTGCAAGTTACTCTCATATATTGTGCATACTCTTAACTCTTCTTTTGCAGAAACCAGCAAAGACTTGCAGGTCCCTTCCAGGTACTTGCGAGTTGTTATGCCCTTCTATTTTCCTCACTTTTGTTTTGCAGAACGTTTACAGAAGACACGCCTTCTTCGTTTTGCAAAAGAAAATTCAGGAAAACACTCGATGTGCCACCCATACGTGCTTACCCTAACTTTCCTCTTGCAGGAAAATAGACAGGAAGCACCAGGCTTCTAAGGAGAGTCTTCAGGTTATGCCTCTCCTTGCCCCTTCTCTTCTTTCGTTGGGGTGGATCACGATTTTCGTGGGTCTCCAACTTTTTCGAAGTTCTTTTCAGAACTTGAAAAAGTACGGGGATTATGTTAACCCAGAAATCGTCGATCCTTCCCAAGGTGGCCAGCTGGCTAATCGCGACCCTTAGATTCTCCCTTTTGATCGCGATGAGCCCCAGCGTAGGCGGACTGTTTTCCCTATCCGCCTAGGTCTCCTAGCAACCGCGTGCCTTGCGGGACGGCGGGCTATTCCCATGGCTCACCCTCGCGGGACATGCGGTTAGGTCCGCTAATCATGCAGTACTTTTCCTTGCAGGAATCCGCCAACAGCATCGCCAGGAGCGGCCTCCTAGTTCGCCCAAGGGGCGGTGGTCTCCAGCCGCCGTCCGCCGAGGACGCCCGCCAGGGGCGACCACCCTGCTGCCCGAGGGGCGGCGGCCTCCTGCCGCCGTCCGCCGAGGCCGCCCACCCGGGGCGGCCTCTGCCCGCCTGCCGGGCGGACTCCCCCTAGAGTCCGCCCAGGCCGCCCGCTAGAGGGCGGCCACGGCATCCAGCCGGGCGGACTCCCCCTGGAGTCCGCCCAGGCCTCCCGCAAGGGGGCGGCCAGGCCTGCCGGGCGGACTCCCCCTGGAGTTCGCCCAGGCCGCCCGCTAGGGGGCGGCCCCGGCATCCAGCCGGGCGGACTCCCCCTGGAGTCCGCCCAGGCCGCCCGCAAGGGGGCGGCCAGGCCTGCCGGGCGGACTCCCCCTGGAGTCCTCCCAGGCCGCCCGCTAGGGGGCGGCCCCGGAATCCAGCCGGGTGGGCTCCCCTTGGAGTCCGCCCAGGCCGCCCGCAAGGGGGCGGCCAGGCATGTCGGGCGGACTCCCCCTGGAGTCCGCCCAGGCCGCCCGCTAGGGGGCGGCCCCGGCATCCAGCCGGGCGGACTCCCCCTGGAGTCCGCCCAGGCCGCCCGCAAGGGGGCGGCCAGGCCTACCGGGCGGACTCCACCTGGAGTCCGCCCAGGCCGCCCGCTAGGCGGCGGCCCCGGTATCCTGTCGGGCGGACTCCACCTGGAGTCCGCCCAGGCCGGCCGCTAGGGGGCGGCCCCGGCATCCTGCCGGGCGGACTCCACCCGGAGTCCGCCCAGGCCGCCCGCTAGGGGGCGGCCTCCGGCCTGCCGGGCGGAGTCCTCCCGGAGTACGCCCAGGTCGCCCGCTAGGGGTGTCCTCTAGTTCTCTCCAGGGGCCTCCTTCCGCTTGCTTCATCGGTCAATGTGGCGGACGCAAATTCCCAGTCCGCGGAGTCCGCGCAGGTCGTCATGCTGACGTCACTGGGTCCCGCTTCTAGAAGAACTTTCTTGGGCCTATAAATAGCTCATGGTGCCTCTCATTCTGCATCGCTCCAGAGGCCAGAAGGTGCATACAAGTCTTGCCAGCATCTCATGCGGACTCCGTTTTCCAGTCCGCGCAGTCCGTCATCGCCCCTCCAGCAAGCTCTGCGGACTCAGATTTCCTGTCCGGGCAGTCCTCCACAGCTCTTCAGCAGCTTGCCTGCAGGCTCTGCAGACTCAGTTTCCCAGTCCTCCAGCAGCTGGCAGACTCTTTTACTTAGTTTCTGGCAGCTTCTCTTCTCTGCTTTCTGGCATTTTCTTCTCTCTTAGCCGCCAGCTTCTCCTTGTACCCCTTTTTTAATTTGTTGTAAAGGTGTACTTGCAAGCTTGTAACCTCTCGCTATTAATCAAAGGAAAGCTCATCGCAAGAGTGACATTTAGGCCGCGACGGGCGAAGTGTGTTGTTGCCGCTGCTAGCGGCCCCCTCTTCTCTCCTCTGCTCAGCAAGCCTTGCTCCTCTGCTCAGCAAGCTTCTTCTCTCTGCTCAGCTCAGCTCTTCTCGACAACCAACCTGCAAGCACAACCGTCATATTAGTCATCTGCTCGACAGCTCCTGATCAACCTCCTTCTCCTCTCTTGATCAACCCGCTCTGTTGATCAAGCTCCTCTCCTCTATCCCCGCAACCCTCTTTGACAAGCTGTTTGCTCCACTCTCGAGCACTCATAGGCTTCCTTCCTTTCCTCCTCTCCTCCTCTCCTAGCTTGTAAGACCGAACACCCCCTCCGTGTTAGCTGGCTGGTGCCCCGCGACGTTTCTGCGCATGAACATGAACTACTTCCTAGGTATAGAGGTGCAGCAGAGTGAAGACGGGATCTTCATCTCATAGAGGAAGTACGCGGAAGAGATCTTGAAGAAGTTTAGGATGGAGGATAGCAAGGCTATCTCCACTCCTGCTGATCCAGGGATGAAGCTGAGAAAGGACTCGAAGGAAGGGGCGGTCGACACCACGATGTTCAAAAGCCTGGTCGGGAGCTTACACTACTTGACCTTCACCAGGTCTGACATCATGTATGATGTGGGAGTAGTTAGCAGGTACATGGAGGAACCAAAGCAGGACCACTTCACGACATCAAAGAGGATCCTAAGATATGTGAACGGTACTAGAGGACATGGTTTGTTGTATTCTGCTGGAGAGGAGTTGAAGTTAGTCGGGTACTCGGATAGTGACTATGGAGGTGATGTGAATGACCGGAAGAGCACTTCAGGGTATGTCTTCCATGTAGGAATAGGAGTGTTCTCATGGAGTTCGAAGAAGCAGGAGACGATCGTCTTATCATCATGTGAAGCGGAGTATATAGCAGCAGCGGCCTATACCTGCCAGGCAATTTGGCTAAGAAATCTTTCGGAAGAGCTACATCATCCGCAGGATGGCCCTATGACCATGTATGTTGATAACATGTCGGCCATCCAGCTCGCAAAGAACCTGATGCTACATGAGCGTAGTAAACACATCGAGACGAGGTACCACTTCCTCCGTGAGCAAGTGGAGCTGAAAGCGGTTGAAGTGGTATATTGCCCCACTGGAGAGCAGGTTGCAGATATCTTCACCAAAGCATTGAAGGTGGAGACGTTCTTGAAGTTGAAGGGCAAACTTGTCATGTGATGCCAAGTTTGAGAGGGAGTTTGCTAGAAGTGTGGGCAAACTCGGCATGTGATGCCAAGTTTGAGGGGGAGTTTGCTAGAAGTGTGGGCAAACTCGGCATGCGATGCCAAGTTTCAGGGGGAGTTTGCTATAAGTGTGGGAAAACTCGGCATGCGATGCCAAGTTTAAGGGAGAGTTTGCTGGAAGTGTGTTTGTTGACTTTGGGTCAACAAAGTTTTTCTTTTATATATATATCTTTAAATATGTAAGGTGATTTATGGAGGAGAGAGAGTGTGAATGAGATGACATTAAATGTGCATGCCAAGTGTCATATTTTTAGTGATTTTGTTTGCCTATATAAAGGATTGTATAGTTTCTTTTAAAAAGTTGCTGAAGAATAGTGAAAACTTCCCATTTCCGAATTTTCGTTTGTGAGAGGATAGAGAGAGAAGCGCTGGTGTGTTGTCAGGGCGGTTTGATTTTTCTAACCGTGCGAGTAGGATCTCGCTGGCGGGTCTTGCCGAGCGAGCAGGAGTGTTGCAGAGCGGGTAGGGGCTTGTGCGTGCGAGTGGAGCGCGAGTTAGCGATCTCGCTGTGAGAGGCGTATCTCGCAGGGGTGAACTCGCCAGGCTAGTGTTGTTGTCGCGCGGGCTGTGTCCTCGCCGGTGGAAGGTTAGCCGCGAGTGGGGAGTTAACTCGGCGGGAGTCCATTCGCCAGGGGTGTTTCGCTCTCGCATGCGAGAGGGATCTCGTTGGGCTGCTACTCGCGCGGGTAGAAGTGTCTCGCGCTGGTGGGCTAGCCGCGCGGTTTTTGGCGGTCTTACCGGGCTGATTTCGGTGGTGTAGTTGTCGTCAAGTGGAGTAGAGTTGCAAGTTGAGGAAGAGTGGGTGTCTGTACACCTTTCCAATGCTTATAACATTGTTCTTAATTGATCTCTAAAATCTACTCTCTCGTGATTTAAAAAGTAATTTTTATGATGTGTTAATTTTGTCTATTTATTTTGTAGTTTATTATTTGATTGATTGTTATTTAATAATGATGTCATTAATACTTAATATTTTGAATATAGAGATACTTGTAAATTTGTTACTCAAAAAAATCTTTTAATAAAATTTCATCAGAAATGGAAGAAACACGATCATTCGAGCTGAACCACCCCTCCTACCCCTGCAAATCCAGTGCCACTACAGACACTGCTGCCGGCGGCGGGTTTCTTTCCGTTTCCGATAACAAAATCGAGAACGAAGAAGAATATTCCATCGACGGCATGACAATAGAAGACCTACAACGCCGCATATTTCGCGACCAAACACGTCTCTCCCGCATGCGAGCGGAAAACAAAAAAGAGAGCCCAAGAAAACAGCAAGCGCGGCATAAGAAACTCTCCCGCATGCGAGACTCCGTCATAAACTACATGCTTCAGCTCACCGACGAGTGCGACGCCCAGGGCTACGTCTTCGGCATCATCACCGAAACCGGCAAGTCCATCACAGGCACCTCCGACGCCCTCCGGCCGTGGTGGAAGGACAAGGTCCGGTTCAGCCGCAATGCTCCAAAGGCGTTGGAGGAATACATCACGGAGCACGGGCAGGACGGCGGCCCGTTGCCGCCTGGCTCGCTCAAGGAGCTCTCCGACACGATGCTCAGCGCATTGCTGTCGACGTTGATGCCGCACTGCCGCCCCCCGCAGCGCCGGCACCCGCTGGAGAAAGGCGTGCCGCCGCCATGGTGGCCCACCGGAAAAGAAAAGTGGTGGCTTTCTAATAATCTGACTAAAGGAGTTTCTCCCCCTCCTTACAAAAAACCGCATGATCTGAAGAAGGCTTGGAAGGTTGGGGTGCTAATATCCATTATGAAGCACTTGGCGGCGCCGGATTTGGACAAAGTCCGGCGGGTGGTGCGGGAGTCAAAGTGTCTGCAGGAGAAGATGACGGCGAGGGACATGAAGCTATGGTTGGCTGCGGTGAAGGAGGAAGAAGAGGATTATTATCCACCTGATCATAATCATGATGCGATGAACGGCCAGGATTGGATTGATACTCTCCTGAGCAACTACCACCAAATAGTCAACAGCGATGCCTTGACATTGGAGATTGGGACTGCAGTCAACGCCGGAGATGGGCAAAACTGTGACGACGGCGGTCTTACCTACGATGAGATGAAAAATGTTATGGGCTTTGAAACAGGTGTCGGTGGGGAACCGGAGAATCTCGGTTATGCTACGGGTACGGATGGTTGGCGGGTGATTAATCAGAGAAATTTGGGAAATTTGTATTACTGAAGATAATATGTAATTAATTTGATCTCTGTAATATATAAGTGCACAGCTTTATATGATTTTATAGGCATGTTCATAATTTTATTTGTAATTGGCTTTATATGCTTTTGAAGAGTTCTAAAGAAAAAGTTGAATGTGAGGTTTGTTGTGCTTGGGTTTCTTCTGGATTGGTCGAAACAAGCGAAACAAGTACTACGGACATGGAAAGTTCTGCAATGGGATGGATGGAGGATTTGTTTGAGATATCTGTGTCGTTTTAAAGGGAAAAGTTCAAATTAAAAGGTGATGCTAATTAAATTGAGATTTTGTTTAAATAATCTCTGTTTCAGTGTCGGCTTGAATTATTTTCATAATTATCTTCACATAAATTTTATTATGTCGGGCCGATTTATCCATGGATTTTTTTTTCAAATATATGGATATAATTTTATTTTTATAGGAGTTAATTTGATTAAATAAAATTAAATATAATTTAAAAAATATGCCAAATTGTTATTTTGAAAGAGAAAATGAAGGACTCCATGACCTTTCCAAAACGAAGGAAAAAAACATGTTTTAAAATGACTATTTTAAATGGTAGCACTTTGTATTTTGTCAAACAACCATCCTTCGGTCAGTGGCGGAGCCAGAAATATTGGAGCGTGGTGGCACAAGATACTTAGAATCAGGAGTCGGGAGAAAATGACGCGGCCTGCGGGGTCGACTCCAAGCTTAGGGTTTCGGGAACTCGGCTGCGGACCTGCGTTTCACTGAACTGCACCGAAAAATACGTGGGGGCACGGGCCCCCAAGGTCTCTAGATAGCTCCGCCCCTGCCTCGGGTCCGTTTAGGATGGAATGGAGCTGAAGTCACGGTAGAATTTCAGCATGGCGGAACAAACACAATAAATTATTTAAACTAAGAAGTAATTGTTGAAAATATATCACAATTATATGGCAAACTTACAAATATATTGAAAATAATTAAACATAGAAATTATAAATAATTTAATGTTGAAGTTGGAGTGCAAATTGGCTAACAAAAATATTCAAATTTGACATGAAGTTAATATTGACTTGAAAATTTGACGGCTTCTCAGTTTTCAATCCAGGACAATTGTAAAATTTTTAGGGCACAAAATATAAATTTTCCTTTCTTTAGACTTAACATTTCATTAGATATTTGAAAGCCTTTAAAGTGTTGGAAACGCGAGAGACGCCCAGGGCGAGACGGACGACACCGCCGAGACGGGCTCGGGACGGTCACGGCCAGTGGCGGAACTAGGATTTTGAAGTCGCACGGACACAATTTAAGTACTGTCAATTAGGGGGGTTCGGGGGGCAGCGCAGATTGAGCGGGGGTTGACCCTCCTAACTCCTAAGCAAACTAAAACAGAAAACCGGGGAACAAGAGTAATTATCAATGGTGTGTTCCAGCAACAAAAGACGATTGGAGCTCCAAATCAACCATTCACGATGGATTCCAGCAACACAATGGTGTGTACCTAACATTAAAATGCTAGAAGATTAGTACAATGGTGCGTTCAAATCAACCTTTCACAGAAATCTGGACTGAAATCAGTCCAGATTTCAGTCCAGATTTCAAGAAGAAGAAGAAGAAGAACCTCCTGTCCAGAGCTAGTTCGGCCCCAAACCGGTCGGGCACGTGCCGGAAGAAGAAGAAGAACCTCATGTCTAGGGCTAGTTCCGCCCAAAACCGGTCGGGCACGTGCCCTACCGTGCCCAGGGCTAGTTCTGTTAAATTTTCTCAACGTGGTCAGCAAGATAGCCCAAACACCAAATTAATATCTTCGGAACTACCCAGTTTGCACGCTGAACCTGCGGAAACCCAAGGACTAGAGGTTGCACCCAACAAAACAATGGAAGCACAAGAAGATCTTATTATGCATTCACTTCATTACAATCCGAGGCATACATAGCGAGACATGATTTCGCTAGTATTACAGCTGTAAACAGAAAGGAACAAAACACAAGCCGGGCGGACAGCACTCCAGTCCGCCGAGACCGCGAGGTCGCCGAGACCGTCGAGACCGCTGAGCTCGCCCAAGCTATGCTGCAAACCGCCGAATACCACGGAGTCCGCCGAGACCGCGAGGCCGCGCGGACAGACCGTTATTCGCCTCCTGCTGAACCCGAACTGAGGAACTCCCCTACCCGCCTGAAGCCGGCGGACAGGTTATTGAAGCTGGGAAAGTTGAAACAGAACTGACAAGCCGCAGAGCGACCTCCTGCTGAGTCCGCAGAGACCGCACACTTCCAAGCACTGACCGAAGTCACAGCCAAACTCCTGGCTCCTTGAAGTTATCCGCGCGACCTGCACACAGCAAACCGTCAGCCTGAAACAATCCGCGCGGACTGAAAAACACAGACCGCAGCACTCGCCCAACCCAAATTACTGTTCACTCACGTTACTTAGGTTACTGTAGATGTGTCAGGGGGGTCCTATTTATAGGCCAGGTGAGGAGTGTGGTCACCGCCCATGAGATAGCGACACCGCTGTTGGGTACATTGGTCAAATGTACCTGATTTGAAGAAGCCTCACCTAACTCAATGATATACATCAGAATGTATTTGATGTTTGTTTGAGTTATTTGTGCAGGTTAGGTATACACTGGACTGAAGCTGAAAATTTCTAAGTCCATGTGTCGACACCCAGAGGCAAAGTGTCGACACTTGAGAAAGCTTGTGTCGACACCCAGACATGCAGTGTCGACACTTGGAGTCATTGTGTCGACACCTGGGAAGAAGAGTCGACACCAGTCAGAAAGTGTCGACACTTGGAGCTGTGTCGACACTCAGTGTAGAAGGATGCAGAAAAGCTGTGTCGACACTTAGCAGAAGTGTCGACATCTTGAAGAGCTGAGTCAACACCAGACAGTGTCGACACTTGGAGTTGTGTCGACACTCAGCATAATTCTGCAGAGACTAAGTACAAGTGTCGACACTCAACACAATGTGTCGACACTCAATCTAAAGAGTCAACATATGAAGAATGTGTCGACACTCAGCATAATGTGTCGACACACACTCAAAGAAGTCAACACTTAAAGAATGTGTCGACACTCAGCACAATGTGTCGACACATAACCAGAAGACTCAACACTTGAAGATAGTGTCGACACAAGGAGCTGTGTCGACACTTAGCAAAGAACAGAAAACTTGTAAAATATTCTAAGTATAAGTGTCGACACTCATGGTATGTGTCGACACTCAGCTGAAGAATCAAGAATGAAGACTTGTGTCGACACCAAGAAGCAGTGTCGACACTTGACAGTTTCTACACATGAAGATGTGTCGACACAAAGGAGATGTGTCGACACTTAGAAGAATACAGAAAGAATGAAGTACAAGTGCTTGTGTCGACACTCAATTTCAGTGTCGACACATGCAGAAGAAACTGTGTCGAGACATACAAGGGAATGTGTCGACACCTTGTAGACTTGTGTCGACACTTACACAACATGTGTCGACACTTGGTCTATGAGTGTCGAACACTTAAGAACAGAAAGTCTCGACACTAACTGACAGTTAGAGAATTTCAAGAAGTGACTGGTTGACATGACAGCTGCCAATCCAGCCAGTCTACAGCAACTGTCAGCAAAGTCAAAAGACTGTTATAAACCGGATCAGCCGGTTACCATGAAGGAAGCCTATAAATAGGCACCCACAGTCTACAGAAAAGAAAAGATAATAATTAAGAAGTTCAAAAACATTACATGGTGTGATTGAAGTAGTTGATCAGACTAAATCAAGAAGTGATACACAGAAGATCAACACAAGAAGATCAGGCAGTCCAACTGCAGATCTAAGTAGTTGGAGAGAGAGAGCTCCAACCAAGGATTCAGTCTTTGGAACTAAGGCTGAGAAGAAGAATTCAGAGTCATCTGGATTTCAAGAAGCAGAGATCAAGGATCAACTGCAGAAGATTCAGACTAATTCAGTTCTACTCAAGAAGCTTTGAAGAAAGCTAAGTCAGTTTGGATCAAGCTGAGTTCTTCCAAGAACTCTCCAAGAAACTCTCAACTCCTCTCATTCCTTCTGAGTTGTAGAGTTAGAATTTGTAATTTCTATTATAACTTGTAAGATCCATTGGATCTGAGTGATTGTAAGCCTATTTTATAAAGGCTGAGGGTAGGGCTTGGTGCCTGAGTGTAGGAGTTGAAGAACTCTGAGTGTAGGCCTTTGATTGGCTGAGTGTAGGCCTGGGTGGCTGAGTGTAGGCCTTTTGGCTGAGTGTAAGGCTTTGGGCCTGAGGTAGGAACCTTGTTGGGTTCTGAGCTAGTGGAGAAGTTTGGCCGAATCTAGTACACTGCTAGATAGGCGAAGGGGGAAAGTGGATGTACCCAAAGATTGGGGAACCACTATAAAATTAGTGTGTCTGCTGTGCTGTGCTGTGTTGTGGCTTTTCTGTGTGATTTCTGAAATTGCTGTTAACTGTAATAATCTGTGATAAACTGTTGTGCTGTCAAACAAAAGTTAAAAAGGTTTAGGTCACCTATTCACCCCCCCCCCCTCTAGGTGTTTAGGTACCATATCTTTCAAGTGGTATCAGAGGCAGGTTCCTCAAAATCAGGACTAACTGTCTGAGGAGATCCAGTTTGGCAGATTCAGTTAAGTCAGGAAACAGGAAACAGTTTCAAGAAAATCAAGAACATGGGTTCTTCAGAGAATCATAAGGAGTTGGGTTCAATGAAACTACCTATATGCAGAAAAGAGATCTTTGGGATCTGGAAAGAGAGGGTTAGGCTGTTTATGGAAGCCTCTGACCCTAGAATATACATCACAGTCAAAGAAGGGCCATATGTGCCTATGAAGATTTCAGTTTTGGATGCAAATCAGAGGACTCCAAAGGATTTCTCTGAAATGACCAAGGATGAGATTGTCCTAGCAACTATGGACAAAAGGGCACAGAACATTATAGTCAGTGCAATTGATGATGCCACCTTCCAGAACCTTATTCACTGTAAAACTGCAAAAGAAATGTGGGATACCCTCATTGTCTACATGGAAGGTTCTGAAGAAGTAAGGCAAGATAGGAAGTCCTTGCTTAATCAAGAATATGAGAGTTTTAGGCAAGGAAGAGGAGATAGCATCACTGAATGCTATAAGAAATTTTATAGAATTGTAAATGAACTCATGTCATATGGAAGAGAGTTCACAAACTATGAGTTGAATGACAAATTCTTAAGGTCCCTAACCAAAGACTGGGACACCAAGATTTGTGCCATCAGAGAAATGGCAAAGTTGGGAGAAATTCCTCCTCCCACACTTTTTGGCAAGTTGTTATCCTATGAGATGCAATTGTCAGTAAGAAAAGAAGAAGAAAAGTCAACAAGGACTGAATACAGAGAAAAGACTGTTGCCTTTAAGTCAGATGTACCTAGAAAGAGCAGGACCAAGTCATCAACTCCTCCTCCTGAGGTAGTTGAATCAGAATCTGAAGAATCTGAAAGTACAAAATCTACAAGCAGTGAAAGTGATGAAGACTTTGCTGCATTCACCAGACATTTTCAGAAGTTCCTTAAGAAGAAACAGTGGAGGTCTAGACCTTCATCTTCCAAAGGGAAAGAGGTTCAGTATCTGGAAAAGAAGCCTTCAAAGAAGGACAAGAAAAGGACCAAGACAAGTAAGGCAACTGGATCCAAGATAATTTGTTACTGCTGCAATAGACAGGGCCATGTTATTGCAGACTGTCCTGAAAGAAGGAAGGAATCCAGTGACAAGAAGAAAACACACTTCAAAGGAAAGAAGGAGAAGTCCTTTGTTGCAAAGAATGAGAAGACTCTTTCAGATATGTCTTCTTCAGACACAGAGACAGATGCTGAAGCCTATATTGGGCTATTTGCTGAAGAAGAAGAAGAGTTCATGCAGATCATGGAATCTATCTATGAGCAAGAAGACTGTCAAAGCCAAGGACTGATGGCTTTGACTGAAAGTACCAAAAACCTGGAGCAGCCAGGACCCAGTCAGGTACAAGGCTTAACTCAAAGTTCTGATTCCAGTTCAAGTTCAGAGTCAGAGTATTCTTCATCAAGTGATGAGAATATGTCTGAGTCTGAGGGAGATATTCATCAACTCCTAGATGAATATCAAGTACTATTGCTAGCCTATAAGAAAAGCAAGACCCTAGCCAAAAATTTGGCCAAGGAAATTGCTGATCTCAAGACAGCTGCAATAGATTATGAGAAGAATTATGATCAAAAACTAAATGAAGTGGCCAGGCTGAAACACATTACTGTGATTCAGATGGGTACCATTACATTTAAGAATGATCAAATTAAGAAACTGGAGATTAATCTTCAGAAGGAGAAAGAGCTAGTAGCTAGCTTTTCAAAACCTAAATCAGTGCTACCCTTGATTGATGATTTTGTTCATCATAAAGGAAAGACTGGACTGGGATTTGTTAACCCAGTTTGGACTGTTCAGAATCAGTCCAAGTCCAAGGGCAAAGCCCCAACATTCACTAAGACAGCCAAGTCTGTACCTAAGCAAAGGTACAACAAATTTGAATGTTGGTGCTGTGGCAAAGTTGGCCACTTTGCTTTGGACTGTTGGCACAATGTTAGTGCCAAAGGTAGTAACAAGATACCTGGTGGAAAGCCAGCAGGTAGCTATGTCAATTTGCAAACTAACAATCACCAAGGACCCAAGTTTACTTTGGGTTCTAAGGTTCATTAATTTGTTTTGCAGGAGAATCCAAGTGACCATACCCCTACATGGTACTTGGATAGTGGATGTTCCAGACACATGACTGGAACTAGGGGACTACTGAAGGACTACATCCCTATCAAGAATGGTCCAAAGGTGACCTTTGGTGGTTCAGAAAAAGGAATCATCAAAGGGTTTGGTAACATATCTTCTAACTTAGTTACCATTACTCAAGTGGCTTATGTTAAAGGTTTGAAACATAACCTCATTAGTATAAGTCAATTAAGTGATGTAGGGTATGACATCTCATTTGTTAAAAATGGTTGTCATATCAAGAGGTCTAGTGATCAAAAGATCATTTTGACAGGTTATAGGAAGAGAAATGTCTATTGTTTAGACATTATGGTTGAGAACAATAGTTCTCCAGTTTGTCTTGTAGCTGATGAGACAGTCTCTCAATGTGTCAAGTGGCACAAGAGGCTTGCTCATCTAAATTACAAGACTATTGGCAAACTCTTTAGTAAAGAGTTAGTGAGGAATGGTCCTCAAGTTAAGTGTGTCAAAGATGGCATTTGCTCAGCTTGTCAAAAGGGCAAGCAGACTAAATCCACCTTTAGAAGCATTGACAACAAAGATGCTGTGAGATGTTTATATCTCTTGCATATGGATCTATTTGGTCCAATGCCAGTTCACAGCTTAGGTAGGAAGGTCTACACCTTTGTAGTTGTTGATGACTACTCAAGGTTTTCCTGGGTGTTCTTCTTAAAGCAGAAATCTGAAACACCTAGTGTCTTCCACAGTTTTGTTAAGCAAATTCAGAATGAATTGAACTGTACAGTGGTCAAAATTAGAAGTGACCATGGTACAGAGTTTCAATCTGAAAGCATGACAAAACTATGTGAAGACTATGGGATATTTCAAGAATTCTCTTCACCAAGAACACCTCAGCAAAATGGCATTGCTGAAAGGAAAAATAGAACCTTGATAGAAGCTGGTAGGACTCTATTAAGTGATTCTTCACTACCAGAATATTTCTGGGCTGAAGCAGTAAACACTGCATGCCATGTGATAAATAGAGCTACCATAACTAAAAGGTTAAACAAGACACCCTATGAAGTAGTGAAAGGCAGGAAACCAAACCTATCCTATTTCAGGATTTTTGGTTGTAAATGCTTCATACTTAACAATGGGAAGACTTACTTAACTAAGTTTGCTGTCAAATCCCAAGAGGGAGTGTTTGTTGGGTACAGCAGTAATAGTAAGTCTTATAGAGTCTACAACTTGACTACACAAGTTGTAGAGGAGTCTGTGCATGTAGTTTTTGATGAGACACTTCTTATTAACAATGAGTTGTCTAGTAGTGTGTGCAGCCCCACAGGTCTTTCTAAGAAGATGGACAAGCTAACCATAGAAGATGTACCTGCTGCAAGACAGCAAGTAGAAGAAGATGGCTTATGTCCAGGGGGAGAACTACATGTACCAGGAGCTGAAGAAGTTCAAGGAACTCAGCATGATGAAGATGATGAAGAAGTACAACCAGAAGTAAGGATGCCTCCAGCCAACAGGCATCTAAGAGATCATCCAGTGGAGCTGATCATTGGAGATCCAAGACAAGGTGTTCAGACAAGGAGCAGAAATCAGAATGCTGCAATATATTCAAGTTTTCTGTCTCAGATAGAACCAAAGAAATTTGAAGAAGCTATACAAGATCCACAGTGGACTGAAGCTATGCAGGAAGAGCTAAACCAGTTCAAGAGGTGCAAGGTTTGGGACTTAGTTCCTAAGCCTAAAGATCACAATGTGATAGGAACAAAGTGGATCTACAGAAACAAGTTAGATGAACAAGGAGTCATCATTAAGAATAAGGCAAGATTGGTTGCAAAAGGATATAGGCAAGAAGAAGGTATTGATTTTGATCAAACCTTTGCTCCAGTAGCCAGACTGGAAGCCATAAGGATGTTCTTGGCCTATGCAACCTACCAAGGATTCAAAGTATACCAAATGGATGTGAAGTCAGCATTCCTTAATGGTAATTTAAAAGAAGAAGTATATGTGGAGCAGCCCTCAGGTTTTGTTGATCCTACTTTTCCACATTATGTCTATAGACTTAGGAAAGCATTGTATGGGTTAAAGCAAGCTCCTAGAGCTTGGTATGAAACCCTATCTAGTTTCCTCATTGAGAACAAGTTCACAAGGGGGAAAATAGATAAGACTCTATTCCTTAGGGAATCTAGAGGCAAAGTAATACTTGTCCAAATATATGTAGATGACATTATATTTGGGTCTACTGAAAGTAGCCTTTGCAAAAAGTTTGCAAAGCTTATGCAGAGTCAATTTGAAATGAGTAGTATGGGAGAACTGAAGTTTTTCTTGGGTCTCCAAGTTAAACAGACTGAAAGTGGTCTTTCCATATGTCAGTCTAAGTTCACCCTAGAACTCATAAGGAAATATGGTATGGATTCCTCCAGTACCATGAAGACTCCTATGGGGTCAAGTATGTCTCTAAGCAAGGATGATGCAGGGAAACCTGTAGATGAAACCTTGTATAGAGGGATAGTTGGCTCCTTACTATACTTGACTGCAAGTAGGCCTGACATTATGTATGCTACATGTGTTTGTGCCAGGTATCAAGCCTGCCCCAAAGAGTCTCACTTGACTGCAGTCAAGAGAATCTTGAGATATCTAAAGGGCACACCTTATCTAGGCCTCTGGTACCCTAGGAATGGAGATTTTGATCTAACAGGCTATTCAGATGCAGACTTTGCAGGATGCAAGGAAGATAGAAAAAGCACAACTGGATCCTGTCAATTCCTAGGTGGAAGACTTATCTCTTGGAGTAGTAAGAAGCAAACCAGTGTGGCCATCTCCACAGCTGAGTCAGAGTATATAGCTGCAGGAAGTTGCTGTGCTCAACTTCTATGGATTCAACATCAGCTAGAAGACTATGGATGTCAGGTAAGTAGAACTCCACTTTATTGTGATTCTACTAGTGCTATTTCCATAGCTAATAATCCTGTATCTCATAGTAGAACTAAACATATTGAGATAAAATATCACTTTCTTAGGGAGCATGTAGAAAGAAATGATATTGCACTTGAATATGTTAAAACAGATAATCAGATAGCTGATATGTTCACTAAGCCCTTAGATGAAGCTAAGTTTAATAAGTTCAAAATTGAACTAGGTATGATAAACTTAGACTAAGTATACAGAACAAAAATTGGCTAAGTAAAAAGGTGTCGACACATAGACAAGTCTATGTCGACACAGAATAGTAAGTGTCGACACTTCAGAAAAATGGTGTCGACACATCTAGGAAGTTAGTGTCGACACTTCAGAATGTTAGTGTCGACACATGTCGAGTAGGTGTCGACACATCCACTAAGGTGTCGACACTTAAGTTTTACTCAGAATTTTTCTAAGTAAAGTCTCGACACATGTCGAGTATAGTGGTGTCGACACTTAACCAAGTGTCGACACATAGTATCTGTTAACTAAATTTGTGTCGACACATGAGTGTCGAGACATTATAGGTCAGTGTCGACACTTATTGACAGTGTCGACACATCATTAGAAATTCCTCCCGCCTGTTCGTCTTCAAACAGGAAAGGTATAAATAGGGTTCTGTCTTTGATTGTCGACACGCTTTCAAAGTTTCGAGACCTAAACTCTTGTGTCGACATTTCTCTCTTCTCAAGACTAAATCTTCAAACCCTAATGGCTCCCAAGCTGGAAGAGAACGTCAACGAGGGCTATGAGCTCGTGCGAGGCGCATTTGACGACAGCGATCAGGAATTCAAATCGGTGATTACCCTAGTCAGCGATTCAGGACTGGAATTCTTGGTTTCAGAACAAACGAAAATCTGGAAGAAAGAAGTAATTGAATTTCTTACTCAAGCAACTGTGGACGACTCTGGATTCAGAATCAAGTCCAGGGTGCATGGCACCAAAGTCAAACTATCCCCCAAGTCTTTGAGAAAGGTACTTCAGCTACCTAAGATTCAAGAAGAAGAGGAGGTAACTGCTTCTAAGACCAGGGAAGCTCTTACTTGGTGTGGACTGGATTCACAGATGAAGGTGGGATCAGTCTTCAATAGGAAGGGGATGAACAATCAAGGCAAGTTCTTGTCAGAAGTAGTGGGCAAGGTAATTCTGTGCAAACCAGGAGGGCATGACAGGGTGTCTGCCTCCATGTTTGAAGTAATGACCAGAATCATCTTCACTCTGAAGACAGATTGGTCAATGGTGGTTTTTGAGAAAGTGAAGGAAAGCCTGAAGAAGCCCAATCTGGGCAGGATTATAAGTCTCTACCTGGCTGGATCCATTCCAGAGGTAATGAGCACTGCTGCAGGAACAAAGATAAATCATATGAGGAGAATGGACTCCAGAATATTCTCAAGATGGGAAAGGGTGCTGGTGTCAAAGGACTTGGCCACCCCTGAGAAACAAACTTCTAAGACAGACTCTCCTCCCAGGAAGAAAAGGAAGACAGCTGCTGTGCCTCAAGAGTCCTCAAGCAGCTCAGGCAGTGAAGAACAGGTGGTCTTCACTCCTGAAAGTCCAGTAGATGTGACTGCAGCAAAGTCACCTGCTCCTCAGGAGCCAGCTGATATCCAGGGGGAGCCTCCAGCTGTAGAACATCCATCTACACTGGATAGTGAGCAGGCTACTCTCATCATTCAAGAGGTACTTGTTGATCTTAACATTTTGAATTTTTCTATATCACATTCTGATTTGTCTGATGACCATCAGCCAACTCAGCAAGCACAAGAACCAGATGTTGTTCATCCAGACACATCTATTGTGATACCTGATGCAGTGGTAGAAGAACCAAGGACATCTCCTGCACAGTCTCCACCAGAGTATACCATGGAAGATCTGTTTTTGAACTTGGATCAAGAAGATTTTGATATGGAAAAGACTGCTGCTGATGCAGTGAAGGATGCTGTTGCTGAGGGGGAGACTTTGGATAGTCAAGAAGAGCCTATAAGGCTAGATTCTGAGCAGGCACAAGATGTGCATACTGAAAGAACATCCAGCCCTAAGGATAGGGTGGATATAGCAAGTACATCTGACTCTGAAGATGAGGAAGCTGAGCAAGCTAAGAAAAAGAAGTTCTTTGTATTCAAGAGGAGGAGCCAAAGCTATAAGAAGGCTCTACAAACAGTTGCTCAGCATTCACTAGTTCAACAAGCTCCATCCACTGATTATAGTGCTCTACTGCTTGCAATGCAAATCAAGATGGATGAACAAAGAAAAGCCTTAGAAACTTATGTTGATGAAGGGCACAAAGCACTACAGTCTGATCTGGGCCAGGAAATCAAGTCTATAAGGTTTGAAATGAACCTTAATAAAACAGCAATGACTGATTGTTTTACCAAGGGTGCTAATGCTGTGGTCTATCTAGCTAAACATCAAGAAGAAATTAAAGAGAAAGTGGATGATATAGCAGTCAAGCAAGGCTATGTGCTGGAGAATCAGTTGAGGATGAATGATAACTTGACTGCATCTCACAATGCAATTGTCACTGAAATTAAGAATAAGTCAGATGAACCTTCCACTTCCTCAGCTGCTGCCAAAGCTGATTTTGATAAGATATTTCAAGCAGAGATTGCTGCTGTTAAAAATGCCATAAAAGATTCCCAGAAGGTCATATCAGAACAGCTTACAAAGCTTAGACCTTTCTTTAAAGAGGGCATACGATATTTGGATAGCCAAATCCGATTTCAGAAAGATGATGTCAGGGATCATATGGCTCAAGAAGTCATAAAGGGGGAGAGAGTGTTAGTCAAGGCCAGTTCTGAGCATGCAAAATGGATTTCAAATTCTATAAGGGCTACACTTGGATACCCTCCCCTGTGTGATGACAATGAAGTAGGTGAATCTGGTATTCAAGGAACATTTCTTGGAGGTGAGCAACAAGCAGTGGCTGATGTCATCTATCCACCTCCAGACTTTGAAATGATTCATGCTGATGTAAGCACTATGTATAGTCCAACTGCTGGCAAGCCAAATGTTATTCTGGAAAAGGTTGTTCAACCTATCACAGCTGCTATGCAAGAGGCATTGGATAAAGAAGAAGAAACTAGGCTGTCAAAGAAGAAGTTTAGGGAAATTGCTGAGCAAAAGCCAGATTTTGAACAATGGAGCCCTACTTCTAGAAACATAATTCTTACAGCCTGGAAAGCAGCCAAGGATAATGCCCATGAGAGAAACAAGTGGTTCTCAGAGGCTGAATGGAGAAAGCATGAGATTAGACAAGAAGCCATTGTCCAACACAGAAGGAAGGCCAAGTTAGGAAAGCTACCTCCAACAGCTGTGGAGCCTAGCAAGTACTTTCCCAAGCCTTATCATTATTTTGAAAGGCAGAAGATCAAGGCAGATAAGCAAGATCTAAAAGGGAAGAAGACTGGTGAAGCTGAGCCTGCTGCTGCTGCTGCTGCTGCTGCTGTGAAAGCTCAAGTTAAAGCTGGAAAAGGGATTGTTATCAAAGAACCTGATCAGCACTAGATTAGGAATTAACTTGTTGCTTATTGTAATTTTGTTAAGAGAAAAACATTGTAATACTTCATTGAAAATGTATAAGAAACATTATTGGAACAGTATATGATAAATATAGTTTGAATGTTCTGAAATATGTGTGTTTCTTAATTGTTCTGCAATGTTTAATAAGTATACATGTGTGGTTTATTACATGTTCAAGTTTTCCCTGTTGTCATTTATATGTTTTACATCATTTTGTAATTTTTAATTATGAGTGGTGTATATCATTGACTAAGGGTTATGACTTCTCCAAATAGGGGGAGATTGTTGGGTACATTGGTCAAATGTACCTGATTTGAAGAAGCCTCACCTAACTCAATGATATACATCAGAATGTATTTGATGTTTGTTTGAGTTATTTGTGCAGGTTAGGTATACACTGGACTGAAGCTGAAAATTTCTAAGTCCATGTGTCGACACCCAGAGGCAAAGTGTCGACACTTGAGAAAGCTTGTGTCGACACCCAGACATGCAGTGTCGACACTTGGAGTCATTGTGTCGACACCTGGGAAGAAGAGTCGACACCAGTCAGAAAGTGTCGACACTTGGAGCTGTGTCGACACTCAGTGTAGAAGGATGCAGAAAAGCTGTGTCGACACTTAGCAGAAGTGTCGACATCTTGAAGAGCTGAGTCAACACCAGACAGTGTCGACACTTGGAGTTGTGTCGACACTCAGCATAATTCTGCAGAGACTAAGTACAAGTGTCGACACTCAACACAATGTGTCGACACTCAATCTAAAGAGTCAACATATGAAGAATGTGTCGACACTCAGCATAATGTGTCGACACACACTCAAAGAAGTCAACACTTAAAGAATGTGTCGACACTCAGCACAATGTGTCGACACATAACCAGAAGACTCAACACTTGAAGATAGTGTCGACACAAGGAGCTGTGTCGACACTTAGCAAAGAACAGAAAACTTGTAAAATATTCTAAGTATAAGTGTCGACACTCATGGTATGTGTCGACACTCAGCTGAAGAATCAAGAATGAAGACTTGTGTCGACACCAAGAAGCAGTGTCGACACTTGACAGTTTCTACACATGAAGATGTGTCGACACAAAGGAGATGTGTCGACACTTAGAAGAATACAGAAAGAATGAAGTACAAGTGCTTGTGTCGACACTCAATTTCAGTGTCGACACATGCAGAAGAAACTGTGTCGAGACATACAAGGGAATGTGTCGACACCTTGTAGACTTGTGTCGACACTTACACAACATGTGTCGACACTTGGTCTATGAGTGTCAACACTTAAGAACAGAAAGTCTCGACACTAACTGACAGTTAGAGAATTTCAAGAAGTGACTGGTTGACATGACAGCTGCCAATCCAGCCAGTCTACAGCAACTGTCAGCAAAGTCAAAAGACTGTTATAAACCGGATCAGCCGGTTACCATGAAGGAAGCCTATAAATAGGCACCCACAGTCTACAGAAAAGAAAAGATAATAATTAAGAAGTTCAAAAACATTACATGGTGTGATTGAAGTAGTTGATCAGACTAAATCAAGAAGTGATACACAGAAGATCAACACAAGAAGATCAGGCAGTCCAACTGCAGATCTAAGTAGTTGGAGAGAGAGAGCTCCAACCAAGGATTCAGTCTTTGGAACTAAGGCTGAGAAGAAGAATTCAGAGTCATCTGGATTTCAAGAAGCAGAGATCAAGGATCAACTGCAGAAGATTCAGACTAATTCAGTTCTACTCAAGAAGCTTTGAAGAAAGCTAAGTCAGTTTGGATCAAGCTGAGTTCTTCCAAGAACTCTCCAAGAAACTCTCAACTCCTCTCATTCCTTCTGAGTTGTAGAGTTAGAATTTGTAATTTCTATTATAACTTGTAAGATCCATTGGATCTGAGTGATTGTAAGCCTATTTTATAAAGGCTGAGGGTAGGGCTTGGTGCCTGAGTGTAGGAGTTGAAGAACTCTGAGTGTAGGCCTTTGATTGGCTGAGTGTAGGCCTGGGTGGCTGAGTGTAGGCCTTTTGGCTGAGTGTAAGGCTTTGGGCCTGAGGTAGGAACCTTGTTGGGTTCTGAGCTAGTGGAGAAGTTTGGCCGAATCTAGTACACTGCTAGATAGGCGAAGGGGGAAAGTGGATGTACCCAAAGATTGGGGAACCACTATAAAATTAGTGTGTATGCTGTGCTGTGCTGTGTTGTGGCTTTTCTGTGTGATTTCTGAAATTGCTGTTAACTGTAATAATCTGTGATAAACTGTTGTGCTGTCAAACAAAAGTTAAAAAGGTTTAGGTCACCTATTCACCCCCCCCTCTAGGTGTTTAGGTACCATATCTTTCAACCGCCCCAGCCCGCGCGAACACAAAACGACTGTCCGCTCAGTCCGCGAGGACTTAGCCAGTCACCAAGGGAAACCGCCAGGAGCAAGGCAACCAATGACGAACCCTCTCCAGTCCGCCCAGGCTAAGCGGACAAGGCACCAGCCCGCAAAGCTCCAACTGCTTCAGGACAGCACCCTCTTCAATGGCAGTCCGCACCAATCCCGAGGCAGTCCGCAAGACTCACACCTCAATCCGCCACAAGTCCACGACCAAAGGCAAACAGCAACAGTCCGCCCGGTCACAGCGGACTTGGCGGATACGGCGGACACCATGAACTTGACACCAAGTGTGACCAAGTCCAAAACCATCAAGGGCCAGTGCGAGCATGGCGGACACAAAGTCCCGTCCGCCAAACACCCTAGCACAGACCGCAACCAGTCCGCGAGCTCCTCGCACTTGTCCAACGCAGCAGCACCAAGCCGGACTCCAAACATCAGTCCGCCAACCGGTCTCCACAGCAAGACCTGCTGTAACACCTGAGCTCGACAAGGCCTCAGCCAAGCTCAAAGCCCAGTCCGCAACAGCCCCAACCGCGGACACATCAGTCCGCAAGGCTTCCCGCGAACTCGAACCAACCCGCCAACAGCACAAACTTGCACCCGCGACCACTGAGCAATGCACCAGTCCGCAAGCCTCTCTATCCGCAGATACCAGGCCGCACCAAACCGCGGACACCATGCAACAACCCGCTCAGAACACAGCCGGCTTCCACCAGACTTTTCACCAGGCCGCAACCTCAGTCCGCCCAGTCCGCCCAGTCCGCCAAAGCTGTCCACACAGGCCGCGCGGCCTGTCCCGTCACCCACTTCCACTTCACAAATTTCAACACTCCCCCTTGAAGTGAGAAGTGGTGACCAAGCCCAGCAAGCTGCGCAAGCGTTCAAAGGGCCCCTTCGACAGCGGCTTCGTGAAGATGTCAGCAAGATTATCTTCACTCCGAACATGCCCGACCAGCAGAGACCCCTCCAACACCTTCTCCCTGATGAAGTGGTGATCAATCTCTATATGCTTGGTCCTGGCGTGACACACTGGATTGTTTACCAGTTTGAGAGCACTCTCATTGTCACCCCGGAGTAAAGTAGGCCCTTGCACTTCTTCATGAACATCCTCTATGAGTCTCCTCAACCAAACGGCTTCCCGAGCAGCCAAGGCCGAAGCCTTATACTCCGCCTCCGTGGTTGAAACCGACACCGAGTCCTGCTTCTTGCTACACCACGAGATGCTAGCTGAACCGCAAGTGAACACATAACCTGAAGTAGACCTTCGATCATCCGAATCACCGCCATAGTCAGCATCCGTGTACCCGAGCAACGCAAACTCCGCATCCCTTCCATAGAGGAGTCCCATCTCAGAAGTCACCTTGACATACTTCAGAATTCCCTTCGCCGCCACTAGATGAGATTGCCTTGGTTCAGCCATATACCGACTTACTCGGCCAACAGCATAAGCTATATCCGGCCTTGTAATCGTCAGATAGATCAAGCTCCCAACAAGAGCCCTGAACACCAAGGGATCATTAAGCACCCTTCCCTCATCTCGTCGAAGCTTTAGCCCAGATTCCAGTGGAGTAGAGCACTTCTTCCCTTCGCCCATGCCAAACCGCTTCACAATACGATCAGCATACCCTTTCTGGCTAATGAGAATCCCGCACTCCTTCCTCTCCACTTCCAGACCAAGAAAGTGATGCAACTCTCCCAAGTCTTTCATCTCGAAGCGTATAGCAAGCTCTCCCCTGAGCCTTGCTACTTCCTCCTCCGAGTTCCCTGTGATGATCATATCATCCACATACAGCAGGACCAAGACTCTTAGCTCTCCCTTCTTCTTGACGAACAAGCTAGAATCCGAGTTAGAAGCCAGGTATCCACAGAACTGCAGGTACTCTGCAATCTTCCCATACCACGCTCGAGGAGCTTGCTTCAACCCATAGAGAGCCTTCCTGAGTTTGCAGACATAGTCCGGATGCTTCTCAGAGACGAAACCAAGCGGCTGATCCATGAAGATGTCCTTGTCAATCTCTCCGTAAAGAAAGGCATTCTTCACATCGAGTTGCCACAACCTCCATCCCTTGCAAGCAGCCAAGGCGATCACCACTCTTACAGACGTCATCTTCGCAACTGGACTGAATGTCTCCTCATAGTCTTCTCCATACTGCTGTGAGAATCCTCTAGCGACCAGGCGAGCCTTGAACCGATCAATGCTCCCATCAGCCTTCTTCTTCAACTTATACACCCACTTGCAAGTAACCGGAGTAATGCCATCAACCTTGGGCACAAGGTCCCAGGTTTCATTCTTCTTCAGAGCATCAATCTCTTCCTTCATGGCACCATCCCACTCCTTCACTCCAGTGGCCTCGTTGAAGTTTGCAGGCTCTCGCTCATCCAGAGGACCTGCAAAGAAACAGGAGACAAAGCTCACTGCATTCCCATCACAGTACCGAGCCGGTGGCTTAACCACCCTCTTCGATCTCCGAAGACACGGCTCCTTGCTCACGGCTTCCGTTGCTTCTTCAGGCTCCACTCCTACCTGGGGCAAGCATTGAGCAGTGCTCCCCCTGCTTCCTGAGCCAGAAGGCTCAGCCTCGGAGTTCGAAGCAACAGGAGCTGCTGGTGAAACAGCAAGCTCCTCTTCCAAGCCTTCAGCAGCCTCCACCGGTGCTTCCTCAACCTTGCTACTTCCGGTAGGCTCCACCGAGCCACCTCCATATGACGTCAGCTCGTCAAAGACAACGTCTCTTGACACCACGAACTTCTTCGTCACAGGGTCCATGCACTTCCATCCCTTCTTCCGCTCATCATAGCCAACAAAGACAAGTTTCCTTGCCTTCGCATCCAGCTTTGTCCGTGAAGCATCCGGGACATGCACGTAGCAAGTTGAACCGAACACCCGAAGGTGTCCAACACTCGGCTTCTCCTTCAGCAACAGCTCAATGGGCGTCTTCATGTTGATAGGGCTGAGTGGCATCCGGTTGATAACATATGCAGCACAAGACATTCCCTCCGCCCAAAAGGACCTCGGGATATCTTTCGCATGCAGCCAGCATTTGCAGGTTTCCGTCAAATGACGGATCTTCCGCTCCGCTACCCCATTTTGTTGTGGAGTGTGAGCACATGTAAGCTCCCGTTGGATCCCGTGCTTCCTGCAGAAGTTAGAAAACTCGGAAGAGACAAACTCTCCCCCGTTATCAGTTCTAAACTTCTTAATCCGCAAGCCAAGCCGGCCTTCTACCAACTCCTTGAACTCCACGAACAAACGGAAGGCATCCGACTTCTCCTTTAAGAAGTACACCCAAGTATACCTTGAGTAGTCATCAACCAAGACAAGCATGTATTTGCTTCCACCAAGGCTGGCAGTAACAGTCGGTCCCATCAGGTCGCCATGAATACACTCCAATGGTTTCTTGCTCCTTGTTTGAGATTTATCAAACGGAAGGCGATGTGCCTTACCGTATTGACAGCCCGCACAAACATGCCCATCACCAAAGGAGGACAACATTGGCAACCCCCTCACCAGACTTCTACTCGCCATTGCCTTTAGCTTGTCCATGCCAACATGCCCCAGCCTCTCATGCCAGATAGCCGCACTATCATTGGCCCTCATCCTATCAACATAGGCACTGGTGGAAAGAACAAACAAGTTCTTCACCCTCCTCCCAACATGAGCAACATCAGCCTTTACCGCTGATACGTTGCGAAGGAACCTCACGTCTGTTGGCCCAAACAGAACGTGATACCCAGCGTCCACCGCGTTGGTCACCGAGAAGAGGTTCTTCTTCATGCCCGGCACGTGATACACACTCCTTAACGTGAGTGGCCCCTGATCACTACCCAAAGACACGACCCCCTCCTTCTCTACTGCATAAACAGTATTATCAGCAGTGATAATAGCTTCATTACCTGAGTAAGCCTGCATGGAGGTGAACTTCGACTTGTCTCCGGTGAGGTGATGACCACACCCGGAGTCGATGATCCACTCGCTGTTGAAGTCCTCAGCAGATAAGGCCCGGACACAAGTGCCCGTCATGAAAGCTCCTCCCCATTCTGCTTCTTCACTTCGTGAGCAAGCTTCCTCCTTTCCCGCAGCATGCCCAGGCTGCAGTTTGACCTTGCAGTCCCGCTTGAAGTGCCCACGCTGATGACACCGGTAGCACTTCAGATTCTTCTTCCAGTCCTTAGGAGCATTGCTCCTCTCCGGCGGATATGAAGTTGAAGTCTCCTTCTCAACAGCGGCCTGCACCTTCTTCTTCTTCTTCCCTTCCCATCCCTTCTTCTTGCCTGAGAAGAGAGCCTCGCTGCCTTCCTGATTCAGATTCACTCCAGCCATCTGCCTTGCTAAGCTCTCCTGCGAGGCAAGCAGATTCTCCAGCTCCAGCAGAGACGGCTGAGTAGCCCACCCTTGAACAGACGTAACAAAGGCCACATACTCCTTCCGCAAGCCGCGGAAAATGTGCCTTTTCATCTTTGCCTCAGAGATAGGCTCATCAGGATCCAGCGCCGACAGCTCAGCACACAAGCTCTTCATCTTTAAGAAGTACCTGGAGATGGAAAGGTCTCCCTGAGTTGCCCTGGCCAACTCATTCTCCAGGAACTGAAGCCGCGCCACATTCTTCCTATTGAACAACTCATCAATGGTCGTCCAAATATCAGCAGCCGACTCACATCCAATGATGTGATCAAACAGTTCCGGAGAGACAGCTCTTTTCAGAACGAACTCTGCCTTAGCATTAGTTCTTCTCCAGAGCCTCACCTGTTCAGCAGTACCGAAAGCAGCAGTTACTTCCTGTCTGTCGTCTCCACCGACAACTTCCCACAGCTCCTCGCCCAGAAGATAACTCTTCATGCACGACTTCCACTTTTTATAGTTAGTCGGCGTTAAGAGTTCAATGCCCAGACCTCTTGCTAAGCTTCCTTCCATTGCAATCACCTGTTGGTACCCTTCAGCAGCTCCGAGCAACAACACAGGTTGATCACCACTCAATCACTGAGTAACAACACTGGCTGACCTCCGCTCACGCAACTGAACCTCCGCAACCTCAGAAACCTGGCTCTGATACCATGTTAAATTTTCTCAACGTGGTCAGCAAGATAGCCCAAACACCAAATTAATATCTTCGGAACTACCCAGTTTGCACGCTGAACCTGCGGAAACCCAAGGACTAGAGGTTGCACCCAACAAAACAATGGAAGCACAAGAAGATCTTATTATGCATTCACTTCATTACAATCCGAGGCATACATAGCGAGACATGATTTCGCTAGTATTACAGCTGTAAACAGAAAGGAACAAAACACAAGCCGGGCGGACAGCACTCCAGTCCGCCGAGACCGCGAGGTCGCCGAGACCGCCGAGACCGCTGAGCTCGCCCAAGCTATGCTGCAAACCGCCGAATACCACGGAGTCCGCCGAGACCGCGAGGCCGCGCGGACAGACCGTTATTCGCCTCCTGCTGAACCCGAACTGAGGAACTCCCCTACCCGCCTGAAGCCGGCGGACAGGTTATTGAAGCTGGGAAAGTTGAAACAGAACTGACAAGCCGCAGAGCGACCTCCTGCTGAGTCCGCAGAGACCGCACACTTCCAAGCACTGACCGAAGTCACAGCCAAACTCCTGGCTCCTTGAAGTTATCCGCGCGACCTGCACACAGCAAACCGTCAGCCTGAAACAATCCGCGCGGACTGAAAAACACAGACCGCAGCACTCGCCCAACCCAAATTACTGTTCACTCACGTTACTTAGGTTACTGTAGATGTGCCAGGGGGTCCTATTTATAGGCCAGGTGAGGAGTGTGGTCACCGCCCATGAGATAGCGACACCGCCCCAGCCCGCGCGAACACAAAACGACTGTCCGCTCAGTCCGCGAGGACTTAGCCAGTCACCAAGGGAAACCGCCAGGAGCAAGGCAACCAATGACGAACCCTCTCCAGTCCGCCCAGGCTAAGCGGACAAGGCACCAGCCCGCAAAGCTCCAACTGCTTCAGGACAGCACCCTCTTCAATGGCAGTCCGCACCAATCCCGAGGCAGTCCGCAAGACTCACACCTCAATCCGCCACAAGTCCACGACCAAAGGCAAACAGCAACAGTCCGCCCGGTCACAGCGGACTTGGCGGATACGGCGGACACCATGAACTTGACACCAAGTGTGACCAAGTCCAAAACCATCAAGGGCCAGTGCGAGCATGGCGGACACAAAGTCCCGTCCGCCAAACACCCTAGTACAGACCGCAACCAGTCCGCGAGCTCCTCGCACTTGTCCAACGCAGCAGCACCAAGCCGGACTCCAAACATCAGTCCGCCAACCGGTCTCCACAGCAAGACCTGCTGTAACACCTGAGCTCGACAAGGCCTCAGCCAAGCTCAAAGCCCAGTCCGCAACAGCCCCAACCGCGGACACATCAGTCCGCAAGGCTTCCCGCGAACTCGAACCAACCCGCCAACAGCACAAACTTGCACCCGCGACCACTGAGCAATGCACCAGTCCGCAAGCCTCTCTATCCGCAGATACCAGGCCGCACCAAACCGCGGACACCATGCAACAACCCGCTCAGAACACAGCCGGCTTCCACCAGACTTTTCACCAGGCCGCAACCTCAGTCCGCCCAGTCCGCCCAGTCCGCCAAAGCTGTCCGCACAGGCCGCGCGGCCTGTCCCGTCACCCACTTCCACTTCACAAATTTCAACAAGTTCCGCCCATGGTCACGACGAGCTCCCTCCCCTTAGCGCGGGGGAGACGGGCACGACGAGACGGGCGGCGAGAGCCTCCCGACGAGTTGGCACGGGCGAGACGATCCCGACGAGAGGGGACCTGGCGAGACCACCCACACTCACGACAAGATCAAATCTCGGGCAGCTCACACACTCCGTCTCATTCCTCTACTGCGGTTGGGAGAATCAAAATCAGAGAAACGTACAAGTCCAAATACTTCTGGCGCTGCAGCACTCCACAATAGGAAGGAGACAAATTTTTTACTCTCATCAACTTGTAAATGAACTACAACATGCATATTTATTGACAAACAAAACCAACCACTTTCTCCTTTCATTAATACACACTCTCTCTCTTATTAATCATTCATACATAAAATAATATTAAAAAACAAGTATTGACCCGGTCAATAAAGTCAAAGTCCAACACACTCCCCCTCAAACTTAGCAGCACATGCCGAGTTTGCCTTTGAACCTTAGAAACATCTCCACCTTCAAAGCTTTTGTGAAAATATCTGCAATTTGCTCTCCGGTGGGGCAATACACCACTTCAACCGTCTTCAGCTGCACCTGCTCACGGAGGAAGTGAAACCTCGTCTCGATGTGCTTGTTACGCCCATGTAGTATAGGATTCTTCGCGAGATGAATAGCCGACATGTTATCAACATACATCATCATAGGCCCATCATGCGGATGATGTAGCTCCTCCAAGAGATTCCTTAACCAAATCGCATGGCATGTACAAGCTGCTGCTGCTTTATACTACGCTTCACATGATGACATGACAATCGCTCCCTGATTCTTCGAGCTCCACGAGAACACTCCTGTTCCCACATGGAAAGTGTACCCGGAAGTACTCTTCCGATCATTCACGTCACCGTCGTAGACACTGTCCGAGTACCCAACCAACTTTAGCTCCTCTCTTGTAGTATACTTTTGTCCATGACCTCTCATTCCATTCACGTATCTCAGGATCCTCTTCGCAGCCGTGAAGTTGTCTTGCTTCAGTTCCTCCATGTACCTGCTTACCACCCCAACAACGTACATGATGTCAGGTCTGGTGAAAGTCAAGTAACGTAGACTTCCCACCAAGCTCTTGAATAATGTGTAGTCGACTGCTCCTTCCTTTGACTCATTCCTCAACTTTAGTCCAGGATCAGCAAGAGTATAGATAGACTTGCTCTTCTCCATTCTGAACTTCTTCAAAATTTCTTCTGCATATTTCCTCTATGAAATGAAGATACCATCTCCTCTCTATTGCACCTCCACACCTAAGAAGTAGTTGAGCTCTTCCAGATCCGTCATCTCAAACTCCTTCATCATCGTTCTCTTAAAATCTTCAAACATAGTAGGGTTGTTGCCAGTGAATATCATATCGTCTACGTATAGACATATGATCATCATGTCACCGTTCTTCTTAACCTTCGTGTAGAGGGCATATTTGTGAGGACACTTCATGTAGCCATGCTTTTGGAGGTATGCATCTATCCTCCTATTCTAAGCACGAGCACCTTGCTTCAGTCCATACAGTGCTTTGTCCAGTTTGCACACCTTCCTCTCCTGACCCTTCACAACATATCCGGGAGGCTGCTCGATGTACACATCTACCTCTAAATAACTGTTCAGATAGGCGGACACAACATCCATCTGCAGGATCTTCCACCCATAGTGGGCTGCCAGTGCGATGATCAACCGAATGGTATCAATCCGCACCACTGGAGCGAAGACTTCGTCATAGTCCACTCCTTGGACTTGCCTGTAGCCCTTCACAACCAGTCTTGCTTTGTTCTTCTCTACACCTCCATTCTTGTTCTTCTTCACCTTGTAGACTCACTTCACCCCGAGGGATTTGTGGCCAACTGGTGGGTCAACCAACTTCCATGTATCATTCTTCTTTATGGATGTCATCTCCATATCCATAGCTTTCCTCCAGGTCTTTTCTTGGGTAGCTTCCTCGTACGAGTGCGACTCACAATCTGCTAAGAGACAATATAAAGAAAAATTGTTAAGTGTCGGTGTCGTCTCCTCGTAGATTTCCTCTAACCTCCTCATCCTAGGTTAAGGACGATCAGCTTTGCCCCGGCTACTGCTAGCCTCACCAGAACTTCCTCCACTAGTACTTGATCCGCTAGAGTAGGGAGTAAGAGCTCCACCTGACTCTCCACTAGGGGGTGATGCTGGCTCAACTCCATCAATCTCGACTTCAGCTTCCTTTCCACCATCTTCATCATCATCAAAGAACATCTCCTAGGTGCTTCTCACATCATCATCCCAGCTCCAGCGACTATCCTCCTCAAACACGTCCCATGAGATTATAGTCTTCTCTGTTACTGGGTTGTACAACTTATAAGCCTTACTCATCAGAGCGTAGCCCACAAATATGCATTTCTCACTCTTGTCGTCAAGCTTCTTCCTCCTCTAGTCCAGGACATGAGCGTAAGCTACACACCCGAAGACCCTCAAGTGCTTCACACTCGACTTCCATCCACTCCAGGCTTCGAATGGAGTCATAAACTTGACACTCTTCATTGGGTAGCGGTTTAGTAAGTACACTGCGCACTGTACCGCCTCCGTCCAGAACATCTTTGGCAACCCCTTTCCCTTCACCATGCTACTTGTCATGTTTAAAATGGTCAAATTTTTCCTTTCCGCGACTCCATTCTGCTGAGGTGAGTATGCCGCCGTCAACTGATGTGAGATCCCCCATTCTTTGCAGAAATCATCAAATAACCTAGAGGTGTACTCCCCACCTCTATCTGTCCTCAACACCTTCAGTGGTTGTCCGCTTTCCTTCTCCGCCATCGCCTTGAACTCCTTGAACTTGTCAAGGGCCTCAGCCTTCTCTCTTAAGAAATATACCCAACACTTCCGACTGAAATCATCGGTGAAGGTAATATAGCACCTGCTTTCGCCTACTGAGGCAGTCTCAAACAGACCAGCTATGTCTGAGTTGACCAGTTCAAGCTGTCTCCTCGCTCTTCTAGACTTGCCACCTTCAAACGTTAACCTCTTCTGCTTTCTCTTGTACATGCCTCACAGACATTCTGTGGGGGCGAGATCATGAGTAGGTATTCCACCATCCTGGAATGAGATAAGAGCTTCAACCCCGGTGAAACTCAGATGGCCTATCCTGTGATGCCATAGCCATGCCTCTTCTTATTCCTTTGTCCTCGCAAGGCACACCGTCCCCTTTGCGTCCATTCTCAGCGTAAAGAGACGATTCGTCGTCATCTTTACCTTCACTATCTCTCTTCCTTCATGATCCTTCATGCCCAACGTGCCATATTTCAACTGAACAAAATAACCCCTCTTGGCTAAATGCTCAAGGATTAAGATGTTACTCTTTAAGCTTGACGCATAGAACACATCATTGAGGTGCACATCCTTGACATTTAAGGTGACCACGATCACCCCTCTTCCTTCCACCGAGATCTTCGAAGTGTCACCAAAATTGACCTCACCACCATTTAGTTCGAGGCTAGTGAACAAATCTTTCTCTCCACGCATGTGGTTACTTGCGCCTGTGTCCAAGTACCATACTTCATTCTTTCCTCCCTCAGCTCCTTTATAAGTCAGGAACATCATCAGATCGCCACCAGTATTGCTTGCTTCTGCGTAGTGGTTCATCTCTTCTTTCTTCCTCGGGGCCCAACAATCATAACTCATATGCCCAAACTTGTTATAGTTGTAACACTGTTTATGTGACATATCACCTTGGCCTCTTTCTTGACCTCTTCCTTGGCCTCTTCCTTTTCCTCTCACTTCTTACCTCCCACCTTGAGGTTGCTCCGCCTCTCTCTGGTGGTAATGATTTATTCCATGATCTCTTCCTCCTCTTCTTCCTCTACCTCTTCCTTGGTAGCCTCGACCATGCTGGCCTCCACCTCTCCCAGAGCTCTCTCTGAAGTTCAACTGAGTCTGAAGTGTTTTACCCAAGCCACTTGACTCATCTTCATCATGTAGCATTCAATACTCATGGGCTTGTAGGGATCCAACAAGCTCATCCACTGACATCTGGGTGAGGTCCTTTGATTCTTCGATCGCTACCACCACATGACAGAACTTCTTTGATATAGAGCGCAAGAGCTTCTCCATGAGGCTCACGTCATCTATCGCCTCTCCATTGCGCTTCATCTCATTTGTGAGCGTCCACATACGGGCCATATAGTCTCCAACCTTCTCGGCACTCTGCATTCTCAACACTTCATACTCGGCTCTAAGGGACTGTAGCTTCACCTTCTTGGCCTTATCAACTCCTTGCATGGAGCGTTGCAACACCTCCCATGCCTCCTTCGAACTCCTCGCTTCTGAGATTTTCTCAAAGGTCGACTCATCGATGCCTTGGTATAGTAAGAACAGTGCCTTCTTATCCCTCTTCTTTGACTCTCTCAACGCCGTCCTTTGCGCGTTAGTCAATGCCGCCTCTACTCCTGCAGTAAGCTCCTCATAACCATCCTCGACTATCTCCCATAATTCTTTCGAGGCGAGTAACACCTTCATCTGGATACTTCAGTTCTCATAGTTGGTCTTTGTCAACTTGGGGACTTGCCCCGACATGACACTTCCCATCTCCATCTCGACTTGTCACTAACTCTTCGAAGGGGGTCCAACCTCGCTCTGATACTACTTGTTGGAAACGCACGAGACGCCCCGGGCGAGACGGACGACACCGCCGGGACGGGCTCGGGACGGTCACGACGAGCTCCCTCCCCTTGGCGCGGGCGAGACGGGCACGACGAGAGGACCACGGTGAGACGGGCGACGAGAGCCTCCCGGGGAGTTGGCACGTGCGAGACGATCCCGGCAAGAGGGGACCTGGCGAGACCACCCACACTCACGACAAGATCAAATCTCGGGCAGCTCACACACTCCGTCTCACTCCCCAACCGCACCCCTCCTGCGGTTGGGAGAATCAAAATCAGAGAAACGTACAAGTCCAAATACTTCTGGCGCTGCAACACTACACAATACGAAGGAGACAAATTTTTTACTCGCATCAACTTGTAAATGAACTACAACATACCTATTTATAGGTAAACAAAACCAACCACCTTCTCCCTCCATTAATGCACACTCTCTCTCCTATTAATCACTCATACATAAAATAATATTATAAAAAACAAGTATTGACCCGGTCAACAAAGTCAAAGTTCAACATAAAGAGCCATTGGTACTTAAAATTAGAAAAATTTGAACTTTTACAAATTCAAAAGGGCCATTTATGTGGACCTCCCCTATAACTTTGCAAAATTACTGACAACACTCTTATTTTCGAAATTACAAAAACTTTCATTAAAATTTTCATTTCATTGCAAAAATCTCCCATGAAGTATTAATTTCATAACATCCATGAACAAAAACACCCCCCAATGTACAATGTCCACGGGGTATTTTTTTTTCACGGAATGCAATTAAATGAAATGACCATTGACGCTTTTTGTAATGAAATGAAAACTTAAGAGGACTTTTTTGTAATTTCAAAAATAAGAGAGATAATGCTCTCACTAATTATGCTAATTTAGAGGAAAGATTTGAGTAATTAATCCAAAATGTTGTAGAAATGTGAAATTAAGTGGGGCTTGTTTCGGTAAGAGAGAGCGAAGTGAACTTAGAAAAGTTTATGGATAAGTCAATTAGATTTCTACCAGTGATTCAGATTAAAAAAATATTCACCATGGTGAGGGAAAGAGAGATTTCCTTTCAAAATAGCAACTTCTCCTCCTCCATGCTGGAGTAATATGTTAGGAGAGGTACACGATTCGGGTGCTTCATTTCGCCGATGGCCTCAATCTTCTTCATAAACTCTTTCTCTTGCAATTTTAGATCTACGAATTGATTCTTAATAGAATCCCACCTTCGGCTCATGCAATGGACGCATCTCTGTTTATCTTGATTCAACTCATTTAGTTTTACGCCAAAATGATTGAAACAAGAAAATGAGAATTAGCAAGAGTACTGAGTAGGTGATGGCTCTGTTTGGCGTGGTGGACCGGTGGTGGCGGTTGTAAGCATATGAGTTAAATCATCATTTGTTAAGGATCGCCTAACAAAAGTAATTCATTGTTATTATAAAGGCTAATAACAACACCGCATGTTCCGAACTCCTACTATAGAATCACAAAGACCACCATCGTACCTAAGCATGAAAGCAAATGTAGAGCAAACTTTCACCAGAATTAACAGAGTAAATGATATATAAAATGCCCAGTGCCAAAAAAAAATGATATACAGAGTCCAAAATATTCAGTCCAAAAATATATTAAAGTATAATAGATAAGTCTCTTGTCTCGCACCCACAAATAAGCTCTTACATGATACCTCCAAGAGCTAGTAGCGAAGAAGCAAAACTAAGCAACCACACCCACAAACATGAGGAACTCTAGCATGCACAACATCATGATGCGCATACACAGTCATGGAATAAATAGAGTCGAACACAAAACGAATTTAACATGAAAAAACCACGTGATCGGAACGGTGCCGGTCAAACTTCACTATTTGCGGCAGTTTACAGATTATCAATGGAATCGAGGATGGCAGACTGCTCATCGTTACAACTTGGAGGTGAGAGAGGTTATAGGTGCGTTCGGAGGACTACAGGATGCCTCACACGAAGCTCGTTTTCTATCACTTTCTCGTTGTGACAGACGTGAAAAAATTTGATAGTCGCGGAAAACGGGAAAGCAGGCGCAGGAACATTCAACCCTCTTGAGTCAAATAAACCAAATGCACAAAGCAGAGCAAAAATCTTGTATTATCAAAAATCTTATTTACAAATCAAGGCATTCATGACGAGATATGTTTCGCCGATGTATCCGGGGATAATAAGAAAAGCACAAGAAACAGGCCGCGCGGACTAATAAAGAAGCCGCAGACTTTACTGTAACCGCTATGGAGTCCGCTCAAACCGACAGGTCGCCAGACAACAACCTTGCCGCGCGGACTGCCCGTTATTCCAAGGCTGAACTCTGTTCGCCGATCTGCTGCTGCTGAACTGAAACAAGACACCAAAACAGACAGCTTATGGAACTGGGAAAAGTTGCAGAAGAGAAACTGTCTGGTCGCAAGCGACCTGCTGTAAACCGCTGATTGGAAACCGTAGAGTCTGCACTGCCTTAGAACCAAATTCCTGGCACTTCAATGCAATCAACACAACCTGCAAAGCAGAAACCGATTAATCTCTTCAACCTATGGGGATGGAAAATCCAGGCCACAACAACTAATCGAGAGTAGAATTACTGTTCATTCAGTTAATTATGATGTCACGGGGGGGGGAGGGGGTGTCCTATTTATAGGCATGGAGAGGAGTGTGGTCACTGCCCTAGCTGATTGAAACACCACCCCAGCTCGCAGTTAACACAAAGCAGTCTGCATAGTGCAGACACAAAGCCAGTTCGCCTAGACAAGGCCGGACAAAGCTCTGCCTAAGGCACAATCAATGAGGCAGAATAGAAATCCAGTCTGCAACACCTGCGGATAACGCTCCATCCCGCAACTCCATTGCCCGCAACCAAGGCACCAAACCGCCTAGTCATCCTGCGGACACTACACCAGTCCGCACACCTTGTTGTGCAACTCCAAAATAGCCAGTCCGCACAACAGAGGACAGCACAACGCGCACTGAGTCTGCAGCCAAAGCACCAAGGTGACAGCTGTCCGACTCGTCGGATAAGGAGTGCAGTCTACAAGCACTGCGCCACAAGACCGAACTCTCCTAGACATGGTGGAACAACCAGACTCCAACACCAGTCCGCCCAGCATGGCGAACACCAGAGCTCTAATTGCAGATACAAGGCCTATCCGCCTGAACTGTAGATGAACTTGCAGAACGCTGACCGACCTGGCTAGTCACCATCTCTGTCCGAACAGACCGTACGGTCTGACCCAAACTGCCAGTATTGTTCGCACAGACCGCGCAGACAATCCTCCCAGGCTGCCACTTTCACTTCAAAAAATTCAACACTCCCTCTTAAAGTGAGAAGTGGAAACCAACTCTACCAATCCCCATAATCGTAAGAATGGCCCCTTCGACAACGACTTCGTGAAGATGTCCGCGATGTTGTACTCACTCCGCACATGTCCAACTATAAGAGATCCCTCCAACACCTTCTCTCTAATGGAGTTGTGCTCAGTCTAAATGTGCTTGGTCCGCACGTGACAAACTGGATTATTAACCAGTTTAAGGGTACTTTCATTGCCAGCGCGTAGCAGAGTAGGACACACATTTCTTCATGGGCGTCCTCTACAAGCCTCCTAAGCCAGATGGCTTCCCGAGCTGCCAAAACCAAAGCTTTGTACTCTGCTTCTGTAGTAGAGATGGACACCGAGTCTTGTATTTTACTATGCCACAAGATACCACCTGATTCACATGTGAATACATAACCGGATGTTGACTTCCGGTCGTCTGAATCTCCCCCATAATCAGCGTCCGAGTATCCGCGTAGATTAAAACCCGTGTCTCTCCCGTAAAGGAGACCCATATCAGAGGTGCACTTGACATACTTCAGAATGCTCCTTGCCGGCATCAGATGAGGTTTCGTGGTTCCGCCAAATATGTACTTACTCGGCCTACAACATAGGCTATGTCAGATCTTGTAATCGTCAAGTAAATAAGTCTCCCAACCAGAGCACGAAACCCAAGAGGATCCGAAAGAATCCTCCCCTCATCTCGCCGAAGTTTGATGCCAACGTCAAGTGGAGTAGAGCTACGTTTCCCTTCCTTCATGCCGAATCGCTGAACGATCCGTTCCATATTGTCTTTTTGGGAAACAAGTATACCGCTCGATTTCCTCTCCACCTCGAGTCTAAGAAAATGGTGGAGCTCACTCAAATTCTTTATCTCGAACCTCATAGCAAGCTCTACCCTGAGCCTAGCTACCTCCTCCTCAAAGTTACCCGTGATGATCATATCATCCACGTATAACAGCACCAAGGCTAGAAGCTCCCCTTCTTCTTAATGAATAAGCTCGAGTCTGAGTTAGAAGCAGGACAACAACAGAACTGGAGGTATTCTGCGACTTTCTGATACCAAGCTTGAGGAGCCTGCTTCAAACCATAAAGGGCCTTCCGGAGCATACAGACATAGCCTGGATGATCTTCAGACACGTATCCTTGTAGCTGATCCATGAAGATGTCATTGTTGATTTCCCTGTAAAGAAAAGCATTCTTCACGTCTATCTGCCACATCTTCCAAACTTGGCAAACTGTTAAGTCCATCACCACACGAACTGAAGTCATTTTAATAACAAGGCTAAACATCTCCTCGTAGTTTTCGTCATACTTCTGAGAATACCCTCGAGCTACAAGGCGAGCCTTGTACCATTCGATGCTCCCATACGCCTTCTTATTCAACTTATATACCCACTTGCAAGTCACAGAAGTAACACCATCAACCTTGGGCACAAGGTCCCAGGTCAAATTTTTCTTGAGAGCATCCATCTTCTCATCCATGGCATCTTCTCACTCCTTAACTCCAGTGGCTTCATTAAAGCTAGAAGGCTCTTGCCCGTCTAGAGGGCCTGCGACGAAACAAGAAACAAAACTCACCGTGTTTCCTTCGCAATACTGAGCTGGTGGTTTAATAGTCCTCTTTGATCTCCGAAGAGTCTGACCCATGCTAACCACCTCCGCTACTTCTTCTAAATTAGTCCATTCCCAAACAAACTTGGAGCATCGCTCCCCCTACTACCTGAACCAGAAGCTTCTGCCTCGGAGCTAAAAACACCTGGAGCTCTTGGTGATATAAGCAACTCCACCATAAGAGCTTCAACAACCTCCTTCTGTCATTCATCAGACCTACTCTCATGTAGCTCCACAGTTAAGCTACCACCATATGACGTCAATTTGTCGAAGACCACATCCCTGGAGATGACGAACTCGTCACTGGATCCATACACTTCCATCCCTTCTTCCGCTCATCATAGACCATGAATATAAGATTCCTTGCATTCACATCCAATTTAGTCCTCAGAGCATCCAAGTCGTGTACGTAGCAGGTTGAGACAAACACCCGAAGGTGTTCCACTAAAAGCTTCTCCTTAAACATCATCTCAAAGGGAGACTTTCATGTTGATCGGACTCAGAGGCATCTGATTGATGACATAAGATGCGCAAGACATTCCCTCTGCCCAAAAGGCCCTAGGAATGCCTTTTGCTTGAATCCAACACTTGCAGGTCTCCGTCAGATGATAGATCTTCCGCTCAGCTACTCCATTTTATTATGAAGTATGAGCACAAGTGAGCTCTCTCTGAATTCCTTGCTTCCTGCAGAAGTTAGAGAACTCAGATGAAATAAACTCACCTTCGTTGTCTATTCTCAACTTCTTGATTTGTAGGCCAAGCCGGCCTTCAACCAGCTCCTTGAACTCCACAAACAGCCAGAAAGCATCTGACTTCTCCTTCATGAAGTACACCCAAGTGTATCTTTTGTAGTCATCAACCAGCACTAGCATGTATCTGCTGCCTCCAAGACTGGAGGTGACAGTTGGTCCCATCAGTTCACAATGGATGCACTCCAATTGTGCTTTACACCTTGTCTGCGACTTCACAAATGGAAGATGATGAGCCTTTCCATATTGACAACCAGCACAGATGTGACCATCACCAAAGGATGACAACTTAGGCAAGCCTTTCACAAGACTCCTACTTATCATGGCTTTTAATTTGTCCATCCCAACATGCCCCAGTATTTCATGCCACATAGCAGCGCTATTGTTCGCCCTCATCCGATCAACATAGGAACTTGTTGATAAAACAAACAAGTCTCTAATCCTTCTCCTAGCATGAGCAACATCGGCCTTCACCGCTGATACGTGCGGAGAAACCTCACTTCTGTTGGACCGAACAGAACGTGATAGCTCACGTCAACCACATTTGTCATAGAGAAGAGGTTCTTCTTCATGCCCGGTACGTGATAGACACTTCTCCATCTCCAACAAGGGTTGTTGAGTAGCTTAGCCTTGAATAGAAGTCATGAAGGCCGCATATTCCTTCCGCAAACCGTGAATTATGTATCTCTTCAACTTAGCTTCAAAAATGGGCTCATCAGGGTCCATCACTGAGATCTCAGCACATAAGCTCTTCATTCTCAAGAAGTAAATAGAGATGGGTAGATCCCCTTGAGTTGCTCTAGCTAACTCATTTTCTAGGAACTGTAGCCTTGCTACGTTCTCCCTGTTGAACAACCCATCAAGGGAAGTCCATATCTCCGCAGCAGATTGACATCCTAAGATGTGATCAAAGAGTTCAGGTGAGATAGCCCGCTTGAGAGCAAACTCTGCTTTTGCGTTGGTCTTTCTCCAAGCCCTCACCGCATCAGCACTAGCACCTACAGCAGCAGTAACTTCTTGCTTGTCGTCTCCACCGATGACTTCACACAAATCCTCACCCAGAAGATAGCTATGCATACACGATTTCCACTTCTTGAAGTTAGTCGGTGTGAGAAGCTCAATTCCAAGAGCCCTTGCATACCCAGCTTCCATTGCACTACCCTTGTTTTACTTAGACTCACAGAAGCAAAAAGCAAGCTGACGATTGAACACTGCTCAGGCCTCTATTCCATCTGATACCATGAAAAAAATTGATATTCGCGAAAAACAGGAAAGCGGGCGCAGGAACACTCAACCCTCTTGAGTCAAATACACCAAATGCACAAAGCAGAGTAAAGATCTTGTATTATCAAAAATCATCTTTACAAATCAAGGCATACATGGCGAGACATGCTTCACCGATGTATCCGAGGATAATAAGAAAAGCATAAGAAACAGACCGCGCACACTAATAAAGAAGGCGCTGACTTTGCTGCTAGCCGCTATGGAGTCCGCTCAAACCGACAGGTCGCTATACCGCAACCTTGCCGCGCAGACTGCCCGTTATTCCAAGGCTGAACTCTGTTTGCCGATCTGCTGGCGCCGAACTGAAACAAGCCGCCAGAATGAACAGCTTATTGAACTGGGAAAACTTAGAGAAGAGGAACAGCCTGGTAGCAAGCGACCTGCTGCAAACCGCTGATTGGAAATCACAGTGTCTACACTGCCTTAGAACCAAATCCATGGCTCTTCAGTGCAATCCGCATAACCTGCAAAGCAGAAACCGGTTAACCTCTTCAATCCACGCGGATAGAAAATCCAGGCCGCAACAACTAATCGCGAGTAGACTTACTATTCATTCAGTTAATTATAATGTCACAGGGGGGTCCTATTTATAGCTGCGAAGAGGAGTGTGATCACCACCCTAGCTGATAGAAACACCACCCCAGCTTGCAATTAGCACAATGCAGTCCGCATAATGCAGACACAAATCCAGTCCGCCTAAACAAGGCTGGACAAACCTCTGTCTAAGGCAACATCAATGAGGCTGGATAGAAAGCCAGTCTGTAACTCCTGTGGATACCGCTCCATCTCGCAGTTCCAATGCCCGCAATCTAAACACCAAACCGCCTAGTCGTCCTGCGGACACTACACCAGTCCGCACACCTTGATGTCCAACTCCAGAACAGCCAGTCCGCACAACAGAGGACAATACAGGGCACACTGAGTCCGCAGCCAAAGCGCCAAGGTGACAGCTGCCAGACTTGTCGGACAAGGAGGGCAGTCCGCAAGCACTGCGCCACAAGACCGAACTCGCCTAGACATGCCGGACCAAGCAAACTCCAACACCAGTCCGCCCAGCATGGCGAACACCGGAGCATCAATCGCAGATACAAGCTAAGGCCTATCTGCCTGAACTGCAGAAGAACTTACAGAACGTTGGCCGACTTGGCTAGTCGCCACCTCTGTTTGCACAGAACGCGCGATCTGACCCAAACTGCCAATACTGTCCGCACGGACCACGCAGAGAGTCCACCCAGGATACAACTTTCACTTGAAAAAATTCAACAAGACACTCTTGGATGTCGCTCGTATGCTGAGCACGACAACACGACTGCAAGGCGTTCGAAGATGCATTGGCGGAGACTTGTGTAAAGTTGTTCACGTAGGAAATTTCTTAGAGTGACTGGCTTGCGATCGCCTTCTTACTCAGAGCGTTGTGGACATAGGGGGATTTTTCGGGTGCCTCAACGGGAGGAGGAGGCTCGTAGGAGGATTCCGACAGAGCTCTGACCTGAGGAAGAAGATAGTTGAGAGGTAGAAAAGTTAAAATGAGATGGGTCCTGGAGCCTTCTTATATGCGATAGGAGGTGGTTACAGTGGTTACGTGGCTATCAGCACACCGTAATCACCTAAATTATTAGATGCAGACCACATTTTGCATAGTTTCAAATATATATTATTAACATGATATTAGTTAGGTACATGTCGTTAATTAAAAAATGCCCATTAATCATGGTGGTTACTGAGTGGTTACGTGGGTGGTTACCCTCTTAACAGACGATGGTGATCCGGACGGGACGATCAGACGATGGAAAGGGGCCGCTATTGATGGCTCACGGCTGGCCGATCGACCACCCCTAGTGGGGGCGACGGCGACCGTCCGACAGCGGGCGGTTGCTCGGGTGGTGCATGTAGTGGGATCACGTGTGTGAGGTGCACAAAGATCGGGTGTGTCAATCGTGTGCGCGATGGTTGTCTCCATGTGTTGGGATATAACATGGAAAATATCCCTTAGCCGCAACCAAATTAATACAGAGTTGACAAGATAAAATAAATCAGAACAAAACATTGCAATAATAATATATGAAGAAGTGTATCGACGTCCGTAGAAAACACTGCGGAGGAGCCGAACTCGCTTGATCCCGTGGAGCGGGAATAATCTGGAAAGCGAGAATAATCTGAACTGCATTCCGCTAGCACAGCGGACGCACAAGGTTCATCAAGAACCTTCGTCGTCCAATGACGACCAAACCACCCACCACCACCGGAGAAGCACCGTCGAGGCCAACTGCACTTGCACACGTCATCGACACCAAGCCGCACCACCGGAGAGAAACATCTTCAATGCCACTGCACTCCCGCATGCCTTCGCCGCCATGCCCATACCGCCAAAGAGAAACTTCATTAAGGCTACTGCACCAACGCAAGCTTTCGCCGCCAAGCTCGCACCACATCATCCCCTCCAAGACCGGCAAACACTCTCTCCTCCAAGACCTGCAGCTATCATCTCCAAGGCCGGGGAATGCGTTGAGGGTTCCACATGGTAGGAAGAAACAATGCGAGATCAGCACCAACCATGCCGATGGCGCCGCACGAGGTCACACCACCGGCAACCACCCGCGGCGGCGGCGGCCTTCCTTCAACGCGAGCCCGGGGCGGCGCGACCTCCTTCACGCGGCGGCTCCTCCTTTCAGTGAACAAGGTCGGCTTCTACTCGACCTCTACCAGGGTGCTCCTATTTATAGAGATTTCTAAAACTTAAAAATAGGAAATCCTCAAAATAAGAAATTCTCAAAATAGGAAACCCACAAAAAAATCCAATTAGGGATCCGGAATCAAATATAACACCATGATCATGCAATGATTAGTGAGGATCACGGACAATGGGTTATCGGCACCCCATATTTCTTATACATTTTATCTTGACCTCATCATGATTGATCCTCACAACGGTGGCACGTGCGGAGCCCGTGCGATTCCAGACGTGCGACCCCACAATATTCGTTCATGGACAAAGCTTATGAGCCCCAAGAGCAATTGCCCATAGGTAGACCCCGTACACCCAATATGACTCGAGCATTAGTGAAGTTCTACGGCCTACCCTAACTGCTAGTATGCATAATGCAAAGTATAACATGCACCTCTTAAATTTAAGCAAACACAAACTCAAAAATGATGAAGAAATATTAAATTAAAAAATATACCAAATAATATTTATGCAATAACGAATAAATTAAAGTGGAATGAGGAATGACATGTAATTAAGCATTAGTGAGATTATTATTTTAGATCGGGAAGAATGCGGACAAAAGATCCATATAGCCGACCCCACTACAGTGAGATAAAGACTTGAGTGTTGTTGTAATAAATAAACTAAATTTTAGTCGACCGTTGTTAAGTCAGAACCAAGCGAAATGCCAAATCGAACAAAATCAAACCAAATCACAAGGTTCGGTTTAGTTTTAGTAGTCTGCAGTTTGATCATGGTTCCTATTTTTGAAAAACCATATGGTTCGGTTCAATTAATGGTTTTGAAAGTCAAACAAAACTGTATTAGCACTTACATTAATATTAGTAATTAAGTATTATAAAATGTGCTTTATTTGGTAATTTAGTATCGGTAATTTAGTTTATAGCACATTTAATAAAAACTTAATTTGTGTTACATTAAGATATTAATTAGAGTCACGCATTGCATCTCTTCGCATACGAGTGACGGTAATAAATATCATGTATGCAAGTATACAACTATATTTTTTAAAATTTTCTCTAAAATTATGAGTTCTTATTTCTTTTTTTTAAAACTTCCACAAAAATCAAATCAAACCATTCAGTTCAGTTCAGTTCGGTTCAGTTTTAATGATTTTCACAGTTTGGTTTAGTTCTAAATTTTCCGAATCAAAGGGGTGGTTCAATTTGTGATTTTGCTTAATGTCAAACCAAATAATTACAGTCCTAGAATAAACTAATTTTATCTGTTATTTTAGCATTAAAATATTTTTAAAATAAATATTCAGGATTTGTTGCCTTATGTGAGCCTCGACGACTGAGCGGTTTCTGCCCAGCAAGCTGGGCCCAAAACTTTAACCCTCCAAGAATGTAGGCTTCTCCAGAATAGGATCAAGTTGTGGGCTCTAAAAGATCGGATAAGTACGGCCCACATAAGGCAACAGAATCCTGAATATTTATTTTAAAAATATTTTAATGCTAAAATACATCAGCTGCCACGTGTCAAAATACTAAATTAATATTTTAAGAATTGGGCGACGTGGATTCGCGCATGCCATGTGTAGAGCGAGATTACAATGTTCGGCTTCTTACGAGATAAAATTGCTATTATATATAAATCATTATTATTAATTTATTATAGGCTTTTTGGCACTTTGCACCCCCAATTACCGGGTTTTGGCACTTTGCACCCCCAAAGTTTAAAATTGGCAGATTGCACCCCCGAATTCATAAATTCTGGCACTTTGCACCCCATGACCAATTTTTGAGGGATATTTAGGTCCGGCTCCTCTCCAAAAAGCCATTTTGGCGCTTTGCACCCCAGACTTCTTTTTTTAGCTATTTGCACACTGTAATTGATCATTAATTTTTTCAACGGGTTTATTATTAAAAAAACGCGACATGATGAGAAACTAACTTTTCATATAAAATTTTATACTCATTTTTAACAAGCTAAAAAAAAGAAGTCCGAGGTGCAAAGCGTCAAAATGGCTTTTTGGAGAGAAGCCGGACCTAAATACCCCTCAAAAATCGGTCATGGGGTGCAAAGTGCCAGAATTTATGAATTCGGGGGTGCAATCTGCCAATTTTAAACTTTGGGGATGCAAAGTGCAAAAACCCAGTAATTGAGGGATGCAAAGTGCCAAAAGACCTTTATTATAGATCAGTATTCAATAAACAAATATTAGTTCAAAGTGACATGTTCCACATGGGAGTTTAAAAAGGATTAGAGTATAAATCCATGAAAACTCCACTCAACTATAAAGAAATAATATGATATATTATTTGTTGTAAACATTTATTGGGTGGACATACCATTGGCTCAGGGTGGGCAGCCGCTCACATTAAAATAATTTTTTTGCAAGTAGTATTTGCCACGTATTTAATCGGGCAAATACTATTATAGTATTTGTCACGGTTAAAATCTGCAGCAATATTTCTGAATCAAATTAAAAAATCGCATTCCCCGTTCGTCACCAACCGGCTGATCGTAGATTTTGACGGAAGCACTCGCATGACACTGCTCCTTGTCTCTCCGCGCCAATGGTGAGTTTTCTAGCCTCTTTATTCCTCCTTGTTTTCCTCTTCATCTTCCATTCTTCCTTATTTCTGCACTCTCATCATCTTTCATTCTTCCTTTTTTTTCTACAGTTGGTCGGATTTTGATTTTGAATGAGGATTTTGAATTGTCAAATCCCGAATGAGGATTTCGTTTGATTCCGAAGTGCATTGCCTTTTACTTACATTCTTCCTAGTCCAATAAAAAGTAACTGATAAAAAATATAGCCTAATGTACAAAAGATTCAACAGGTTTTTGAGGGTGTATTATGTATATAATCTGTGTTAGAAATCAGCGGTTTGTCTCTCTAGTCGGGCGGCTTGCAGCTCGGGCGGTCTGGCGGTTAGTCCAGACGGCTTGTTCAGGTGTCTGGTTGTCTGGCTGGTTGGTGCAGCGGTATGGTAGTGGTCCTCTGCTGGCGGTCTGATGATAAGTCAGAACTGAGGTCTGCTGGTAATCCACAGTTGCGGTGTGGAGGTTTGCCGCAGCAGCGGTTTGATGATTAGCCGCAACTGTGGCCTGGTGCCAACCCGCAGTTGCGGTCTGGAGGTTTGCCGCAGCAACAGTCTGATGATTACCCACAAATGCGGTTAGGTGGCAACCCGCAGCAACGGTTTGATGATTAGCCGCAACTGTGGCCTGGTGGCAACCCGCAGTTGTGGTCTGGCGGCTTGCCCAGTGGTCTTCCTTGGCAGACTAGTGAATTCCCTTGGTGTTGTTAGGAGCTTTGTTATTCTTTTGTATAGTGTGTTGTTTGACATTGTCAAACCGCAGAAGCCACGCGGACTGTATTTAGTCCCACATCATTTGTTGTAATTCTCTCATCTCCCCTAGTTTTCTATAAATAAGGGGGCATACCTATGTAATAATTATCTTTTTTGAGCAATAAAATTTACGGTTTATTTAGCTCTTTGTCCATTTTTACATGATATCAGAGCAGACCGATCCTTTGCTTCAAGAAGATCGCGGTTTGTTGCTTTAACAGTGCGAACTCTTTCACCTACTTTGTCCGGCTTCTTCCGGTTTGTCCGGTTTCTTTCCCATCCCTTCCCTCCCTTGCTTCTCGCTGTGCTTGCGACTTGCTTCCTACCGTGCTTTTCTGTCCGCCCTTCTTTTGCGAGTTTCGCCTTTTGGTCGCGGTTTATTCCTGCCCGCTGGTGTGTTGTCACCTTGACCTGGCGGGCTCGTGCTCTTCTCTTTCTTCTTATTCGCGTGGTTTGCTGTGCGGCTTCTTTTGCTCTTGCTGCCTTTGTTTGTCGCTCTTTGTTGCGGCTTGTTCAGTTCGCGCGACTTCTTCGTTGGTTGCTCTTTCTTCCCACGGGTTGTCTTCCTGCGGCTTGTTCCTTCTTTGCTGTGAGTACCGCATTTTGGTCGCGACGTGTTCCTTGCCACTGGTGTGTTGACACCGTGACCGTGCGGTCTCTTCTTCTCCTTTTCTTTTCTTTCCGCATTTTGGTCGCGGCCTCTTCTCTAGCCGATGGTGTGTTGACACCGTGACCGTGCAGTTTCTCATTTTTCTGCGACCTTTTTCCTCAGGTCGGTTTCTTTCTGCGCCTTCTTTGCCGACTTGTTCTTGTTAGGCTTGTTTCTAACCGAGCGGTTAGTCTTTATGTTTTCCGGTTTCTTCTTGCGGATGGCTTCCCTTCTCTCTTCTACTACTCATGCTCCTGTGGCCTCCTCTGATAGGTGGCTTATTGACTCTGGTGCCTCTTGTCACATGACTGACAACTCTTATTTGTTTTCCTCTTTGCTTGAACAGAACAGGCTGTCTCCTGTTGTTATTGCAGATGGGACTTCAGCTCCTGTGCATGGTATTGGCACCGTGCGACTCTCTTCATCTTTGCTGCTCAAGGACACTCTCCATGTCCCTACTTTCCCATACAATTTACTCTCTGTTCATGCTCTTTGCACTAGGTTAAATTGCACGGTTACTTTTACTGGTACTACTTGTTTTTTCTCTAATTCTGTCTTCAAGGCTACGGTTGCTATTGGTATTGCTGGTGGTGGCCTTTTTTATCTTGACCACGACGTTGCACTTTCTGCTTCTTCCTCTATTCCGCTATGTCATCGTCGTCTTAGTCATCTTCCTTCTCGCCTTATTCATCAACTTTTTCCAGACCTTCCTTCAAAGATTTTGCCTTTGAACTGTGAAGCATGTGAGTTGGGTAAACATCATCGCTCTTATTTCCCAGATCGAACGGGACGTTGTTCTTCGCGTCCTTTTGAACTTGTTCACTTTGACATCTGGGGTCCTTCTCCTATTGTTACTGTTGGTCGGGGAAGCTTATACTTTGTCACATTCATTGATGATTTCTCTAGATGCACTTGGCTATATCTCTTGAAGGATCGTTCTGAACTGTTCTCTGTATTCACTGTATTTTATAAGGAGATCTTCACACAGTTTCATGTGCCCATTCAAGTGATTCGTACTGATAATACCAAGGAATATGTCAGCCATAAATTCTCTAACTTCTGTGCGAGCAAGGGTTTGATTCATCAAACAAGTTGTCCATATACGTCTCACCAAAATAGCGTTGCTGAATGCATGAATCGTCATCTTCTGGATGTTGCTTGCAGTCTTTCTTTACAAATAAATGTCCCTCGGTCTTACTAGGGTCATGCAGTTCTTCTCTCTTGCTATCTCATTAACCGTATTCCCTCGTCTGTTCTTCAGGGCAAGACTCCATTTTCTCTTTTATATCCAGAGGGCGAACCATTTCCTTTATCATTTAAACTTTTGGATGTACGACATTTGTCCATGTCCCTTCTCCTGGACGTGACAAACTTTCACCCCGTTCAGTTAAATGCATATTTCTTGGCTATTGTCCTACTCAGAAGGGGTATCGATGTCTTAATCCTCTCATGCGCAACAGTATGTTTCCACAGATGTTACCTTCTTTGAAGATACTCCGTATTTTTCCCCTACTTCTTCTCTCGTGCCTGCTAATACTTCTTCTTCCCTGCCTATTATCTCGACACCTCCTCCAGAGCCTGTTCTTTCCACATATACTCATGTTGATCCGTCTCTTTCTATGGAGCCCTCTGTACCTATTTTGGAGCCTCCTCTTTCTTCTAACGGTGAATTGCCTTCATTGGCCAAGGGTGATCTTGATCTTTCGATTGCTCTTCGAAAGGGTGTTAGCTCCTGCACCCAGCATCCTCGTCTAGGAGCTCTTCTTATCCCCCATTGGAAGGTTATTATGGATGAAGAGATGCGTACTCTTACTGATCAGTGTACTTGGACTCTTGTTCCTACACCCCTAGGTGTTGATGTTGTTGGCTGTCACTGGGTCTTTGTCATAAAGTTTCTACCAGATGGATCAATTGATCGTTACAAGGCCCAGCTTGTTGACAAAGGTTTTACGCAGACTTATGGTGTGGATATCTTTGATACTTTCTCTCTTGTGGTAAGGATAACTACGATCCGTATTGTCTTTTCTGTGGCCATCAATTGAGACTGGGAAATGTCTCAGCTGGATGTGAAGAATGCATTTCTTTATGGTGATTTACACGAAACTGTCTATATGGAGCAACCACCTGCGTATGTTGCTCAGGGGGAGTCTCGGGTCTGTAAGCTGTGAAAAAGCAATCTATGGTCTTAAGTAAAGTCCCAGGGCCTGGTTTGACAAGTTCAAAGTGGTCATTTCGTTGGTTGGGTTTGCTAGAAGTGCTGCGGATCACTCATTATTCATTCGCAAGACATTAGCTGGTCTTATTATCCTTGATGCTTATGTGGATGATATTCTTCTCACCGGGGATGATATAAAATGTGTAGAAATGACCAAGAAGCATCTCCTTAAGCATTTTGTTACTTAAGATATGGGATCTCTGAAGTATTTCCTTAGCATTGAGATATCCAGGAAACAAGGGTCTGTTGTTCTTTCATAGAGAAAGTATGCCTTGGACATTTTGAAAGAGACAGGTCTTCTTGGAGCTAAATCGGCTCGTTCTCCGATGTCGGTTGGAGATGACAAGTGTTGGAGTGAGGACTCACCTCTTCTTGAGGATGCTACCAGGTACAGACGGCTTGTGGGGAAACTCATTTATCTGACAGTCACAAGACCAGATATCTGCTATGCTGTTGGAAGAGTGAGTCAGTTTATGCAAGCTCCTAAGGAGTGTCAACTACAGTCTGCAATGAAGATTCTAGAGCATATGGAAGGTGCTTTAGGGAAAGGACTTTTGTTTCAGAAAAGGGGACATTTGAATGTTGAGGCATATTCTAATGCGAGCTATGTAGATGATAAAGGAGATAGGAAGTCCACATCTGGATTCTGTACTTTTGTTGGCGGGAATTTGGTCAGCTGGAAGAGCAAGAAACAAGCTGTTTTCTCCAGGTCGAGCGCAGAAGCAGAGTATAGGAGCATGACTCTAACTACTTGTGAGCTAAAGTGGTTACAGACACTTATGAATGATTTTGGAGAGATTTATGATCATCCTCTGCCAATGTTCTGTGACAACAAGACAACAATATATATTTCGAGGAATCCTGTCTTCCATGAGAGGACGAAGCATAACGAGGTTGATTGCCACTTCATCAAGGAGGAGATTTTGAAGAATCAGATATACACACCGTTTGTTACTTCAAAAGAGAACTGGCTAATTTATTCACCAAACCAGTTACTCCTTCCGAGGAGGTTTGTAGCAAGCTGGGCATGGTAGATATATATATGCCAACTTTCAGGGGAGTGTTAGAAATTGACGGTTTGTCTCTCTAGTTGGGCGGCTTGCAGCTCTGGCAGTCTGGCGGTTAGTCCAAACAGCTTGTTCAGGTGTCTAGTTGTCTGACTAGTTGGTGCAGCGGTCTGGTAGTGGTCCTCTGCTGGCGGTCTGATGATGAGCGGTGACTGTGTCCTAGTGGTAATCTGCAATTGCGGTCTGGAGGTTTACCGGAGCAGCGATATGATGATTAGCCGCAACTGCGGCCTGGTGGCAACCTGCAGTTGCGGTCTGGAGGTTTGCCGCAGAAGTGGTCTGATGATTACCCGCAGATGCAGTCAGGTGGCAACCCACAGCAATGGTCTGATGATTAGCTGCAACTATGGCCTGGTGGCAACCCGCAGTTGCGGTCTGACGGCTTGCCCAGTGGTCTTCCCTGGAGGACTAGTGTCTTCCCTTGGTGTTGTTAGGAGCATTGTTATTCTTCTGTACAGTGTGCGGTTTGACATTGTCAAACCACACAAGCCGCGCGGACTGTATTTAGTCCCACATCATTTGTTGTAATTCTCTCATCTCTCCCAGTTTCTATAAATATGAGGGTATACCTATGTAATAATTATCTTTTTGGAGCAATAAAGTTTGCGATTTATTTAGATCTTTGCCCATTTTTTTACAGTTTGCATCCGAGATCAAAGTGAGAGGGACACTTTTCACTTTTGTATAGTTGAACACTTATTTTCAGATGAGAATTAATTTATAGTTGATGTATTATGTATTTTGCTAGTCAGAGGAAAACTAATGTACAGTTGAGCACTTATTTACAGTTGAGCACTTATTTTCCAGTTGAACACTTTTATATTGAAATGTGTTGAGTTGTGTTGGGGACGAACGCCATTTTATAAGAAATATGTGTGCACATAGCCACACCCCATGATCTTCACCCAAAAGGAGTGAGATCATGGGTTTGACAGTGCACACGATCACCACGGCCGATCCCCCGCGCACAGATCCCACTATGCATAATGGGGAAATCGCCGCACCTCGCCGGCGGGGGGTGGGCGGCCTCCTCCCCAAATGCCGGTCGCCCGCCTCCGTTCATCGCACCGGCCGCGGCCGCGACTGAGAGAGCGGCCAAGGGGGGCAGCCGCCCGGTCCGCCCCCTCGCCCGGTCTCCAGAGCAGCTGAGGGGGCGGCCGTCCGGGCCTCCCCCTCTCCCGGCCGCTGGAGCGGCAGAGGGGGCGGCCGGCCGGGCCGCTCCCTCGCCCGGTCGTCGGCACGACCGAGGAGGGCAGCTGCCCGAGCCTCCCCTTTCTCGGCCGCCCACGCGGCCAAGGGTGGCGGTCGCCCAGGCCGCCCCCATCCTTGGCCGCCGGTGGCCAAGGGGGCGGACGCCCCGGCCACCCCCTCCCTCGGCCGTCGGCGCGCGGCCCAGGAGAGCAGCCGCTCCTCCCCGGCCGCCGTCGGCGGCCCTCCCCTCATCGGCGGACTTGGCGGCAAGTTCGTCGGCCGCCCGTGGAGGCCCGCTCCCACCATCCGATAAAGGGGGAGCATCCTCGGCTATTCGATTCGCGCGTAAACACCCACTAACCACCGGGTTAGTGGGGAAATTTAATTAATAATTTATTATTTTATTTATGACGGTTTACAAATAGCAGGATACGCGCATTTAAACTATAGCATAAACATTCATGAAGGTTGTTACAATGTGCAGATAGACGCATAACCACCGTAACCACCTCTCGGAGCCTATAAAAGGAGCTCAGGCCTACTCATTTCTCATCTTTCTCTTCAGACTCTTCTTCTTCCTCAGGTCAAAGCTCTGCAAATTTCCTCCTTCGAGCCACCTCCGAGCCACGCCCAAGTCGCAATCGAGTCACACTCGAAACAGAAGTGGGTCAATTCAAAGCCACCCGACGAAGCCAAATCGTTCAAGTTCCAAGCGGCGCCTGCAACTACAAGTCCAAGTGCTCCGCCTCCCATCCAGAATCAGCAAACCACTATTTGAAGCCCACCAGCGCCAAGCGAAATTTGTAACAAATCCCGGCGCGATGAACTGTCATCCGCCGTGTGCAAAATGTTCTCTCACCCCATAATTGTAACGAGAGGTGGCCTGTTACCGCCAGCTTCACGAACTAGCTGTAACCACCAGGAAATAGTGGATTTTAACCGGCACAGATCCGGTCACGTGGTTTTTATCTAGTTTAACGGTTTTTTCACAATAAAATTGCTTGTGTACAATCAACCTACTCTTTTGACTGTGTGTGCGCTCGACCGTTCCGAGAGCTAAGACGGTCCAATAATTCCGGCCCGACCGAGACTTCGAGTTAGTTTGCAATATTTTGGCGCCGTCAGTGGGAAACGAGTGTCCAACATCCTCAGAAGATCGTACTCTCCGCACATCGGTACGAAGAGATCAAACTTCCAAACTGACAGCTTCCGAGGAGCGGCTTCAATGGCAAAAAGAAGCGCCCAGACAACCTCCATCCCAGGGGGGCACACTGAGCCAGCCCACTCCAATCTACTTGTAGACGTGCCTCTCGAGGCAGAAATTGTTCTCACCCCAGTAACAACTTTGGAGGGACGAGTTCGTCAGATGGAGGAACAGTAAACTGAGATGCTCACTCTGCTCAGGAATCTGAGGGCGTCTCCCGCTCAGCCGCCTGCACCAGCCAATCCCCCACCTCCACTAAGCCATGACCAACCAAGGGAAGCTCCGTGAAGAGAAGTGTCAGAAGAATTCTCCAATGCCGCTAGTTCCACTCACCCGGTGCTCAGAGCAGTCGGAACTTGTCGTCGTGACCAAGTCTTGGAAGAAGAACCCCACTTACCCCTGCGCTAAAGATTCACTCGGGAAGATATACGGGAAGCGATCGCCGAGGAGTGCAGGTAGGTTAGCCGCCGAGATATTCACCCCCATCGACCGCTTCAACAAGGCTCCTCACTTGCACACCCAGTTTTGGCTCATCCAATCCCACATGGCTTCAGACTACCGAATATTGAAACTTTTCACGGGACAGACGACCCGCTAGAACACGTCAACCATTTTACCATAATTATGAGGATCTATAATGCACCTGATCAGCTACTCTGCCAAGTCTTCCCAGCCATTCTCAAAGGACAAGCTCGGACTTGGTTCCACTCTCTACGGGAAGGAACTATCACGAACTTCACAGAACTAACAAGGCAATTCACCAACCAGTTCATTGCCAACCGAAGAATCGTCCAAGACCCCTCACATTTGTCAGGAATCCGACGAAACGAGGGGAAATCTTTGAAGGAATTTTTTCGCCGGTTCACCGCAGAAGCCCGTCAGATCCCAAGAGTAGACCCAAAACTATTGAGGGGAGTATTTCTTGGAGATCTATGCCCCAGTGGATTCTACTCAGCACTGATGATAAAAATTATCCCCAGCTACCCAGACCTTGCACACCGCGCAGAAGAGCAGATAGCAGTAGATGAAGCTATCGAAGCCCATTGTCAGGAATTCAACAGAGACAAGAAGCGTAAGAGGGATAGAGAACAATGCTCAAAGGCCCAGAAAGGAAGATTTCAGGAAGAACGATGAAGTAGACAACGACGACGTGACTTCTAGAGGGACCAGCCATCCCGAGAATATAGTCCATTTAACACCACTCGCATGATTGTACTTTATGCCATCCAGAATGAGCCAGCTCTGCACCGTCCCAAGCAACTTGCTCTAAATCCCAGAAGTGACCAGTCAAAATATTGTGAATTCCATTGAGAAACCGGGCACACCATAGAGGAGTGTGCAAGATAAAAGGATGAAATCGAGCGTCTAATTCGCCAGGGACTCCTAGGTAAATTCTTGCAAGGATGCCAACAAGATCCACAAGCTCCCCCTAAGCAGGCAAGAGATCAGCAAGATGCCCATCAAGGAGGGTCCAGTGGAAGGCAGATAGTTGGGAACATCGAAACTATCGCCAGGTCAACAGTTCTCTCTACCCAGATATTTTCGATAAATGCCCGAGAAAATGTTCAGGAAGACGAAGGACACAAGCAAGACTCCAACATAGCCTTCAGGGATGAAGATCTTGAGCAAGTGTAGATGCCCCATCGAGACCCCCTTGTGATCGGTGCAGGAATCAGAGATCCCTCCTACAAGGTCGAAAGGAAACTCGTCGACAATAGAAGTTCAGTCGACGTCTTATACTTCTCCACTCTTCAAAGTATGAAGTTTACCGCTCAACATCTCATGCCAGCAGCCGTACCTGTCTACGACTTCGACAACCATCCAATCCAAGTGTAAGGGACAATAACCCTACTGGTCACCATGGGAGAGTTTCCAAGGCAAGCTACGCATGAAATCTAGTTTGTCATAATAGATTCAAGCTCGCACTACAACATGATTTTCGGAAGATCCATTCAGTCAGTATTTAAGGACATTCCTCCAATCTCGCACCTCGCCATGAAATTCCCCACTAATGGGGGGACAAGGGTTGTGTGTGGTAAACAAGAAGTTGCCAAGACGTGTTACTCTAAGCAAGCCCAGCCAAAAGAAGTCGTAGCCCTGAATATCAGTGACTCTTTATTTTGAACTTCCCCAAAGATGCTTTTATCATATTTGAACTTTATGACAAGTAAGAACTGCAAGACCGGACACGTATAGACAATCAGTTATTCAAACATTATGTTTTCTCTTCAATAATATCCAGCTAGATTAAGGGAAGACTAATTCGCGAGCGATCCTCGTACGAACTGAGATGCGAGCGATTCTCGTGCGAACTAAGCCGCGAGCGATCCTCGTGTGAAAGGTAAGACTGTGCATGTGGTTTGAATACAAAATCTATTCATCGAACCTGCCTTTCTACACCACTACGTTGTTAGGGCCTGCCCCCTCATGACCAATCCGCGAGCGATCCTCGTGCGAACTAAGCTGCGAGTGATCCTCGTGCTAACTAAGCCGCGAGCAATTCTCGTGCGATCTAAGTTACTAACCAGCTACGAGCACAATTATAGACCCCACAAAGTAAATCAAAACTATGCTCAGGAAAGAAAAAAGGAAAAAGGGCACAATCATCATCACAACAACATACAAATGCATGCGTAAGCGCGCTAATCAACAACCGTCAAACAACAATGACGACCTACTGGAAAAGCGAAAAATGGAAATACACACTAATACAAGAAAACAATGCCGCTACACGTCGGCCGCATCAACATCAGAACCCTCGTCACCAGAGATATCATCAAAGCTAAGTCCAGATACGTCACATCCCAAGCTCCTACCAACAAGACAAAAAGCCTTCGAGACTCCATGCCTGAGGGCCAACTCTCGAACGTCTTCCAACGGCGGCTCCACCTCCTTGCTCCAGATCTCCTCGCGAACTTCCTTACAGATCATGCACTGATCCCACATGTAATCAAGAGACTCCATATACTACGCAAGGCCAACAACCTTCAACTCTGACACACGGCTATCAGAAGACAACACCTCCACTTGGGCCTTCGCCGCACTGAGCTCCGTCTCCAAACGAGGAGTCTTCTCTTAAGAACGCTTCAGCATCTACTTAGTCCTCTCCACCAGAGAATTCTCCACCTCTAGAGAAGCCCGAATCTCCTTCAACTCCGCCTTCAGCTCCGATCCAATCCGGCGAAATCAAGAAACATCCCGATCAAGATCATCCTTCAAGGCAACAAGAGAACCCGCTGTGGCTTGAAACTTCTCCTGAAGGTCCAGATATCCATCCTTCAAGCTCACATAATGGTCATTCCAGGTAACGACAATCTGAACCTGGGACTCAATCCGCAAAATAAGAAGGATGGAGAGAAGTCAGCATAATACAACAATAAAGAAGAGCCAAAAATGATCAAGCTCACTTACCACTTCATTCATCACCTTCAAAGAAGAAGATAGCCTCGGAGCCGCTGCCTCCACAGGGAAAGACTGGGGGCAGACGAGCCAAGCACATGTACCTTGGGAGGTGAACCACCACAGTCACCAGAAGGATAGTCATCAATTAGAGAAGACAAACAAGACGCCGAGCTACCTCCATCTCAAGAAACTACAACAACCTTCCGTTTCCGACTATAACCCAAAGACGTCTCAGCGGTCCGCCTAGAGACTAAATAAATGCCACACCGCAATAAACACTTCTCTTCTACAAAGCAATAAATGCTAAACAAATGGTTCGCCAACTCACGAGGCTCTGAAAATCCAAGTATTGGAGAGAACTCCTGCTCCTTTCCCTTTTGGCGATGACAATGGTCAGACAACGCATTCCACAGCTCCGGCAAGCCCCAAGAATTCCTGACATAACCAAACAATGTAGTTCCATGGTGGCGGTCCGTCCGAATCTCAAAATTAAGCCAACTCTTTTTGCTGCAAATCTCCACCCGCTCACCACCATCAGAGCGAACATCGCACCAGTCCCAGAAACAATCCAAAGAAAGTTTCCCGTCATGCTCGTGAAAGAAAACAACGAATCCCATGAGACACACCACTCCTAAGGGAGTAAAGTGGGAAATCGGCACGCCGCAAAATTTCATAATCTCGACCACTTCCTCGCACGGGGGAACCAAAATCCCGATTTCAAGATAGTCTCGCAGATCGTCAACCAGCCACGAGGAGGATTTTGCACCCTTTCCTCAGCACGTGGTGTCCTCACTTCAAAGTCGGCAGGAAGGCCGAACCTCCTCCTCCAAATTACAACTTGATCCTCGGTAAGAGAGCAACGAAGACGCATCGGCCGAGCAGTACGTTTCGAGCCATGTCAAAAGAATTAAATTAAGACTAAAAAGTCTGAGCAAAAAACATCCACCCTCATCATATACAAATAGTCCACGACACGCTCGAACGCGTACACGTGCCCCGACATGCACGGAAAGCCATTGAACGAGCGTATGCGCATGGCCACGAACATGCACGCAAACCCGCACGCACGCGTGCCCAGGCGTGCGCACCGGGACGCACGCTCGCCCAGGCACGCGCACCGGGACGCACACAGCCAGGTACGCACAGCTAGGCCTGCGTGCGGCCAGGCCCGCGCGCGAGATCGGGCGCGCTCATGCGCGTACGCGTGCGCCCGCACATAGGATCGGGCGCACGCACGTTCGCGCTCGACCGCGCCGCCAGGCGCGCACTCGTACGGCTAGGCGCATGCCCCCGTAGCCGGGTGCGCGCACGCACTCACGCATGCGCCCCCGCGCGACCACACACAACCACGCACGCCCGCACACACAGTCTTGCACATGCCCGTATGTACGACCAGCCACACACGCTGCAACGCGGGCGCATCCGCCCGCACCTCCATAGGTACACTTGCACTCCCTCTTGCACGTGTCCATGCACGCATGCTCGTGCGCGTCCATGCGCGACCCCGCACACCATCACGACTACGGGAGCAATAGCTTCCTCCCCCAAGAACGGTTATCACCTCTCCTATACCATAATATACACTAACATTTTTTCCTGAGTTTGCAGGGTGCAAACACTCGCCGGCGTAAGTCCGTCGCCGTTGGCCACCATCGCTGCCATAAAATTGAGATGAGGAAGATCCTTATTTTTCTTCGTCCGAAGAGGTCTCGTGCAACAAGGATCTGGGGGGAAATTGTTGGGGACGAACCCCATTTTATAAGAAATAGGTATGCACATAGCCACACCACCATGATCTCCACCCAAAAATAGTGGGTCATGGGTTTGACCGCACACACGATCACCACGCCAGATCCCCGACGCATTGATCCCACTACGCATAATGGGGAAACTACCGCAGCCCGGACGACGACGGGCGGCCGGCCTCCTCCCCAGACGCCTGTCGCCTGCCTCCGTTCACCGCACCGGCCCCGACCGTGGTCGAGAGAGCAGCCAAGGGGGCAGCCACCCGGGCCGCCCCCTCCTCGGCCGCCCGGGCGGCCACCCGAGCTGCCCCCTCCTCTACTGCCCGGGCGGCCAAGGGGGCGGCCGCCTGGGCTTCCCCCTCGCTTGACTGCCGGGGCGGCCGCCCACGCCGCCCCCTCACTCGGCCGCCGGCACGGCGGAGGATGGCGGAAGCCCGTGCCGCCCCTTTCTCGACCGCTCGTGCGACCAAGGGTGGAGGCCACCCCCATCCTTAGCCGCCGGTGGCCAAGGGGGCGGCCGCCCCCTCCATCGGCCGCTGGCGCGCTGCCAAGGAGAGCGGCCGCTCCTCCCCGGCCGTCGTCGGCGGCCCTCCCCTAGCCGGATAACTTGACGGCAAGTTCTACGGCCGCCCGTGGAGGCTCATTCCTGTCGTCCGATTAAGGGGGAGCGTCCTCGGCCGTTCGATTTGCACGTAACCACCCACTAACCACCAGGTTAGTGGGGGGTATTTAACTAATGTTTTATTATTTTATTTACGACGGTCTCCAAATAGCGGGATACGCGCATTTAAACTATAGAATGAACATTCATGATGGTAGTTACGGTGTGCGGATAGCTGCATAACCACCGTAACAACCTCCTGAAGCCTATAAAAGGATCCACATGCCTCCTCATTTCTCATCTTTCTCTTCAGAGTCTTCTTCTTCCTCAGGTCGAAGCTCTGTCAATTTCCTCATACGAGCCACCTCCGAGCCACACCCGAGCCACACTCGAGTCACACTCAAACCACAAGCGGGTCAAGTCAAAGCCTCCTGATGAATCCAGATCGTTCAAGTTCCAAGTAGCTCCTGTAACTACAAGAGCAAGTGCTCTGCCTCCCATCCAGAATCAGCAAGCCATTATCCGAAGACCACTAGCGCAAAGCGCAATTTGTAATAACTCCCGACGCGACGGCATGTCGTCTGCCGTGTGCAAAGTGTTCTCTCACCTCATAATTGTAACGAGAGGTGGCTTGTCACCCTCGGCTTCACGAACCAGTTGTAACCGCCAGAAAATAATTGATTTTGACCGGCACAGATCCTGTCACGTGATTTTTTACCCGGTTGGGGGGTTTTCCACGTTAAAATTGCTTGTGTACAATCAACCTACTCTTTTGACTGTGTGCGCATTTGACCGTTCCGAGAGATAAACGGTCCAAGAATTTCGGCCCGACCGGTACGTCGAGTTAGTCTGCAACAAGTTGTGATATCTTGAATCAAATGAAGCTATCTAATATTGATGTGCTCTCATGAATCCTAAACAGGAAAAATCACAACATCAGAAATGTGTCTCGACACAGACCTCAAGATCTCGACAACCTTATGTCTCGACACTAAATTATATTGTCTTGACACACTGTCACTAATCAGTGTCGACACACTGTCAGGTGTCTCGACACACGACTACTTGTTGTGTCGACTCATATTCTGATGTCTCGACACAATACTGCAGGTAGTGCCGACACACACTGTGGTGTGTCGACACAATTATTTGACTTAAACAATATTTGCATTCTGAATATAATTTCTTGTTTTTGTTGCTATTAATTGAGAAGATCTATTCAATGTTTAACATACCTAGTTCAAATTTAAAGTAATTGAACTTGCTTTCATCAAGGGGTTTTGTAAAGATGTCTGCAACTTGTCTATTTGTTAGAGTATATTGTAGGCTAATATTTTTTTTCAACATTCTCTCTAAGAAAGTGATATCTAAAATATATATGTTTAGTTCTACTGTGTGAAACAGGATTATTAGCAATACAAATTGCACTAGTAGAATCACAAAACATAATAATTTTACTTAGCTGTACACTGTAGTCAGTAGTTTATGTTGAATCTATAACAACTGTGCATAGCAGCTTCCAGCAGATATGTACTCAGATTCTGCTGTAGAAATTACAACACTTGTTTGCTTTTTGCTACTCCAACTTATTAGTCCTTTTCCTAGAAATTGGCAAGTTCCAGAAGTACTTTTCTATCCTCTTTACACCATGCAAAATCTGCATCTGTGTAGCCTGTAAGTTTAAAATCACTATCCCTATGATACCAAAGCCTAAGATTGGGTGTGCCCTTAAGATATCTCAATATTCTCTTCACAGCAGTGTAATGAGACTCTTTGGGGCATGCTTAGTACCTAGCATAAACACATGTTGATAACATAATATATGTCCTACTAGCAGTCAAATACATGAGTGATCCAATGATGCCCCTATACAAGGTTTCATCAACTGGTTTCCCAGATTCATCCTTGTGTAGTGACACTGTTGAACCCATTGGAGTTCTCATGGTAGAAGAATTCTCCATACCATATCTCTTAATCAATTCCTTAGTGAACTTAGATTGAGAGATGGATATACCATCCTCATATTGTCTAACTTGGAATCCCAAGAAGAACTTTAGTTCACCCATGCTGCTCATTTCAAACTTTTCTTGCATGAGCCTGACAAATTTTCTACACAGCTTCTCATTAGTAGACCCAAAAATTATGTCATCTACATAAATCTGGACTAGGAGGCTTGAACCTTTTATGTCCCTAAGGAATAGTGTCTTGTCTATCTTTCCTCTAGAGAACTTTTCTCTATAAGAAAGGTAGACAGGGTCTCATACTAGGCCCTAGGTGCCTATTTTAACTCATACAAAGCCTTATGCAATCTGAAGACATAGGTGTTGTGTTTAGGGTTAACAAAACCTGGTGGTTTCTCTACGTAGACTTCCTCATTCAGTGTACCATTAAGGAATGCTGACTTTACATCTATCTCATAGACCTTGCATCCTTTGTATGCTGCATGTGCTAAAAATAACCTTGTGGCTTCTAGCCTAGCTTCAGGTACAAAGGTTTGATCAAAGTCTATCCCTTTCTCTTGTTTATATCCTTTAGCCACTAATCTAGCTTTAATCCTAACAATAACCCCATGCTCATATAGTTTATTCCTATAAATCCGCTTAGAGCCTATGACATTGTGATCATTAGGTCTAGGAACTAGACTCCATACTTTGCATCTCTCAAATTGATTGAGCTCTTCTTACATAGCCATAATCCAGTTGGGGTCTGAATTGGCTTCTTCAAACCTTTTAGGTTCTACCTGAGAGAGAAAACTAGAGTATAGAACCTCATTGTGATGTCTACTTCTAGTTGTTACTCCTAGTTTGGCATCACCTATTATTTCGTCAATAGGATGATCTTTAAGATGCCTAACTGCCACTAGTAGGTGCCTACCATTAACTAGTTTTGTTGGAGGATTAGAATGATTCTCTTCCTCCCCCTAGGGAGTTATTGTATCTTCTATAGGAATTTCTACATTATCTCTAGTGTGTAACTCTAGGTCTGGTGAACCACCTATATTTAACTTTTCCATCCTAGAGTCTATATCACCTAGACTAGAATTGTTAGAATACTCATTATATAAAACAGAAGTTTCATCAAAAACTACATTAATTGATTCTTCTACAACTTGATGTTTCAAGTTGTAGATTGTGTGTCTTGCTATGTTCATTGTACCCTATAAAGATTCCTTCATAGGATTTTTTGAGAACTTAGTTAGATAAGTTTTCCCATTGTCCAGAACATAGCACTTACTACCAAAAATCTTGAAGTAAGACAGATTTGGTTTTTTGTCTTTCATTAGTTCATAGGGAGTCTTGTTGTGATTCTTGTTAATCAATGCTCTATTTTAAACATAGCATGCTGTGTTTATAGCCTCAGCCCAGAAATATTCTGGAAGACATATATCACTCAGTATTTTTCTAGCTGCCTTAATGAGAGTTCTATTTTCCCTCTCAACAACTCCATTTTGCTGTGGTGTTCTTGGTGAGGAGAACTCATGAAAGATCTCTAGTTCCTTATATAAATTTGTCATCTTTTCATATTGCAATTCTGTACCATTGTCACTTCTAAGCTTGACCACAGAACATCCCATCTTATTCTGAACTTGCCTGACAAAATCAGCCAGGATATCTAGTGTTTCAGTCTTTCTCCTTAAGAAGAATACCCAAACAAACCTATAGTGATCATCCACAATCACATAGGTATAGGACTTCCTACCCAAACTAATAACTTGCATATGACCAAATAGATCCATATGTAGTAAGTACAGACACCTCTCTGTGTTTTTGGATTGTATGCTCTTAAAGGAGACTTTTGTCTGCTTGCATTTTTGACATGCAGGACATAAGCCTTCTTTGGAGCTTATGATCTGTGCACTATTTCTAACTAAGTCCATAGAGAATAGTTTGCTCATTACTTTGTAGTTTAAATGAGCCAGCCTCTTGTGTTATTACACACATAATGAGTCTTTCTCACTAGCTACTAGGCATACATGTGTTTTTTTCATTTATACTTACGAAGTTTAGAAAATAAATGTTCTCACTTCTAGTGCCTGACAAGATGATCTTTTGATCACTTGGATTCCTTATTAGACACTTGTCATTATGGAAAACAATTTCATAACCTATATCACAAAGCTGACTTATGCTTATCAGATTGTGGTTCAATCCTTCCACATAAGCTACTTTAGTGATGGTAACTAGGCCATTAAAAATGTTACCATATCCCTTAGTTAGTCCTCGAAGACTTTTGGTCCATTCCTAACAGGAGTGTAATCTCTTAGCAAACTCCTTGTTCTAGTCATATGCCTGGAACAACCACGATCCAAGTACCATATTGGCCTTCCTGTGGTACTTGGCTCTACCCGCAAACACATAATTAATTTACCTTAGGAACCCAAATAGTTTTGGGGCCTTGGTTCCTGTTAGGCTTTGTTGTGTGAAACACATCAGGCTTTCTTAACAACTCAGGTTGAGTCTTAAATGAAGGTGATGTTGGATTATACCAACAATCTAGGGCAAAATGTCCAACCTTCCCACATCACCAACACTCAAATCGATTATATCTTTTCTTTGGTTGCACATTTGAAGTTGTTATTTTGTGCAACATAGAATTGTCAACCAACATCCAAGGTAGTGGTGCAAAATTCACACCCTTACCTTTCAGATTTAGGTGAGGTGCACTGAGATCAGCTCCAAGAATTCCTTGGCTTCTTGGATTTATCACCCTTTATGGTGGTTTTAGGCCTATATTGCCTTTAGATGTCTGTCTCTTCCAACAATGTTCTTTATTGACCGTGCTGGTAGTGCACTCGGACATCATGTGTCCAGGAACACATGATCTCAAACATCTTTTAGAAGGCAGATACTTGATATATTGCCTAACTGGACCAATTAGGGCTTTACCCCTAGGTAAAGAGTTCTTTTTGAACTTTTTGTTCTTTCAATATCCTATGCCACTTCTACATGATGCAGAGAAGGTGTCTATGATAGGTAACACTGACTTGGGTTTTGAGAATTGAGTAAGGAGTTGTCTTTCCTGTGTTAGCTTTGCTTCCAGGTCTTTGACAGTCTTGACATGTTCTACTATTACCTCTGTCTGGCTATCTATCTTATTGGTTAGTTAAATAAGCTTCTGTTTTTGCAGGTCTAACTTTATGTTGGCCCTTTCCAATTGAAAAGATACACACCTCAGAGATTTTAATTCTCTGGCATGATCCTTAGCAAGCTGTTTGCTTGTAATCAAGGCCTTGATTAACTTCCCATATGTGTTGATAAGTGAGTTAAAATAAGTTTCAATGTCTGAATCATGTTCTCTATCATTAGATGAATGTGAACATGGTTCATTATCTGATATAGAGAAAGAATCTGAGGCTAAACTGTGAGATATCGATTTTACCTTTGCAGGATATGAACAATCATGATCTCCTTCTCCTGATTGGGTCTCCTTAATATCCATCAGGCCCATGAGAGGCTCCTCCTTTTCTGATTCTGATGAATCAGATTCACTATCAGATAGTGTAGACTTTTTCTTTGCCAAGAGGCTTTTGTCAGCCTTCTTGTGTTGTCTATCTTTCCAGTTCTCTGACTTTTTCTCCTTTCTTTTTATTGGATAATCAACTATGACATGCCCTTTCTTGTTGCAACAATAACAAACAATATTAGTCTTAATATATTTATTCTGTGAAAAACCATACCTGTCCCGAGATTTCTTTTTCCTGGGCTTATCTAGATGATTGGTCTTCTTGAGAGAAGAGTCTCCAGTTGGTCCCTTCCAGCTACCTTGCTTTCTTATCCTCAACATCTTCTTGAACTGTCTAGAGAAGAGAGACATTTTCTCCTCAGTTAGGTCTCTTGATGAGGATGATTCTGTACACTCAGATGCTGTTTTTTGTTTCTCTGAGAGTGATGATTTTTCTCTGACCTTCCTAGAAGTCTCAGCCTTTAGGGTCAAGGACTTTTCTCTATTGTGTGCTCTAGCTGAATCTTCTTCAGTCTTTCTAAGGTTGAGCTGTAACTCTGAAAGTGAGGGTTAGGTCTACAATACGCTAGATGGGGGGTGAATAGAGTATATTTAAAATCTGTTAAGTCCCTATAATAGTGCTGTTACAGCTTTTGCTGTAAACTGAAAGGGTGCAGTAATTAATAAACTGGAAAGCAGAAAATAATAAACCTAATCACAGCAACACAGCAAGAACGAACAGAAAAATATAGGCAACCAGACGACAGAATAAATTTATAGTGGTTCCCCAAATCTTGGTAGTCCACTCTTCTACCACCCTTGGTAGGAATCCACTCAGGTTTTTGATCAGGTGTCTGACACCAATGGGTTTTGATCAGGTCCCCAAAAACTAACTCAAGTCTTTTGGTTAGGAGACTTGCAACCAGGAATCACTTTTGAAGGGAGATGACAACCCTTTATACAGGAGGGGGTGAGAGAGTGATTTTGTCTTCTCTTTCTCAATATACTGAGAAGACTTATGTAGATTGATGTTTAACAGAAGCTCCCCCTGAATTATTGAATGGTTCAGGAAGATTTGGAAGCTTTGCTGTAGGGTGATAGGTCTTCAATCAGAGTTCTTCACAAGCAGTGATGCAGGAGCTTCTTGACTGATTTGATATTTGTTGTCCTTGGAAGTCCTGGAGAGAATGTGAAAGAAGAAGACTCTTGATATTATATGATTGTTCTTCTTCTTCTGAATGATGATCACTGCCTGTCACTGGAAGCTTCAGTATAATTCCTGTGTAAAGCTTTTCTGCTTCTATGATTATATTTTTCCAGTCAGTCTGTGTATTTCACTATATTCTTTCTGACTGAGTATATTCTCGTTCTCCTTGCTAATTCTCGATCTTCTTTTCTTCTATATCTTTTCAAAAATTTGAATCCTCTGTAATTAATGCTGACGACCTGAGAATAATCGACATTAATGTATTTCCCCAACTGTCTTGTGGAAAATCAGCAAGTAATATTCCTGAGGAAGACTGTAATTAATGCTCCCTCTAACGGATACATTCAGAGAATGTTTGAGCATTAATCTGTCAGGAATTTTTGCATTTGAATGAGGACAGAATGCCGGAAATGGCTAAGTCTAGAATCGTCAAACAGTTGGCAGAATTCGTCGAACTGAATTACCAATTCGTCGAGCTGAGATATTGAATTCGTCGACCAGACAACTTCCTGTTCGTCGAGCTCAGTTCCAAGATCGTCGAGCTGATAACAGAGCTGCATGCTTCCGAGCCTTTGCCTTTTCTGTCTGAAGTTCGTCGAGTTGAGTTTGTAACTTCGTCGACTGGAGTTCAACAACAATTCTAGACTTAAGTATTTTGTGTTGACTGATATTCTGTGTGTCGACATGAATCTTCTGGTGTCGACACAGGTGGATGTCGACTTATTAGTCTTGGTGTCGACACAAGTCTTCTGGTGTCAACATAAGTTTTCTGGTGTTGACATAAGTTGGTGTCGACACATGCCCTAAGTGTCGACACAAATCTTCTGATTCCAGAATTCGTCGAGTAGAGTACTGAGTTCGTCGAGCTGAGAAGTTGACTTCCTCGACCTGAGAAGTTGTGAACTTGATATCCAAGTTCGTCGAGCTCAGAATCTTGTTCGTCGACCAAAGTCTGAACTTGGACTTAGAATAATCTGAAGTTATCCTGACTTTACTTTGTTGAAGTATCCCAACTTTCGTCGATCAGAGAATGAAGATTGTCGAGCTCAGCTCAGAGAAATATCTAAAGTTCGTCGAGCTGAGAATGTCTTTCGTCGACCTGAGTTCGACGAACGTCGAACTCATTTTTACTTAGTCTTGAAATCTTCTCAATCTTGAGTCTCTGGCAGTCTTGATGATAGCTGGTCCATCTAATGTTGACTCTAAGGACTTGGCCTAGACTCTAGGACACAGCTTTGACCCTGGCTATACATGTTGGGTCACATCCTAAGTTAGTGAACCTAGCCCAAATCAACTAGGGATCTAACAATCTCCCCCTATTTGGGTGAGGTCACTAATAGACTCAAAACAAAAACATAAAAATAAACAAAGCAAGAAAGAGGTATATCTGGCAGAGATTTACTAACACATGCAGCAGATATATATATATATATACATGAGCTTTGTTTTAAACAGACAGATCAGTTTTAAACTAATACAGAGAAAAGAAATTGAAGTACTGTAAAGATTATTTTTCTGCTTATCTGTGGACTTGTCTTCTTTTGTCTTTCCACTTGGCTTTGTAAAGATAATTTCTCTTTTAGGATCCAAAGCTTGTGCCTGTGTCATTGTCATGTCAGCTGCCCCAATAATCTTCAGGGATGTAGTTCTGGGGACAACTGCTTCAGGATGTACCTTCATGTAATCATCAACATTGAATAGTTTATTTGCTTTATCAAATCTTTTGAGTTCTTACTTCCTGTATTTGGACATAGTGGAATATCCTGATATATCTTTGCCTTCAGCTTTTGCTTTATTAATCAAAGACAGACCAACAAGTTCCTAGAACCTGGCCATTTTAGCAATGTTTGCTGTTTCAGGATCCTCAAAAGGAATAGGAGGTGAATATGGTCTTTCGGGACTATTAGCCTTTTGATCTGCAGGATACTTTGCTGTTGCTGTTGAGGTTGTTGATGTTGTTGATGTTGCTGTTGTTGATGTTGCTGTTGTTGATTTCCTGAAGAGTGATGCCTTTGCTGACTGCTTCCAGAAGATCTCCCTTGATGTCTCTGATAAGTTTGCATAAGGTCAGATCTCTGAGAGCTAGAGCCAGTGGCACCAACTGATGGAGGAGGTGGAGGAGGTGGATCTCTTCTGTACTTATGAACTGGTGGAGGAGGTGGATCTCTTCTGTACTTATGAACTGGTGGAGGAGAGTATTTTCTACTTCTTTTCTTCTTCTTTTGCTGATTTTTAGACAGCCACATTCATGCTAGTATTCCTTTGTAAGGAGTAATATTTTGGAGAATATAGAATGGAGTGTCATTCTTTGGGTTTGGCTTAGCAGCAGGAGGAGGAGGGGCTTTCCTTTTCTTTGACAACATTTTCTTCTTCTTCTTAGCAGCTTCTTCATCTGAGTCTTCATCATCATCATCATCATCTGAATCCTGAGGATTATCATATAAAGCATCTATATCTCTCAAGATGTCCTCAGATATAATAGGTTTTTCAGTTGGAACCTGAACTGAGCTTTCAGCTGCTTTTGTTTCTTCATCAATGTCAGCCAAGAGCAACTCATCTAGATCTGGCATAGGGGAGTCATCCATCACAAAGATTGGTGCTGAGATAGCTTCTGGAGGGGATGGAATGACTATCAAGGTTGGTGCAGAAACTGGAATTACAAGGCTGTCACATAGTTGCTTAGCAACTGCTGGACTGACAGGAGAAGTATAAGGCACAATAGCCAAATGTGGCTTAGTGAATGTTGCTGGAAGAGGATGCATATATACAGTATCAAAAGTTTGCAGCAATTCTTCTAGGTTAACTGTGGGATTTATGATAAAATCACCAACAGTTGTGAATCCGTCAGAATCTGACTCATCAAAATCCATGTCAGTATCAATAAAATCAATTAAATCTTTATCTATACAATCTGTGTATGCTGCTATGGGGACTGGAGTATCTGCTGGTGCTGGAGCTGAAGTGTCTGAAGCTGTAGCTGCTGCTTCATCATCAGGCATCTCCCCCTACCTAGTTTTAGTGGGAACTGAGGCCAGGCCCCTGACTGAGGAGGGGGCAACAGTGAGAGCAGATATTTGGGCAGATAAAGAGGTAATGGTAGTAGCAAGAGGTGTAATGGCCTCTACTATAAGGGATGTAAGAAGAGGAGTGAGGATGGTGATGATAGATGAGATGGTAGAGGGGTCCAATGAGATAGTGGTGGATGGTGTTGCAGTTGGTGTGGAAGAGGTGGCAACTATTGAGGGAACAGAAGGTGGAACATCAGGTATGTGAAGATGAGATGGTGATGAGGATGGAGGGGTGGCATCTTGCATCATGGTGTCTGATGGTAGGATGTAAGATGGTATGGAAGATAGATGTGGGGGAAGTGGAGATTGTAGTGGTGTGGAAATGTATGTGTCATGAAGGGATTCAGGAGGTGTGGGTAGTTGATTTTCCTGAAGGGGGGAAGATGAAATGTCAGTGATGGTGATTGGTAAAGATGGAGTGACTGGGGATTTTGTGGTTGTTGTAAGAGGGGCTGGAAGAGAAGATGTGGAAGGAATGTTCTCTTCAGCAGGGTGGGGAGTGGATTTGATAGCCCTTGTGCCTTCAGAAGCTTTGATGGAAGAGGTGGAAGCCTGAGAGGGCTTAGTGATGGTACTCTCCCATCTGCCAAATAAGACACATGTCATCCTTTTACTGGCATTTATGAATATGGTCTGGGAGACCAGGGATTCAGCAGCCTTTTCCTGTAGGAAGATTCCTAGAACTCTTCCAAAACATACTTTCATCTTAGAGTTCTTCTTCTTTATCAAATCAAACAGAAGTTGTGTCCAGTTTATTGGCTTCTTGTTAATAATTGCACACATAACCAGAAACTGTTGTCTGGTGATATAATCGTGTGTAGTGTGTTTCCCAAGTAGTACTTTACCAACCAAGTCTGCTAAGAATTTATAGGGAGCAGACAGGTGTTTCTTCAACAGTTTGTGGGATTGTCGCCAGCATATTCCATGAGGTTCAACATCATATCAGATTCCTCTGTTTCAATTTCGAGGTCTTCTACTCCATTTCTCAATCTAAAAATCTCAGTTAAGATTGCGGGGGTTAAAGAGACTGAGTTACCCGCGATAGTGCCCGTCATGATGTTCTCTTCCGGGGATGACAGCGTGTATACCCATTCCCTGATTTCCATGCTGTGTAGTTTGATCCTTTTTGTCATCAGGGTTTTGAGTTCCTGTTCTTCAAGAAGTTCCAGGATATAGAGAAAGATTGGATCAGAATGTTGAAATGAATCGAAATCCACGTCGAATCCTGTATCAAACTTCATTCCGGTGAGAGTGCTTGCCAGAGTCGCCATGGAAATCACCTGCAAGAAAAAACACAGAAAATGACGATCAAGTGCAAGGGAACAGAAAACGCAGGATGGAGGTCGAAGAAAACCTAGATATAAGGTTTTCAGAATATGAATCGACAAACTCCGTTCCACGAAAATAAAATTAATTCTTCGAACTGAGGTCGACGAAATAGTTTAAAGTTAAATAATTCGTCGAGCTCATCAAAAGAATTGAAGACGGTTCGTCGACCTTAGGTCGACGAATATCTTCTGAAGCAAAGTTCGTCGAACGCTGGTCGACAAAAATTGTTTCACTCACAGAGAATTCGTCGAGCTCCATTCGACGAATATCTCTCAAACTTTTCCTGGTTCGTCGAACTCCGTTCGACGAACTCTGGAAAATTCGTCGAATGCAGATAGAACTTAAACTAAGTCTTCTCCATTGATCATTCCCAGCTGATTTAGAAAGAAAGCATGATTTTTCTCATCCAGAGATTTGGTGAATATATCAGCTTTTTGTAAATCAGTGTAGATATAGACAAGCTTAATCTTATTTTTGTCTACACACTCTCTAATGAAATGATGTCTTATGTCAATATGTTTTGTCCTACTATGGTGAACTGAATTTTGTGCTATGGCTATAGCACTAGTATTATCACAGAATAGGGTTGAATTATTTAAGTTGAACCCATAATCTAGAAGCTGATTCTGTATCCAGAGCATCTGTGAACAACAGCTGCCTGCTGCAATATATTCTGCTTCAGCAGTTGCAGTGGACACTGATGTTTGCTTTTTACAGAACCATGATACTAATCTCATACCCAGGAACTGATAAGTTCCTGAAGTACTTTTTCTATCTACCATGCATCCAGCAAAATCAGCAGCAGAGTATCCAGTTAACTCAAATTCTGATTCAACAGGATACCATAGGACTAGATTACGACAACTCTTTATATATCTTAAAATCCTTTTTAAGAAAATTAGATGAGATTCTTTAGGGTTCACTTGGAACCTAGCACAAAGGCATGTAGCAAACATAATATCTGGCCTACTTGCTGTGAGGTATAATAGGGACCCAACAATGCCCCTATAAAGTTTCTGATCTACATGCTTTCCTGGTATATCAGAGTCCACAACAACATTGGTGGCCATGAGAGTTTTCTTAGCTGAGGCATCAACCATCCCAAACTTCTTTAAAAGTTCTTTAGCATATTTTGCTTGAGAGATGAAGATACCATCAGGAAGCTGTTTCACTTGGAGACCAAGAAAATATGAAAGCTCTCCCATGCTACTCATTTCAAATTTAGAATGCATGAGGTCAGAAAACCTCTTGCATAATTTTGAATCTGTAGAGCCAAATACAATATCATATACATAGATTTGCACTAACAAGATTTGGTCCTTATGATGTCTAGTGAAAAGGGTTTTATCTACAGTTCCTCTTGTAAATTTATGCTATAATAAGAAATTTGCTAAGGTCTCATACCAAGCTCTTGTAGCTTGCTTTAGACCATAAAGAGCATTATTTAATTTAAAAACATAAGAGGGATAATTTGGAGAGACAAAACCTGGAGGTTGTTCTACATAAACCTCTTCTTGTAATACTCCATTTAAGAAAGCACTGTTCACATCCATTTGAAAGACTTTGAACCTTTTGAATGCTGCATAGGCAAGGAAGATCTTTATAGCTTCCAACCTTGCAACAGGTGCAAAGGTCTAATCATAGTCAATTCCTTCCTCTTGCCTATATCCTTGAGCAACAAGCCTAGCCTTGTTCCTCACAATGACTCCTTGGGCATCAAGCTTATTCCTGAAAACCCATTTGGTTCCAATAACTGGGTAGTTTTGAGGTCTTGGAACCAAATCCCAAACTCTACATCTCTCAAATTGGTTTAGTTCCTCTTGCATTGCAAGGATCTAGTGGGGATCTTGCTCAGCATCATGAATGGTTAGAGGTTCAACCTGAAAGAGAAAACAGGCATGCATCAAGTCTTGGTTGAGTTGATGCCTTGTCTGTACACCTGCTGATATGTCTCCAATTACTTGAGATCTAGGGTGATCCCTAATTGTGACAAAATCAGTGGGTGGAGTTGGTTGTGCAATAGCATCTTGAATAAACTCCTATTGTGAAATTATATTTGCTGTTGGTTGAGGCTCATATTCTTCAGCTTCATCTTCTTCACTATCTTCAATGACTTGTGGGGAGGGATGAGCGGGAACCTCTTGGGTGAGATTTAGTCCATCCAATGTCTCACACAAGTGGGGTACCTGCAAGTTGCTACTGGTAGAAACTTCTTTCTCCTTGCAATACATGTTAGTTTCATCAAACGAAACATGAATTGACTCTTCTACTTTTAATGTTGATTTATTAAATACCCTATAAGCCTTGCTTACTTGGGAGTATCCTAGAAAAACTCCCACTTCAGTCTTAGCTTCAAACTTTCTAATATATTTCTTGTTGTTATTATGTATATAGCATGTACAACCAAAAACTTTAAAATGGTTTATTTTAGGTTTCTTCCCCTTGAGCAATTCACAGGGAGTCTTGTTCTTCAGTTTGTGAATTAAACTCCTATTCAGGACATAGTTTGCAGTGCTTACAGCCTCTGCCCAAAAGGTTAGTGGCATGTATGTATCAGCAAGAAATGTGCCTGCAGCTTCAATGAGTGTCCTATTTTTCCTTTCAGCTACCCCATTTTGTTGGGGAGTTCTAGGAGCTGAGAAGCAATGCCTGATACCTTCCTTCTCACAAAACTCATGCATAAGAAGAGACTCAAACTCTATGCCATGATCACTTCTGATCAATGCAACATGAGTAGAGAACTCAATCTGTATGGTCCTAAGAAAATCTGTAAGAACCTTGAATGTATCTGACTTTGTTCTCAGAAAGAATACCCAACTGAAACTGGAGAAGTCATCCACTATAACTAAAGTGTAAGATTTCCCTCCTAGGCTTTGTACAGCAATGAGTCCAAAAAGATCCAAGTGTAGCAAGTACAAGATCCTATGTGAATCACTCTTATTAATTGATTTGAAACTAGTTTTAGTTTGCTTGCCTAATTGACAAGCCCTGCAGAGACCTTCCTTCTTGTAGGGAGCAGAAGGTAGAACTCTAACAAGGTTGTGCTTAGATAGCCTAGCAATGTTTTTCAAGTTTACATGTCCTAGTCTTTTATGTCATAAGTCATTCTGATTACTAGTTAGATTCAGTAAACAAATATAAGTTGTGGCAGAAAGAAAATTTACTAAATAAATGTTCCCTTGTCTACTACCAGTTAAAACAGTTTGGTTATTTTTATCAATGATAGAGCAAGTAGATAGGTTAAAGTATACCTGATAACCATCATCACATAATTGACTTATGGAGATGAGGTTATGCTTCAGTCCACTTACATATGTCACCTTTCTGAATGTGACAGCTCCTATTCTTACTTCTCCCACTCCTTCTGACTGTCCACATTTTGAGTCACCAAAAATAACTTTTGGCCCCAGCTTGGACTTATAGTTGAGTAGGATGTCCTTGCTGCCAGTCATATGCTTAGAGCAGCCACTGTCCAGGTACCAAGTATGATTTTCCCTTGGACAATTTCTCACCTGCAATACAAACAGTTAATGATTTTTGACCCAGGTTACCTTGGGCCCTTTGTATGGCTGATAAGAGAAACTAGAAATAACAAAAAATTCTGGCTGGGATTTATATCCTAGGGGGTGGTATCTCCTAGGTGGAATGGTCTAGTCAGCTAGGGGATTAAATGATTTCCTAGAAGTATTTAAGTTCCTGTTAAAGTTATAGTTTTGGTTAAGTCTTCCTGGGTTCGACGAATTTATGTAAGTTCGTCGACCAGAGTTCGACGAATTGGGTTGAGATCGTCGATCTCTACCCAGAGAATAAACATGTTCATTCTCTGCGCCCCACGTTCGTCGAGCTCTGCTCGACGAACCATATAAAGTTTGTCGATCGCAGTTAGACGAATAATGATAACTATAGTTGGCGTTCAGAGTTCGTCGATCGGGGTTCGACGAACTGGCCCCTTTTCGTCGATCGGAGGTCCACGAAAATCGCTGAACTTTGTTTTTTATTGGGTGTTTTCTGTTTTTCAATGTTATCCTTAGTTTTAATTTGTTCAAGGATTTTATTTACTTTATATACTTGATCAGTATTCTTCTTTCCTTTCTCAAAAATAAAATTTATGGGTTGTGACAGGTGGTTTTTCTGAATAATAGGTGGTTCACCAGATGATGCACCTAATCCTAACTTACTTCCATTAAATCTAGCATTAGATGTGTTAGTGATTTCTGCTAGTTGTTTGCTTCTTCCATTTAGTGATTCTTCTAGCTATTTTGTCGTATTTAATTCATCTTTCAGAAGGGTGATTTGTTCACTAAACATATCTATTTCATTTTTCAATTTAGTGTTTTTTAATACTAAGCTATCATAGTTAACTTGTCTATCTCTGAGAAGTTTGATTTCCTTCTCAGAGTTGATTAAATCCAAACACATGATTTTAAAGTCTGATTTAAAAGATTCTGAATTGTAATCAAACCATGATAATACCTGATCAGCTTCTGATTCAGAAGCTTCCTCATTTTCTGACTCTCCTTCTTCTGAGTTGCTTCTTGAGGCATCAATTGCCATGAGGCAAATCTCTTTTGCTCTTTCTTCTTCTTCATCTTCACTGGAGCTTGAAGATGTTGACTCTTCTTCAGTCTCACTCCAGGACTCAGCCACAAACCCCTTTTCCTTCCTCTTGTGTTTGCTGGAAGAGGGTTTGCTGGTGTACTGTCTCCTGGAATCCTTTTCCTTTTCTCTTCTCTTCTCTTTCTTCTGGTTCTCTGGACACTCAGAGAGAAAGTGCCCAGGCTTTCTGCATCCATAACACACCACTTCCTTTGTTGGTGTCTTGTCATACTTTGGCCTGTCATCTTTTCTTGCTGACTTCCTCCTGAAGTCCTTTTTAGCCATCTTGAAGAATCTCTTTGCAAAGAGACTCATGAGCTCTTCATTTGATGCAGTGGGTTCTGATTCTTCTGAGGCTTTGAATGCTATGTTCTGATCTCTTCTGGCTGCAGGAGGTGTTCTTTATTCAGCAGCCTCCCTTGTCTTTATTAACTGCTCATAAGATTTCAGTTTGCCCAATAGAGATTCAGTTGACATCTCATTCAGGCATCTAGCCTCCTTGATGGGCCAAATTTTTGTGTCCCATGAGCTTAGGAAGCACATCAAAATTTTGTCATTCACTTCAGTGAGAGTGATGGCCTTGTCCAGAGTTTTTAGCTCATTAATAATTGAGCTTAATCTGTTATACATCTCTGACACTGTCTCAGCTTCCTGTTTCTTGAAATTCTCATATTGGGAGATGAGATTTGATCTCCTATCCTTCCTTTCATCAGCTGATCCATCAACCATTTGGTTTAAGGAATCCCAAATGGCTTTTGCTGATGTGCACTCAGCAACCTTCTAGAAAATGTCATCAGACATTGTTTGTGCCAATATGTTCATGGTTTTTGCATCAACCATCTTGGCTTTCCTGTAAGCATCATTGTAGTCTGGAGGAGGTACTGCAGTCATATTTGTAGAGCTACTTGGAGGAGCTGCAGGTGGTGGAGGTACTCCTGTTAAGATGGAAGCAAAGATATCTTCATCAATAGAATTCATATCTAGCTTGATTCTTGCCTTCCAGATTCCAAACTTTTGCAAGTTGCAAACTGGAGGTCTGGTGCTTGCATAATCTTTATTCTGTGTCATGACTGTGTTTCTACTTTAAAAATTAAAATGTGAATGAAGGTGATGTGTAGATCTAACAAAGGATCTTTGGTTCAAGGGTTAACTTGTCCAACCAAAGAACCTTGCTCTGATACCAATTGAAAGTGAGGGTTAGGTCTACAATACTCTAGAGGGGGGGGGGGTGAATAGAGTATATTTAAAATCTGTTAGGTCCCTATAATAGTGTTGTTACAGCTTTTGCTATAAACTAAAAGGGTGCAGTAATTAATAAACTGGAAAGCAGAAAATAATAAACCTAATCACAACAACACAGCAAGAACGAAAAGAAAAAGATAGGCAACCAGACGATACAAGAAATTTATAGTGGTTCCCCAAATCTGGGTAGTCCACTCTTCTACCACCCTTGGTTGGAATCCACTCAGGTTTTTGATCAGGTGCCTAACACCAATGGGTTTTGATCAGGTCCCCAAAAACCAACTCAAGTCTTTTGGTTAGGAGACTTGCAACCAGGAATCATTTTTGAAGGGAGATGACAACCCTTTATATAGGAGGGGGTGAGAGAGTGATTTTGTCTTTTCTTTCTCAATATACTGAGAAGACTTATGTGGATTGATGTTTAGCAAAAGCTCCCCCTGAATTATTTAATGGTTTAGGAAGATTTGGAAGCTTTGATGTAGGGTGATATGTCTTCAATCAGAGTTCTTGACATGCAGTGATGCAGGAGCTTCTTGACTGATTTGATATTTGTTGTCCTTGGAAGTCTTGGAGAGAATGTGAAAGAAGAAGACTCTTGATATTATATGATTGTTCTTCTTCTTCTGAATGATGATCACTGCCTGTCACTGGAAGCTTCAGTATAATTCCTGTGTAAAGATTTTCTGCTTCTATGAGTATATTTTTCCAGTCAGGCTTTGTATTTCACTATATTCTTTCTAACTGAGTATATTCTCGTTCTCCTTGCTAATTCTCGATCTTCTTTTCTTCTATATCTTTTCAAAAATTTGAATCCTCTGTAATTAATGCTGACGGCCTGAGAATAATCGACATTAATGTATTTCCCCAACTGTCTTGTGGAAAATCAACAAGTAATATCACTGAGGAAGACTGTAATTAATGCTCCCTTTAATGAATACATTCAGAGAATGTTTGAGCATTAATCTGTCAGGAATTATTGCATTTGAATGAGGACAGAATGCCGAAATGGCTAAGTCTGGAATCGTCAAACAGTTGGCAGAATTCGTCGAACTGAATTACCAATTCGTCGAACTGAATTACCAATTCGTCGAGCTGAGATATTGAATTCGTCGACCAGACAACTTCCTGTTCGTCGAGATGAGTTCCAAGATCGTCGAGCTGATAACAGAGCTGCATGCTTCAGAGCCTTTGCCTTTTCTGTCTGAAGTTCGTCGAGTTGAGTTTGTAACTTCGTCGACTGGAGTTCAGCAACAATTCTAGACTTAGTCAAGTATTTTGTGTTGACTGATATTTTGTGTGTCGACATGAATCTTCGGGTGTCGACATAGGTGGATGTCGACTTATTAGTATTGGTGTCGACACAAGTCTTCTGGTGTCGACATAAGTTTTTTGGTGTTGACATAAGTTTGTGTCGACACATGCCCTAAGTGTCGACACAAATCTTCTGATTCCAGAATTCGTCGAGTAGAGTACTGAGTTCGTCGAACTGAGAAGTTAACTTCGTCGACCTGAGAAGTTGTGAACTTGAGATCCAAGTTCGTCGAGCTCAGAATCTTGTTCGTCGACCAAAGTCTGAACTTAGACTTAGAATAATCTGAAGTTATCCTGACTTTAGTTTATTGAAGTATCCCAACTTTCGTCGATCAGAGAATGAAGATCGTCGAGCTCAGCTCAGAGAAATATCTAAAGTTCGTCGAGCTGAGAACGTCTTTCGTCGATCTGAGTTCGACGAACATCGAGCTCATTTTTACTTAGTCTTGAAATCTTCTCAATCTTGAGTCTCTAGCAGTCTTGATGATAGCTGGTCCATCTGATATTGACTCTAAGGACTTGGCCTAGACTATAGGACACAGCTTTGACCCTGGCTATACATGTTGGGTCACATCATAAGTTAGTGAACCTAGCCCAAATCAACTAGGGATCCAACAAACTCATTGGATAGCAACTTGCCAAATAGAGCCTGGGGGGCCTATATTGGCTAAATTGTCCATTTCTCTTATAACCCAGATCTTGATGTCTCATTCCTTATTCAGGGACCTCAAGAACTTGTCATTAAGTTCATAGTTAGTAAAGCTCTTTCCATAAGTCCTCAGGTTGTTCACAATTCTGAAGAATTTTTCAAAGCAGTCAGCCACTGAATCTTTCTTGTCATGTCTGAAGGCTTCATATTGTTGATTTAGTAGAGATTTTCTATCATCTCTGACCTCTTCAGTTCCTTCCATATAGACTATCAGTGACTCCCACATTTCTTTTGATGTTTTGCAATGAATCAGATTTTGAAAAGTGAATCATCAATTGCACTCACTATAATATTTTGTGCCCTCTTGTCCATAGAGGTCAGAATGATTTCATCCTTATCCATCTCCATATAAGTCTTGGGTGTCTTCATATTTGCATCAAAAATTGACACTTTCATGGGAATGAAAGTTCCTTCAATCACTATGATATAAATTCTTGGATCTGCTGCTTCCATAAATAATCTAACTATCTCCTTCCACATTTCAAAATTTTCTTTGGAGCAGACAGGGAGCTTGATGGAATTATTTTCCCTCTGAGCCATGATAAATCTCTCTTTCCAATACTCAGGATTCTCACTAGGTTGTTATGACTTTTTTAGTTAACCTCTCTCTGATACCAATTGTAAATATTTGTTTAAGGATTAAGAGTGACCTAGAGGGGGGTGAATATGTCCAATTTAAATCTTGGCTACCCCTTTTTAGTTTAGAGATATATTTTCTTTCAGTTAGATAAACATAGCAGATAAACAAAATAATTTTCAGCAATCTAGAACTATCACAACATATCAAACACAGCATACACAGCACACACAGTTTTATAGTGGTTCCCCAATTTATGGGTACATTCACTTTCCCCCTTCGCCTCTCTAGCAACGAAGTAGATTCGGCCAAACTCCTTCTTCTTCTTTTTCTCAGATCCATAGATCTTATAGCTCAGAGCCCAGCTGGCTCCTACAACTTATACTTTACAAGTATTACCACTCAGATTACCAAGATCTTACACCTCAAGTTCTTCCCAAGAACTCTACCTCAGAATGTATCCACACTCGTACTTCTCAGGCAAATACTGCCCTACAACTCAGAGAATTTCCCTCTTCTCCTACCTCAGGCAATCCCTGCCTTACCTCAGCCTTTATAACTTAGGCTTACAATCTCAGAGAAAATGTTTCTCCTACACTCAGATCTACTGGTAGATCTTACAATTTAATAAAAGTAAAAGAAATAGATTGAGGACAAGTCACCCAACATGAAAGGAAAGGGTGATTGCTTCTTGATCTGATCCTGATCTATTTGCTTCCTTTGATCTTGAAGTAATAGATTTGATCCTGACCTTCTTAGCTTTTTAAAGCTTCTTGAAGTTGAAATTGGGGTAAATCTAGGCTGGAGTATGTTGAAGACAATTCTTGATCTGGCTTCTCTCCACCTTCTGTATTCTAGAAGATAGCTTCTTAGATCTGGACTTGCCAAAATTTTCACTCTTCTCTTCTTATTTTTTGAAGAGTTTGATCCCTTTATATAGGCTCCGTCAGAGGTAACTGGCTGATTCGGTTAATAACTGACATCTGACAGTTCTGACAGTTGTCAGACCCTTTGAATTGATTTCTGTAATTAGTAAACAAATCTGCTTGAAGTGTTGAAACTTGACTGTTGGATGTGTCGACACCAGTCCTTGGTGTCGACACTACTCTATATAGTAGTGTCGACATACTTTTGAATGTGTTGACACAAGCTTCACCTTGTCTCAACACTACTGATGTTGAATGTGTCGACACTAGTCCTGAGTGTCGACACTGCTTGCTTCCAGTCTTGACTCGGCATTTGAAGTGTGTCGACACTTATCTTGAGTGTTGACACAGTTGTCTTCAGTCTCGACACTGCTTGTATAGAGTGTGTCGACACTTATCCTTAGTGTCGACACAACTTTTCTTTGTCTCGACACAACTTGTGCAGTGTGTGTCGACACTAGTCCTGAGTGTCGACACAATTATTTTCTTGTATCATAGTGTCGACCCAAGTCCTGGGTGTCGACACAACTTACTCCTTGACTCAACACTTCTTGTTTGAGTGTTTTGACACTAGTCCTGAGTGTCAACACAACTTTGTCCTTGTCTCAGTACATTCTTGACAAAGGTGTCGACACATGTCTAGTGTCTTGACACTTTTGTACTTAGCTTTATTTGCCTGCACACATGAACTTAACATTCATCAAATACAACTATGTGTATATCATTGAACAGAAAGGGCTTCTTCAAATCAAGTACATTGTGACCAATGTACCCAACAAGTTTATATATATGAACATCTCCCTTCCCTATAATACTTAAAGGTTCATCATCGGCAACATATAATTTCATGAACTCTTTTGAGAAGAAGTTGTGCAATAGTTCTGTTAAGTACATTGAGAATTGTGTACCTGATTTGAAGAAGTCATTTCAACTTAATGATATACACAAATTCATATTTGATGTATGTTGAGTTTACTTATGCAGGTTCTATGTTGAAGAAAATAAACTAAGTACAAAAGTGTCGAGACACTAGACAAATGTCGACACCTTTATAAAAGCAGTGCTAAGATAAGGAATCAAGTTGTGTAGACACTCAGGACTAGTGTCGACACCCTTATTCAAGTAGTGCTGAGACATGAAGCAAGCTGTTTCGACACTAAGGACTAGTGTCTGCACCTTTTATACAAGTTGTGTTGACACAAGAAGCTAGCAGTGTCGACACACTCAATTGTTGTCGACACCCCTATAAGAGAAGTGTCGACACCCCGGATTGGTGTCGACAGAATCTAAGTATAGAAGTGTCAACTTCCAGAACTGGTGTCAAAACCTTTATGCAGAAGCTCTCAAGACAGAAACTCTTCTAAGTCCAGAATTCGAATCCTGAAGTTCTGACACCTGTCAGAACAATAAGATGTCAGTGGATTAACAGCAACAGCCGGTCACTCTTGCCAAAGCATATATAAGGAGCCAACACAATAGAGAGGATATAGATTTTCTCATTCTTCTCATCTCAGTCTGTTAGATCAATTCAACAGGATTCTAAAGGTGTAGAGAAGGCAGATCGTGGATCAACTCGAATCTTCTCCAGCCAAGTTCAACCCTACTTTCTCCTTCAAGAAGCTTTGATAAATCTAAGAAGGGTTGAACCATTTCTTCTCAATCAAGTTAAAGGAAGAAGATTACACATTAAGATCTAATCAAGAAGAAGCCAGCTATTTCTTTCCTGCTGGGTGATTTATTAAATCTCAAATTCTAGTCTACTTTAATTCTTATTTTGTAAGATCTGATAGCAGATCCTAGGGGTAGGAGATATATATATCTCTGAGCTGTAAGCCTAAATTATAAAGTATAAGATAGGGCTGAGAGCTTGAGGTAGGAGAAGAAGGATTTTATTTGAGTTGTAAGAACAGTTGTGTTCTGAGGGTGTAGGGCAAGGGTTTGCCTGAAGTGTAGGAGTGAAGGTGCACTCTGAGGTAGGATTCTTGAAGGGAATCTGAGTTGTAGGATCCAGCTGGGCTATGATGTGTAATATCTGAGGATCTGAGAAAAAGAAAGGAGGAGTTTGGTCGAATCTAGTTCATTGTTAGATAGGCAAATGTGGAAAGTGGATGTACCCATAATTTGGGAAACCATTACAAAATTCCTATGTACTGTGATGTGGTTTGTGTTGTGAAAGTTAGACTAGATCTGTGTTGATCGTAGTTTATCTGTTTTCTTGATTGTTGTGGCTGTGTTAACTTCCACACTAAAGATATTTTTGTGTCCATAAGTAGACAAGATTTGAATAAATTTGAATTAGACCTATTCATCCCCCTCTAGGTCAATCAGTTTCCTAAAACAAACACTTTACAATTGGTATCAAAGGCAGGTTTATTGTGAAGGCATAATAGCCTAGTGAGAATCCTAAAGATTAATTAAGATCAAATCATGGCTCAAAGAGAAAACCATTCCATCAAACTCCCAATCTATTCTAAAGAAAACTTTGGGATATGGAAGGAAAAGGTTAGACTCTTTATGGAGGCTGCAAATCCAAGAATATACATCACTGTATTGGATGAACCTTTCATACCTATGAATGTGTCATGCCTTGATGCCAATATAAGGACACCTAAGACCTACATGGAGATGGACAAGATGAGATAATTCTGGCCTCTATGGACAAGAGGGCTCAGAACATAATTGTCAGTATCATAGATGACTCCACATTCCAAAATCTGATTCACTGTAAAACAGCTAGAGAAATGTGGGAATCTTTGATAGTGTACATGGAAGGCACTGATGAGCTTAGAGATAATAAAAAATCTCTATTAACCCAGCAATATGAAGCCTTCAGGCAAGACAAAACAAACATAGTAACTGAGGCCTTTGAGAAATTATTCAGAATTATGAACAACCTGAGAACCTATGGAAGAAAATTCACAACCTATGAACTGAATGATAAATTCTGAGGTCCCTAAATAAAGAATGAGACATCAAGATATGTGCCATCAGAGAAATGGGCAACTTAGCCAATATAGGACCCCATGCTCTATTTGACAAGATGCTATCTCATGAAATGCAACTGAACCTTAGGAAGTCTAAAGAAGACACAATTAAGGCTCAAAGTAAGGAGAAAACACTGGCTTTAAAGGCTGATTCATCCAAGAAAAATAGAGAAAATACTACACCCACAATCAGAAAAGAAACACAGTCAGAAGACTCTGAAAATGCTTCATTTGGTGAAGATATAACTGAAGAAGAATTGTCATTACTCTTCGAGCAGTTTAAGAAGATTCTGAGGAGAAAAAGGCAGGGCAGTTGGAAGGGTCTTGGTGTAGATTCTTCTCACAAGAAGACAGACCATTCCGAGAATCCCAGGAAAAAGAAGTCTGGGGATAGGTTGTTGGAGTTACCATGGTGATCTAAAAGTGGTCAAACATGTAATCTCACTGCCAACGCGATATGAGCCTGCAGGGTCGCACATAAGAGATGTGGAGAAGTTGGTTGATTGACTGTGTTGGTAAAGGTTGCCAATCACCGACCTGAATGGGGTTATGGGCAAAGTGTTGCCTTAAAGGATCGTCGGGTTGGGCAAATGTTGCCTTGAAGGATTGGTAAGAATAGTCAACCGCGGGTCGACGAGTATCGTCGAGTATCGTCGACTGCGGGTCGACGAGAATCGTCGAGTATCGTCGACCGCGGGTCGACGAGTATCGTCGACCGCAGATCAATGATTATCGTCAACCCACGTTCGACGTGAATCGTCGAGTATTGTACTCTGATACTCGCCGACTGATTCTCGCTGATCCTAGCTGATTCTCGCCGATCCTAGGTGATTCTCGCCGATTGATTCTCACCGAATCTGCTAGGTGATTCTCGCCGATTCTGGGACCCTAATTTTCTATGTGGTCTGCGGATAGCGATATTCCTAAGTCTGTTTATGCCTTTGGTATAAATAGACACTTAGGGTTTTCGGGAATCATCTCTCAGCTCGAGAACTGATCGAATCGACGGAAGTGTTCCACGATTTCTTCGTTCGTTTCGCCGATCCCAAATCCCGCCGACGGAACCGTTCCGCCTCCATGCTTGCTCCGTCGACCTACTCCTCTCCGGCGATTGTCGCTGGTGTTGCTATCCCTGGCGCGGACCTAGCAGTCCGTGGGAAAGCAAGGTGCGGTCATTCTCCTTCCCGATTATCCGTGTGACGGAAAAATCGGTGTTCTCCCGCTCGTGTGGATTTCTGCAGAGACGTGGATATCATTCCACGTAGAACTCGCCACCAGCAAGAACACGAAGCTCGGAGCATCTCCGTTGAGTTGTGACTCAACGCCACCGAGGTAATTTTTGCCTAGTTGTATGTTAACTTCTTGATTCAACTACCATGGCCCGATCTCATCTCTTTTGGGGTTTTTCTTGATGTTTTTATTCTTCCGCTGCGTGCACAAGTGTTGTGCCATCCTCATAGAGAAACCCAACAGTGGTATCAGAGGGAGGTTTCGGCCATGATTGTTGTATTGGAAGTTTTGTTATTCTAGTGCGTGTAAACCTAGGGATTTAGAAGTGTTCTAAATGTCTAGATTTAGTCTTGGTACCCCGCCAAGAACGTCTGGGATTTCGTGGAAATTTCTAATTGTTAGAAATTGTAGTCTCCTTAGCAGTAACCATCCCTCGAGTTTGTTTTGGATTTTGAATCCAACATAGAGAGATGAGCTTGTCTACTGCTTTAAGTTGAGTTGTCTTTGCTTTTGTCCAATGCATGTAAATCTGAGGATTTGGAAGTTTCCGAATGTTCAGATTTAGCCCTTCCTTCTATCAAATGTTGATGGTGTCAGGTTGTGCACATAAGGGATGCATGTGGTTTTAGAAAAATTGTTTTTCTTTGGATGTGCACATTGATCAAATGTTGATCATGGTTAAATGTTAACCTATAATCAAAATCCCTTCATCAAATATTAAGTGTTCGGATGCCTTCCGATGGATGACAATCTTCCTGCCTCGATCGATGAAGTGTGGGCTTGCCAAAGCAAGGTGCATTAATCTATCTTGGTAAGGGTGCGAGCGGATAATTGTGATATCCTACTGTTGACATCGGGTCCAGCTTAACTAGGTGACCTCAAAGGTTGAGTGCCTATAGGCATAGGGTTGGCATGCACCATATGATGGATGCGAGTAAGGAGTTATTCACCAACCATACAAGAATTGCATGAGGATGCAATTGGCAAGCGTTGCCTTCCTAAATAACCGCATCGTGAGAGGAAAGCCAAAGCTGACTCATTGTGTTGGTGAAATACGGATCTTGTCCACTAAGAGAGTAGCTCGCATGAACTCTCCGAATTGTTAGTGAGGGCTATCATTTCGAATAAAATAGTGGGAGTGTTTTAATTGAAGTCTAAATTAAAATAAATTGTATTTGAAATTTTGGTACTGATTTTATTCTGCATAAATTCTCGTAGAATTCCATGGCAAGTGTTTCAAACTCCATGTTGTCTCTGAGAGCCATCCTTGAGAAGGATAAGCTTAGTGGGACTAATTACATGGACTGGTACAGGAACCTGAGAATTGTTCTCAGGCAAGAGCGAAAGCTCTATGTATTGGAAGAAGAAGCCCCGAGGTGCCGACCGGGAACTCTTCCCGTGCTGAGAAGGATACTTATAAGAAGCATACTGATGATGCTTTAGATGTCGAATGCCTTATGCTTGCCACTATGAACTCTGAGCTTCAGAAGCAACATGAGAACATGGGGTGCAAGGAGATTGACAAGCATCTCAAGAAAATGTTTCAAGGGCAGGCTCGTCAAGAGAGGTTCGACGTCACAAAAGCGTTGTTTCAGTGCAAGATGGGAGTTCGAGACTCAGTAGGGACTCACGTACTCAAGATGATTGGGTATATAGAGAACCTTGAAAGGCTGGGTTTTCCTCTTGGTCAAGAGTTGGCCACAGATCTGATCCTGCAATCGTTGCCGGACAGTTATGAGCAGTTCGTCTTGAACTACAACATGAATGAAATAGACAAGACACTGCCCGAACTCCTAGGCATGTTGAGAGCTGCCGAAATCAATATGAAGAAGGCCAAGCCTGCCAGCCCCATACTGATGGTGCATAAGGGCAAGGGCAAGGCCAAGGGCTCTAAGAAGACGAAGGTGGGACCTAAGTCATATCTTGAGCCAAGTCTTCTGCACTGATGAAAAAGAAAAGCACGGTGAAGGAAGGGAAATGCCACCACTGTGGCAAGGCTGGTCATTGGAGGAGGAACTGTCCTTCGTACATTGAAGGTCTGCAGAAAATGAAGGAAGGTATGACTTCCGCTTCAAATATTCACGTTATAGAGATAAACCTTTCTGCTCCTTCATCTTGGGTATTGGATACCGGATGTGGTTCTCACATTTGTACAAATGTGCAGAAACTGGGAAGGAGAAGATTGCTGAGTAAAGGGGAGGTGGACCTCCGCGTCGGCAATGGAGCAAGAGTTGCTGATGTAGCCGTAGGGGTTTACCGTCTTTCTTTGCCCAGTGGGCTTGTAATAGAACTAGATAATTGTTATTTTGTTCCGGCCATAACTAGAAACATTATATCTATTTCATGTTTGGACATGATTGGATTTTATTTTATAATTAAGAACAACTGTTGTTCTATATTTAAGATTGATGTTTGTTATGCTGTAGCCCAATTGTTTAATGGTCTTTATGTTTTGAACTTGGACCATTTGATCTGTAATGTAGAAAATAATAAAAGACTAAGAATAAATGACTCGAACCCTACATTTCTCTGGCATTGTCGTTTGGGTCATATCAATGAGAAGTGCATATCCAAGCTCCATAGAGATGGACTTTTGGACTCATTTGATTATGAATCATTTGAGCGATGCGAATCTTGTTTGTTAGGCAAGATGACTAAAGCTCCTTTCACTGGTTATACTGAGAGGGCTGAGGATCTCTTAGGTGTTGTACATAGTGATGTATGCGGACCCATGAGTTCCATGGCTAGAGGTGGGTATTTCTACTTTGTTACATTTACTGATGATTTCAGTAGATACGGATATGTGTATCTTATAAAGTGCAAATCCGAGACCTTTGAAAAGTTCAAAGAGTTCAAGAATGAAGTAGAAAACCAGTTGGGTAAAAGAGTTAAAGCACTCCGATCTGATCGAGGTGGAGAATACCTGAGTCATGAGTTCCGTGATCATCTGAAAGAGTGTGGTATTGTATCACAGCTCACTCCACCTAGAACACCACAACATAATGGTGTGTCTGAGAGGAGAAATCGTACTCTGTTAGACATGGTATGTTCGATGATGAGTCATGCAGACTTGCCTGTTTCCTTTTGTGGTTTTGCTTTAGAGACTGCTGCAATGACATTGAATCGCGCTCCAATGAAAACGGTTTTGAAGACACCATATGAGATATGGACTGGGAAGCGTCCTAGTATGTCGTTCATTAAAATTTGGGGCTGTGAGGCATACGTGAGACGTCAAATGCCTGACAAGCTGGAACCCAAATCGGATAAATGTTATCTGGTGGGATATCCTAAGGAAACGAAAGGGTATTACTTTTACCTACCGTCTGAGGGCAAAGTGTTTGTCGCAAGGACCGGTGTCTTCTTGGAGAAAGAGTTCTTACCAAGAAAGACTGAAAAGGTAGAGCTTGAAGAAGTTCAAGAACCACATGTAGTGAATGAACCGTAATTGGATTCTGAGACAGGACTAGAAGATGTTGTAGCTAGAGAACCTGCTCAAGGAACACAAGTCCTACGTAGATCTGGTAGACCGAGGTTTGAGCCTGAGAGATATGGATTTCTCGTGTCTCAAATAGGTAATGTGTTGCTTATGGATCATGATGATGAACCAGCAACCTACCAAGAGGCTATGAATGGACCGGACTCCGACAAATGGCTTGAGGCTATGAAATCCGAAATGGACTCCATGTATACAAACCAAGTTTGGAACTTGGTAGAACCACCTGAAGGGGTACGACCCATAGGGTGCAAGTGGGTCTTCAAAAAGAAGACCGACATGGATGGGAATGTACAAACATTCAAAGGGCGACTGGTGGCTAAGGGTTTCAAGCAAATTCATGGTATTGACTATGATGAGACCTTTTCCCCTGTTGCCATGGTAAAGTCCATAAGGATATTGCTTGTTGTTGCTGCATATTATGACTACGAGATCTGGCAGATGGATGTCAAAACGGCTTTCCTTAATGGAAACCTCCTTGAGGAAGTGTATATGAGACAACCCGAGGGTTTTGTATCCCCAGAAGAAGCCACTAAAATATGCAAGCTGAATAAGTCCATCTATGGACTGAAACAGGCCTCTCGAAGTTGGAATCTTCGTTTTGATGAGAAAATCAAAGAGTTTGGTTTCATCAAGAATGAAGATGAGCCTTGTGTTTACAAGCGAATCAGTGGGAGCATTGTTGTCTTCCCGATATTGTATGCAGATGACATACTGTTGATTGGGAATGACATTCCTACCCTGAAAGTTGTTAAGAACAACCTAGGGAACTGCTTTTTAATGACGGATTTGGGTGAAGCGACTTATATACTCGGTATTAAGATCTATAGAGATAGATCGAAGAAGTTGCTGGGTTTGACCCAGAGTACGTACATCGAAAAGGTGTTGAAGCGGTTCAACATGCTTGAGTCCAAGAAAGGATTTTTGTCCATGTCTCATGGTGTGAATCTCTCTAAAGACCAGTGTCCAAAGTCTTGTGAAGATAAGGACCGCATGAAGTTGATTCCATATGCTTCGGCAATTGGATCAATCATGTACGCGATGTTATGTACTCGACCCGACGTCTCCTTTGCTTTGAGCATGACTAGCAGGTATCAGTCAGACCCCGGTGAGTGTCACTGGATTGCAGTCAAGAATGTCCTGAAGTACTTGAGAAGGACTAAGGATGTGTTCTTGGTGTATGGCGGAGAGGAAGAGCTCGTTGTAAGTGGTTACACAGATGCTAGCTTCCAAACTGATAGAGACAACTCCAAGTCTCAGTCAGGTTTTGTGTTTTGCCTGAATGGAGGAGCTGTGAGCTGGAAGAGTTCCAAGCAAGAGACAGTTGCTGATTCTACAACAGAGTCCGAGTATATCGCCGCAGCTAATGCGGCGAAGGAGGCTGTATGGATTAGGAAATTCATCGGCGAGCTTGATGTAGTTCCTAGCATTGTTGGTCCCGTAGTTCTCTACTGTGATAACAATGGTGCAATTGCACAATCTAAGGAACCTAGATCCCATCAGCGCTCCAAGCACATACTTCGGCGGTTTCATCTTATTCGTGAGATTGTCGAATGAGGAGATGTGAACATTTGCAGAGTGCCAACTGAGGAGAATATTGTAGATCCACTGACAAAGCCTCTCGCGCAGAGAAAGCATGATGGTCATACTAGATCGATGGGTATACGATACCTAAATGATCAACTCTAGTGAGAATCTTGTGGATTGTATGTAAACATGTATTTTGTTGGCCATTTGTTCATATGATGAACATTGTACCTAGTTTTTCTCTTACAATTAATGACAAGTTCTTTTATTGTGAGTTTTTCTATATGATAGTTAAATGTTAACATAATAGATACCCTTAGAATGTTCGCTTCCATGGGACATCAAGTACGTGACTTGAATGTGAGAGCCTATGATTTATTTGAAACTTCATTCTTAAAAGGTCCCTGGTCGAGTATCATCATAGAAGCTAAGGGTGATGATGGTACATGAAGGCTAGCACGTGCATTGACTGATGACCGGTTCTCACAGGTCATGATATTGTGATATCAAGTCATCACGTGGGTACTTGTTAGTGAACAAGTTGTACTGGACAGACCCAACCTGAGACTACTCTGTGGATTGTCATCCAATCGTGTCACGAGTAGGTCTCAATTGACAATGGTGTTGTGATCCTTTGACCTGAAGTCACAGCATTCATCAAGTGAGGAAGAGCGTGCTTTGATGCCATCTAAAGTCTTCCTTGAGAAAGGTTGATGATAAGGGTGGTTGTTGGGCATGTTACGAATCATTTGGGTGTTTGTGCGTGAGCAGATATGGGATTTGTCCTCCTGTATGACAGGAGTTGCATCCATGGGCCCCTTGATGGAACTGGACTGAGAAATGCATGGCCATGCTTGGTTGAGTCAATATGTGATATTGGACTCACCATTCTCTGGAAGTCCGTCCTGGATCAAGAAACTTGGATGAAGCTATTACGAGGGTGACATGGTCCATGCCTCTAGTTCTTTCTGGATATAAGGGACAAAGGGACTGTACAACCTGGGGGCTCGCGAGAGACGGTCCAGCAGGCGAAGAGATGACTGGCAAGAGCAGGATGCCCACCTACAGGAGGCGAGACGGGGGATCCTCTGGAGAGGCGAGACCTTCTAGTGGGCGGAATCACCCTACAGGGCGAGAGAGCTCACATGCCGGGAAGGCGGCGAGACGGGCATGGCGGCCGTCTCGCCCGGCAGTACCTCCCCCACTCGCCGCAGGAGACTAACAGCTCTTTATCTATTTTGACCCATAAGGGGGATTTTTACTTTGGGCCCCAGATGGTTTTACTCTTTTACCCCTGGAGGCCTGCGTATAGCTCTCCAGAACAGCGGAGTTGGGCTATTAGCAGACCCGGTCCAGGGTGTTTTGGTCATTTTGAGACGGCTTGGAAATGATATTTGCAGAGCAGATTCAGAAACCTATAAATAGACCGATAAGGTGCCTGAGAAAGGTTTTGTTGTTGAACCTTCCCACCTTTTCCCTCTCAGGCACCTAGCTCAACACTGGCTAGGGAGGGGAAGACTAACAGTTCTTCCGGTAAGAGGTGGGACCTCCAAGTTGAGTCCCTTCGGTCTGTTTCCAGGTCGCTGACTCTCGTCAGGGCGGTAGCGCAAGGAGAGTACGTGTGGGTTGCATTCTGCTTCGAACTCTAGGAGGGACCGGAAAGCCGGTTCCAAACATTTTTAGTGCGGTGAGCGTGGAGCGCAGCCCTCAGAGAAGAACCTTGAGCAACCAACATGGCGGGAGATCATGGAGAAGGAGAAGGAGGGGAGTCAGATAATCAGGGGGGATATGTAGGGAGAACGGAGTTCCTGGCTTCGATCAAGGGGATCATGGATCTATTGCAAGGGATCTCGCGGCAGGGAGACTGTTCAACTCCACGGCCCACAGTGCCAGCTCTCGCGACTCAGGAGGAACTCGTCTCGGCGCGAGTCGGAGAAGACGCCCCGGGGAGAAGGCCGGGAAAGGAGGTGATGCTGGAAGGGACCGGGAGGGACATGGCGGGAAGGGAGCTGTTCCCAAGTCCGGCGAGTACCATCGCGCCAGGGGAGGTCGTCGCGCGAGTAGGGGTGGCGAGACCGGCGGCGCGAGGGTCCCCCTTTTGCGAGCTAGTCCTGTCTGCTCCGGTCCCGGAGGGCTTCAGGAGCCCGAGATGAATTACTATGTAGGGAAGGACGATCCCCTCCATCATCTGCAGTGGTTCGAAGACGCTGTCTCAATCAGGCCCATGACGGACGCGTTTAAGTGTCGCCTCTTCGCGATCACTCTGAAAGACAAAGCTAGGGACTGGTTCCATCAACTCCCGGCAGGCTCGATATATTGTTTCGAGGACTTGAGTAGAAGTTTCCAACTTCGATTCTCCACATCTAAGAAGAGGAAGAAGAACCCGGAATCGATCTTTTTGATCAAGCAGAAGGCGGATGAATCCCTGGCCCAGTACGTGGATAGGTTCCAAGAGGAGATTCTGGATATACAGGAGGTACCGGGCTTCGCCCTCCAGATGGCTTTCACAGTGGGACTGCGGGAAGGATTCTTCAAGATGAGCCTCACCCGGAAGGCTCCGCTCTCCTTTGAGGGCTTGATGGAGAAGGCGGCCAAGGAAATAGCGATGGAGGCGGCGAACCCAGCTTTTGCGAGAAAGTTGGCGAGGCTGACCGAGATAGAGTCGAGGGAGACAGGGGGAGGCAGCAGGAAGCGAGGAGAAGAGACGAGCCGAGGGCGCCGGCGTATCCAGAGCTGGGATGGAGGCAGCAGGGGGGACGGCCCCCGGGCAAGGAAGGGACTTCCCCAAGGGGGAAGAAATCAACAAGGAGGACCGGGAAGGTTCAATCAGACGGGGTGGGGGTATGGTCATAGACCGCCCCTACCTCCTCCGCAGCAGGCTATGGCCATCGGCCGAGGTAGAGGAAGGGGCCGGGCAAGAGGAAGAGGAGCAGGAGCAGGGAGAAGGAGGGACCCTCAGGAAGGGAGACCGGAGGGGGGGGTGGCGTTGCCCTACTGTGACTTCCACGAGGAGGAAGGTCACGCAACGGCTACCTGCCCAGATTTCTTGGAGTTAAGGAGGACTCGAGGAGCTGGGGACAGCCAAGGCCAGTGCGGATAGAGGAAGTAACGATTACAGGGGAAGAGGATCGGTGTGTGGATCGTGCGGATGAAGGGGACCGCGGGCTGGTGGGGGTGATCAATGGGGGAGTGGGGATAGAGGCGGCCCGAAGGCGAGCCTTCACACTATGTACCGCCGAAGTGTCGCCTCGACGTCACAATCCCCTCCTCCCGATGAGAAGATCACGTTTTCAAGAAAAGACATGCCCGACCATGAGGACCCCTTTTGTGACGCGTTAGTGATACGGACCGCCATCGAGAACTTCACGGTGTCGCGGATCCTGGTCGACAATGGAAGCTCGGTGAACGTGATTTTTAAGAAGGCATTCAATGCAATGAGGGTAGAGGCACGGAGGGTACTGGCAGCGGATGGACCATTGTTTGGATTCTCAGGAGAAAGGAAAGAGGTTGAGGGGGGTGTAGGACTTCAAGTAACTCTGGGAGGACTATCCCGAAACTGCCGTTTTGTCATAGTGGACGCCCCAAGTAGCTACAACGCTATCTTTGGGCGCCCCTTGATCAGCGCTTTCAGATGCGTTCCGTCGTCGTTTCACCAATGCTTGAAGCTGAATTCTGGAGGTACTCAAATCAGGGTACGAGGAGATCCGAAGGCAGCAAGGGAATGCTACGTGACGGCGGTAAACACAATCTCCTGGCAGGGGGACGCAGAGGAGCTGGAAAAGAGGATGGAGCGATTGCAACAAGAGCAGGGAGGCGAAGAAGAGCGAGGAGAGGAAGATGCTGGAGGAGAGGGAGAAGCAGTAGCGGTTGGAGGCATTGCGGGGGAGCAACGATGGCGGGAGAGAAGTTCTGGGAGATGGGGGTGACAGAGGAAAGGGTGGAGGAAGGTGCTGGAGGAGAGGGAGAAGTAGTGTGGTTGGAGGCATTGCGGAGGAGCAAGGAATGGCGGGAGAGGAGTTCGGGGAGACAGAGATGGAAGAAGAAAGGGAGAGGGGAAGAGCTAGAGGTGAGGGAGGAGTGGCAGGGAGCAAGGGTATGCGGAAGGAGCTAGAGATGGCCGGAGCAGAGGGAGGAGAGACGGGAGCGGCAGGGGAATGGGGCAAAGAGAAGAGGAAGGGAGAAAGGAGAAGAGGAAGACGGAAGAGGTGGGCGGATCGCCCGGAGAGGGGACCCGTCCAGAAAAGAGAAGAGCCTCCCGACAGGAAAAAGAGGGCGCGAGCAGGTGGGAGGCGGAGCAGCCAGGGGAAGAGGGAATGGTGGCCAACGTAGAAGACAAAGCCCAGCAGCAGGGTAAGCAGGCAGAACAGGAAGAAGAGGAGGAACCATCCAGGCTGAAAGCTGCGGTGGAGGTCCTGGAGGTAGAAATACGCACCAAGGAAGGCCGAGTAGAAAGGATAAAGATCAGTGGCGAGCTCAACCCAGAGGACCGGGAGAAGGTCAGGACCTGCGTACAAGACAATATTGACGTCTTCGCGTGGAGCGCCGCGGACATGTCGGGGGTCGATGCAGACGTCGCCTGTCACCGCCTCAATCTGGACCCCAACACCCGCCCCATACAACAAAAGAAGAGGGCCATCGCCTCGAAGATGGCCGGACCTATTAGAGGGGAAGTGGAAAAATTGCTTAAGGCGGGGTTTGTGTCCGCCTGTAAGTATCCGGGGTGGTGAGTAATGTTGTAATGGTCCAAAGGGGGAGGGTAAGTGGAGGATGTGCGTAGATTTTTCTCTTTTAAATAAAGCATGCCCTAAGGATTGTTATCCGCTGCCCCGAATCGACGCGCTGGTTGACTCAGCCGTCGGTTTCCCTTTTATGAGTTTCTTGGACGCGTTTTCTGGGTACCATCAAATACGCATGCATCCTCCGGACGTTAAGGACGTCACCTTCGTCACGGAGGATGGGTGCTTCTGCTTTAACATGATGCCCTTCGGTTTGAAAAATGCGGGCGCAACCTATCAAAGGATGATGGATCGAATTTTCCGAGAACAGAAAGGAAGGAACCTCGAGGTTTACGTAGACGACTTGATGATCAAAAGCAAGGACCTCGGGGCTCATGTCCTAGATCTGGAGGAAACTTTAAAACCTTGAGGAAGTATAAAATGAGGCTTAACCCCCTGAAGTGCGTTTTCGGCGCTAGCAGAGGGAGATTCCTGGGGCATCTACTCACTCCATCTGGGTGGAGCCCAACCCCGAAAAAGTAAGAGCAATCCTAGAACTGGAGTCGCCTCGGAATGCGAAGGAAGTCCAGCGTCTCACAGGAAAGTTGGCCGGGCTGAGCAGGTTCCTTTCTCGGGCGGGGGAGAGATGCTCACCCTTCTTTCGAACGCTGCGAGGGGGTAAGGGTTTCGAGTGGACCGCGGAGTGCGAGACGGCCTTTCAGTCCATAAAGCAGCAGCTTACCCAGACACCTTTACTCCAGGGACCAAGGGAAGCCGAAGACCTGTTCCTATATTTGGGGGTAGGGATGGAGGCGGTAAGCTCGGTTCTTGTACGTGAAGAAGGAAAGAAACAATTCCCAATTTATTACGTGAGCAGGGTCCTGAAGAAGGCGGAACTCGGGTACCCCATCCTGGAAAAATTAGCATTTGCCCTCATCGTCTCGGCCCGAAAGCTCAGACCGTATTTCCAGGCACATTCCATCCGAGTGGTGACTGACCACCCTCTCCGTAACATCTTGAGTGGGGTAGAGCATTCAGGGAGGCTGGCAAAATGGTCAATAGAGCTCAGCGAATTTGACCTCGTCTTCGTTCCACGGCTCGCCATCAAGGCGCAGGCGGTGGCCGATTTCTTAGTAGACTATGTAGTCGAGGTCCGAGAAGCAGAGACGCCCCCTCGAGCAGCTTGGAAAATGTTAGTGGACGGAGCGTCAGGAAGAAACTCTTTTGGGGGAGGAGTGGTCTTGACCAGTCCGGAGGGGACTCGTATTGAGCAAGCCTTGAAGATTCATTTTGCAGTCACCAACAATCAGGCGGAATATGAGGCGGTCATTGCAGGGCTGAAGTTAGCCCGGGAGCTGGGCATACAGGACATTGAGGCCTCGACGGACTCCATGGTGGTGGCAGGTCAGATCAAAGGGGAGTTCGAGGCAAGGGAGCCAGCCCTCCAGCTGTATTTAGGAAAGGTCAAGGACATCATAGGACAGTTCCGAAGTTTCTCAATTCAACACGTCCCGAGAGTGGAGAGCACCCAGGCCGACCAACTCGCCAAGCACGGCCCTCGGGCCGGGGAACAGTAACGGAGCTCTTCAGGCCGTCCATAAAGGAAGGAGAACTTATGGAAGTGTGCCAACAAAGGTCGTGGATGGACCCCTTTATCACCTTTTTGGCATCAGGACAGGTACCTGCGACGGAGCACGACAAGAAGCGCACCAGATACAAGTCGGCATACTACCTATTGAAGGATGGAGCTTTATATCGCAAGACCTTGACAGGATTGCTGGCCAGGTGTGTGTCGGAGGAAGAGGCTCCCAGGGTTCTGCAAGAGATCCACTCCGGGGAATGTGGAAGTCACTCGGGGAGCCGAACTTTAGAAGGAAGGGTGCTGAGGCAGGGGTACTTTTGGCCTACCCTTAGGAGAGATGCGGAGGAATTTGCCAAAAGTGCCAGAAGTGCCAGGAGTTCGCCCCTCTTCAGCTCCTCCCGGCCCAGAGGTTGCGGACCATCACAGCTCCCTGGCCATTCGCTATATGGGGGCTAGATCTGGTAGGCCCCTTTCCCCAAGCAAGTGGCCAAAGGAAGTTCCTAATAGTCATGGTGGATTACTTTTCAAAGTGGCTGGAGGTGAAAGCACTGGCTAAGGTAACCTCGCAGGTGGTCAAGAACTTCGTTTGGGGGGAGATCGTCTGCCGGCATGGGTTGCCCCTATCCATTGTGACGGATAATGGACCCCAGTTTGCAAGCAGGGAGTTCGTGGATTTCTGCATTCGTTTGGGGATAGATCTCCGCTTTGCCTCTGTTCATCATCCGCGGAGTAATGGACAAGTCGAAGCGGCTAATAAGGTCATCGTCAATCTATTGAAGAAAAAGGTGAGAATTTGAGAGGAAGCTGGGTGGAGCAACTGCCTTCAGTACTGTGGGCCTTGAGGACCACACCAAACACGGCCACGGGGGAGACCCCGTTTAAGCTCTCTCACGGCTCAGAGGCCGTCATACCTGTCGAATTTGAGGTCACCTCACCAAGAGTAGCGGCAGCAAGGGAAGGAGCCGAAGGATGGAGAGCAGAGAACGAAGAAGAGCAGAGACTTTCGTTGGATCTCGTGGAGGAGCTCCGAGATTTAGCCATGGTCCGGCAGGAGGAGGTCAAGCGCCGGATGGCGAGGTACTTCGACAAGCATGTAAGGGTCAAACAGTTTGCGAAAGGAGATTTGGTCCTAAAAAGGTAGACGCGGCGGGAAGAGGAGCCTCTGTAGGGAAGCTTAACCCCAATTGGGAGGGTCCTTTTGTAATAAAAGAAGTCTTAAAGTCAGGAGGGTACCACCTCCAGGACGTGGACGGGGTATCCCTCGAGCGAGCCCGAAGTGGTGATGATTTGAAGAGATTTTATCCATAGCACTCTATTCCATCGCACCTTTTTATTATTATGGTGTAATGCTTATCATCCCGACGTGCTCTTTTGATACGACGAAAGTGTGGGTGACCTTTGTGAGGCATCAGGGGCGAGGTGATTCGTAGAAACAACCCCGAGCATCTAGCTGGCAGGTCTGTAGGCTCACTCGGAGGTTGGTGGTGTTTTGGAGAGGAGACCCCGAGCAGACCCGCTGACCAGGCTCCCATCTAGCTGGCAGGGTTGTAGGCTCACTCGGTGGTTGGTGGTGTTTTGGAGAGGAGACCCCGAGCAGACCCGCTGACCAGGCTCCCATCTAGCTGGCAGGGCTGTAGGCTCACTCGGTGGTTGGTGGTGTTTTGGAGAGGAGACCCCGAGCAGACCCGCTGACCAGGCTCCCATCTAGCTGGCAGGGCTGTAGGCTCACTCGGTGGTTGGTGGTGTTTTGAAGAGGAGACCCCGAGCAGACCCGCTGACCAGGCTCCCATCTAGATGGCAGGGCTGTAGGCTCACTCGGTGTTGGTGGTGTTTTGGAGAGGAGACCCCGAGCAGACCCGCTGACCAGGCTCCCATCTAGCTGGCAGGGTTGTAGGCTCACTCGGTGGCAGGGCTTGGTGGAGTTTTGGAGAGGAGACCCCGAGCAGACCCACTCGGTGGTTGGTGGAGTTTTGGAGAGGAGACCCCGAGCAGACCCGCTGGACCAGGCTCCCATCTAGCTGGCAGGGCTGTGGTTGGTGGTGTTTTGGAGGCCCCGAGCAGACCCGCTCACTCCCATCTAGGGCAGGGTGGTTGGTGGTGTTTTGGAGAGGAGACCCCGAGCAGACCCGCTGACCAGGCTCCCATCTAGCTGGCAGGGCTGTAGGCCACTCGGTGGTTGGTGGTGTTTTGGAGAGGATACCCCGAGCAGACCCGCTGACCAGGCTCCCATCTAGCTGGCAGGCTGTAGGCTCACTCGGTGGTTGGTGGAGTTTTGGAGAGGAGACCCCGAGCGACCCCTGACCAGGCTCCCATCTAGCTGGCAGAGTTTTGGAGAGGAGACTTCCCCGAGCAGACCCGCTGACCAGGCTCCCATCTAGCTGGCAGGGCTGTAGGCTCACTCGGTGGTTGGTGGAGTTTTGGAGAGGAGACCCCGAGCAGACCCGCTGACCAGGCTCCCATCTAGCTGGCAGGGTTGTAGGCTCACTCGGTGGTTGGTGGTGTGACAGACCCGGAGAGGACTCGACCCCGAGCAGACCCGCTGACCAGGCTCCCATCTAGAGGCTCACCCCCCGAGCAGACCCGCTGACCAGGCTCCCATCTAGCTGGCAGGGCTGTAGGCTCACTCGGTGGTTGGTGGAGAGGGACCCCGAGCAGACCCGCTGACCAGGCTCCCATCTAGCTGGCAGGGCTGTAGGCTCACTCGGTGGTTGGTGGAGTTTTGGAGAGGAGACCCCGAGCAGACCCGCTGACCAGGCTCCCATCTAGCTGGCAGGGCTGTAGGCTCACTCGGTGGTTGGTGGTGTTTTGGAGAGGAGACCCCGAGCAGACCCGCTGACCAGGCTCCCATCTAGCTGGCAGGGCTGTAGGCTCACTCGGTGGTTGGTGGAGTTTTGGAGAGGAGACCCCGAGCAGACCCGCTTTCTAGCTGGCAGAGGGGTGGTTGGTGGTGTTTTGGAGAGGAGACCCCGAGCAGACCCGCTGACCAGGCTCCCATCTAGCTGGCAGGGCTGTAGGCTCACTCGGTGGTTGGTGGTGTTTTGGAGAGGAGACCCCGAGCAGACCCGCTGACCAGGCTCCCATCTAGCTGGCAGGGCTGTAGGCTCACTCGGTGGTTGGTGGAGTTTTGGAGAGGAGACCCCGAGCAGACCCGCTGACCAGGCTCCCATCTAGCTGGCAGGGCTGTAGGCTCACTCGGTGGTTGGTGGTGTTTTGGAGAGGAGACCCCGAGCACCCGCTGACCAGGCTCCCATCTAGCTGGCAGGGCTGTAGGCTCACTCGGTGGTTGGTGGAGTTTGGAGAGGAGACCCCGAGCAGACCCGCTGACCAGGCTCCCATCTAGCTGGCAGGGCTGTAGGCTCACTCGGTGGTTGGTGGTGTTTTGGAGAGGAGACCCCGAGCAGACCCGCTGGCCAGGCTCCCATCTAGCTGGCAGGGCTGTAGGCTCACTCGGTGGTTGGTGGTTGGTGGTGTCTTGGAGAGGAGACCCCGAGCAGACCCGCTGACCAGGCTCCCACCTAGCTGGCAGGGCTGTAGGCTCACTCGGTGGTTGAGGTTTTTCGGGAGGACGGTACTCACTTGAAGAGACAAGTCTGAGGGTAAGAATTCGCGTGGAGAAAAAAACCATGACTCGGCAAGAGAGGGATAGTCCCTGAAACAAAGGGTGACCAGGAATAGGGCCAGGGATGAAAATCCCTGGCCGGCACTCGCCATAGGGAGTCTCGCCACGGGAGGGAGGGTCTTCCCCGTCCCAGGATCAAGAGAGCTGAAGTGGCCGAAACCGGCTGGCGAGACGACTGGACCCCGAAACTTTGTGGCGAGATGATCTCGCAGTGCAGCGCCGGCGGAGGTTATCAAGACAGGTAAAAAGCAATACAGGATGCCTCGCGCGGGTTTTTAAGCAAAATGGAAGGCAATAACAATAATAATTATTAATTAAACGGCGTCCCAAAAAATAGCCCTACCCTTTGGACTAGAAGCTAGGCGAGAGGATGGAAAATCAAACTAGCAGTTAAAATAAAGTAACTCCTAAATGACTATTGCGCAGCACCCCAAAAGGGGAAACGGCCATCAGCGTATAAAGAGTTTTTAAACAAAAAATTAGTGAGGCAGAGACACCTCTCTCTCCCTTTAAGAAAGGAAACAAGGACCATAAATGTTAAACAAAAAGATGAGGGCGAGAAGAAAATGTTGAGAGGGATGGTGCACTAATCATTGTCAGAGGAGGCGCTGCCGTCCGACTCGTCGAACAAACGCGGGACCAGGTCGCGGACGGTCACCGCCTCCGCGTCGGCGCGCACCACTCCCAGCTCCTTCATCATCTTAAGGACGACCTCCGCTGTCTTGATGTTCGAGTCCCGGCAGATGGCCTCCACCTCATCCACAGAATATCGGGAAGAATCGGGAAACGGATCCGTGGGGGCGCCGCGCGGCTCTGAAGGCGAAGGTTCTCGGCTTTCAGCTTCTCGATCTCTCCCTCCAGCTCCTCGATGCGCGAGCGCATCCTATTCGCCGTCTCGGCGTCCTGCGAGAGGGGGAGAAGTGAGAGAGCCATTAGGGGCAAGGGCTAGGCGGGCGAGGCAAGGATAAGGAAACTTACCACGCCACCCTGGCTCTGTGCAAGGAGTTTGTCCGCAACATTCAACCGCTTCTCCAAGTCAATAGACTTCTCTCGCTCCGCGGCGAGACCGGTCTCCGCCTCTTTCCATTTCCTGTTATTAAAGACCAGACGGCGCGAGACGCGGTGCGCGAGCTCCAGGGAGCGAAATTGCGAGTGGACGCTTCTCAGAATGAGGTCCCGCGAGGCCTCGTTGTCAGCGGGTTCGGAGCCAAGACCGCCATAAAGCCCGAAGCCTAGCGAAAAGGCGTGGCCGGTGGGATGGTCCTGTTCCTTCCAGGAAGGGAGAAGGGTGGACACCGACACTCGGTTAGAATCCTGCTCCCATTTTATAACCGGCTCGCCGGCGTCATCCTCCATCACGGGCCCCATGTTGTAGTTGGGGTGCGAGGCGGGAGCCGGGCGACTCGAAGAGCCAGGAGAAGGCGGAGGAGGCGGAGCACGACATGGGGGGCTGGTTCTGCAGAAATCGTCTCGCGGGTTGGCGAGACGGGCTGACGAGGAGGCGAGGGAGACGATAAGGTGATAGGTGAAAGAGACCCCTCGAGCTCTTCTCTTCTCTTGGCCGGCTTTTCCTTCTCGAAGGACACAGTCTTTTTCTTCTTCTTGGGGCTGAGGCGGGAGGCACCCTCGCCTGCAGGCCTCTTCTTGGCGACAGGGGTCAGCGTATCTTTCGCAGCCTCCGCCGCCATATTCGCTAAAGCGAGAGCTCGATTGCTCTGGTAGGGGGGATTGACGGGAACGGTCCTTTCTCCTAGAATGGTAACAGTGAGCGGGAGAAAAACTTTTTACAGGGACAGAAGGGAATAGAGGTTTACCTTCGCCCGAAAGACGGCAGGTAGCGAGTCCAGGTCTCGCCGCAGGTATTGAACTTCAAAATTCTTTCCCACGAAAAAGTCACAGAGTTCCTTCTCGGCGCCCCCCACCTTGGGGGTATCGTAATAGCACTCGGCAGGGGATACCGGTGCGAGGGGGATGCCTCCTAGATCCCCGCGTATGAAGACAAAGCGTGTCAACCAATGATGGTTCTTGTTCGGGGTCTCGCATACTTTGAGGCCTTGACCTGTGAAGTAAGAAATGCCGTCGTCCTTGGCGTGGTAGACAAACAGCTTGCGGAAGGCGGTTAGACTGAACTCGACGCGCTCTCGCCGCAGGTAGCAAGCGAAGGCGACCAGCATGGAGATAGCATTGGGGTTGAACTGGGCCGGGACGACCCCAAAATACTTCAGCACCAACTTAACCTCTAGCCAGAGGGGGAGCCTCATTCCCGCCTCAAAGTGCGAGATCGGGAAAGCCAGCTCATTGGGATAGAAGGTGTTGATGCACTCGCCCACCTTAGGCGGACGAGACGGGTAGCAATCGGAGAGGTACTCGCGAGCAAAACGGGCGTGGTCTTCCTCCGGCAGTCGGCCGAGAGGGAAGTCGTGGTCGACGAAACGTTTCCCACAACGGCTGCGGCCCTCGCCCCTCTTCGATCTTCTTCTTCCCCATGACTGGCGAGAAAGCGGAAAAGCAGAAAGGGATGGCCCAGAAAGAGAGGCGCGAGACGATGAAGGAGGAACGGGAGCCGGGTCAGTAAGAACAGCTTAGAGTAGTGAGGGGGAACGGTGGTGGTTGAAGATATTTATAAGGGAAGAGAAAAGGGCGGGAAAGTAAGGCGGCGGGACATGAGGGGACGTCCCGACGCCTCGTTCCCTCCCCCTCTCTCTCTCTCCTCTCTCTCTCTCTCTCTCTCTCTCTCTCTCTTAATTTCATTTCCCCTCTCACTCTCTCTCTAGAACTCAAGAGACGGAGGCGCCGCAGGCACCCTTTCGAGGCAAGCCATCATTGCAGGGTTAATAGAATAATAAAATAAAATAATATCTAATGAAAAGACTGCAATAATGAAAAGACGGCATGATGCGATCATTGCGTGACCAAGAGCCAGAAAATAAAACCGTCCCGCAGGAGGGGGCGTCTCGCCCGAATAAGTTTGTACAACATAGCAGTAATAAAACAGCGACACTAATAAAAGCGAGATCCAGAGAAGGCGAGACGGGCTGGGACAGTTTAGTTCCGCACCCACTGCCAGCGGCCATCCTTACCTCCCGCGCATGGCGGGCGGCCAGGGAGGTGAAAGGCGCGAGCGGCGATCACGCCGCGGCGCGCGAGACGGAGATGTTCATCCGTCTCGTTCAGTATAGCCTGGGGGTCAGTCCCGTCCAGCACCCCGTCCGCCTCCACCATCGTGGAAAGACGGTGATGATCTGCTTCCATCCACTCCATGCGCCGGTCGGAGGCTTGCTTCTCGAGCTCCATCTCGCGGATTATGTGGGTGTATTTGCGGAACATCCGGGCAGTCCTCCGTTTCAACTCCAGAGGGTCCATGGGATCACCCAGGTAGTCCTCGATCTCGCTTGGATGAGGAAGGGGCGAGAGGGGGGGAGACCCGGGAGCTTCCTCAGTATCAGAATCAAAGTGTATGCCTGCGAAAATAGTGAAAGGTTACAAACAAGGAGAACCCGCGCAAGCCGAGCAGAAGAAGGCAAATCAACCAAAAGGCGAGAAGGAAAACGGAAAAAGATCTTACTTGGGATCCGAGGATTCCCCACCACTCGCGAGAGATTTTCTCTCCGCGAGAGAGGTGGGGAGGCCACCTTGGGCGAGTCCGTGTGCGCTGAGGGACTTGACTTACATTGTCATGAGGATCGGCAGGCACCGGCGAATCAGCAGGACTTCCCTGCGAAAGCATAATCAGACAGGCGAGACAGGGGAGAGGAAAAATAACGTAATCACCTGTCTCTCCCCTGAGGAAGAGAACGGGGCGTCTATCGGAGCGGCCGAAGAGGTTGCACCTGCCGAGAGAGGAGCGCAGACGGCTTTCGCTTTCTTGGTGCGAGAGGACGGAGAGGCTGCGGGGGGAGTACGCCCCAGATCTGGGAAAAGGGCATCTGTGCCGGCTTTGTTCTGCCTTCGCACAATCGCAAGACGCTCACGAAAACTTTGACTATGAGACATTCCGGAAGAAAGGACGAAGACAAAAAGAGTTCCCAAATGAAGGCTTCCTCCTCATATTTATAGGCAGTCTGGGGAAGAGGGGCCCACCCAAGATTTCCACAGAGGAACCTTAGCATCGCGAGCCGCGGTTGGACTTATCTTTCCGAGGTTAGGGCAACCTCGAAAAGAGCGGGGATTGTGTACAACCTGGGGCTCGCGAGAGACGGTCCAGCAGGCGAAGAGATGACTGGCGAGAGCAGGATGCCCACCTACAGGAGGCGAGACGGGGGATCCTCTGGAGAGGCGAGACCTTCTAGTGGGCGGAATCACCCTACAGGGCGAGAGAGCTCACATGCCGGGAAGGCGGCGAGACGGGCATGGCGGCCGTCTCGCCCGACAGTACCTCCCCCACTCGCCGCAGGAGACTAACAGCTCTTTATCTATTTTGACCCATAAGGGGGATTTTTACCTTTGGGCCCCAGATGGTTTTACTCTTTTACCCCTGGAGGCCTGCGTATAGCTCTCCAGAACAGCGGAGTTGGGCTATTAGCAGACCCGGTCCAGGGTGTTTTGGTCATTTTGAGACGGCTTGGAAATGATATTTGCAGAGCAGATTCAGAAACCTATAAATAGACCGATAAGGTGCCTGAGAAAGGTTTTGTTGTTGAACCTTCCCACCTTTCCCCTCTCAGGCACCTAGCTCAACACTGGCTAGGGAGGGGAAGACTAACAGTTCTTCCGGGTAAGAGGTGGGACCTCCAAGTTGAGTCCCTTCGGTCTGTTTCCAGGTCGCTGACTCTCGTCAGGGCGGTAGCGCAAGGAGAGTACGTGTGGGTTGCATTCTGCTTCGAACTCTAGGAGGGACCGGAAAGCCGGTTCCAACAGGGACAAAGACAACGCTGATACATTGGTCATAAAGGATTATGAGTTATAAACTCTTATTGCTTGGGGAGCAATGATGCATTGCTAGATTCCGCTCATTGTTTGTGAGGTTTTTGGTTTGATACTTTCAAGATCAAGTGGGAGACTGTTGGAGTTACCATGGTGATCTAGAAGTGGTCAAACATATAATCTCACTGCCAACGCGATATGAGCCTGCAGGGTCGCACATAAGAGATGTGGAGAAGTTGGTTGATTGACTGTGTTGGTAAAGGTTACAAATCACCGACCTGAATGGGGTTATGGGCAAAGTGTTGCCTTAAAGGATCGTCAGGTTGGGCAAATGTTGCCTTGAAGGATTGGTAAGAATAGTCGACAGAGGGTCGACGAGTATCGTCGTGTATCGTCGACCACGGGTCGACGAGTATCGTCGAGTATCGTTGAGTATCGTCGACTGCGGGTCGACGAGTATCGTCGAGTATCGTCGACCGCGGGTCGACGAGTATCGTCGACCGCAGATCAATGATTATCGTCAACCCACGTTCAACGTGAATCGTCGAGTATTGTACTCTGATACTCACCGACTGATTCTCGCCGATCCTAGCTAATTCTCGCCGATTGATTCTCACCGAATCTGCTAGGTGATTCTCGCCGATTCTGGGACCCTAATTTTCTGGGTGGTCTGCGGATAACGATATTCCTAAGTCTGTTTATGCCTTTGGTATAAATAGACACTTAGGGTTTTCGGGAATCATCTCTCAGCTCGAGAACTGATCGAATCGACGGAAGTGTTCTGCGATTTCTTCGTTCGTTCCGCTGATCCCGAATCCCGCTGACGGAACCGTTCCGCCGCCGTGCTCGCTCCGTCGACCTCCTCCTCTCCGGCGATTGTCGCTGGTGTTGCTATCCCTGGCGTGGACCTATCAGTCCGTGGGAAAGCAAGGTGCGGTCATTCTCCTTCCCGATTATCCGTGCGACGGAAAAATCGGTGTTCTCCCGCCCGTGTGGATTTCTACAGAGACGTGGATATCATTCCACGTAGAACTCGCCACCAGCAAGAACACGAAGCTTGGAGCATCTCCGTTGAGTTGTGACTCAACGCCACCGAGGTAATTTTTGTCTAGTTGTATGTTAACTTCTTGATTCAACTACCATGGCCCGATCCCATCTCTTTTGGGGTTTTTCTTGATGTTTTTATTCTTCCGCTGCGTGCACAAGTGTTGTGCCATCCTCATAGAGAAACCCAACATAGGTATGACTCTTCTCAGAACAAACAGTTTAAGACTAATATTATTTGTTATTGCTGTAACAGGTCAGAGCATGTCATTGCTGAATGCCCAGTAAAAAAGAAAGGAAAAGAAGACTGAAAATAGGTAGTCTAATGTACATAAAAAGGTTGATAGGAGTCTGTTAGCTAAGAAGCAGTTAACACTTTCAGAAAGTGAAACAGAATTTTCAGAGTCTGAAGAAGGGGAGGCTCTAATGGCCTTGATAGCCACTAAATACTGAGACATAAGAATAAGAGCTCCACTCTCCACATTTGACAGTGACTCTGAAGAGGAGGGTCTCATGGACAATACTAATGAAAAGGCTCAGGATGAACACCATCCTGATGAGATAAAATCTCCATCAAGTAGTTTAAATTCTAGTTATTATTCAGACTCAGACTATACACAGGATTCAAAATCTGAGGCTGACATGAACAATCTCATAGAGAAGTATGAGATATTGTTAAAAGCTCTTATGAACAACAAAGAACCTGTTAAAAACAAGTAAATTAAATTATGAATCTTAGAGCTGTTGCTTTTTAGTTTAAGGATGCAACCATAAAGTTGGATCATCAAAAACTGGAATTGATAGAGTTAACTCACATACTAGATGAACAAACTGAAATCATTGCTGAACAAACCAAGATAGTCAAGAACCTGGAAGCAAATCTTCTTCAGGAAAGATAGCTCTTGGTCAAGTTTTCCAAGCCTAAGTCTATCTTGCCCGTTATTGGTACATTTTTTGCACCATTTAGAAGTGGTGTAGGATATTTTGAGGATAATAAAATCTATAAGAAACCTGATTCTAAAGGGAAAGCCCCGATGGATTCAGTTAAACCCCCAACCAAGCATTTGACTTCTAATAGATGCAAGGCATCATATATTATTGGACACATGATTGTTGAGTGCTCCACCAGCAAGGTCAATAAAGAGCCTTGCTGGAAAGGGACTATATCTAATGGCAACAAGGCCTATAGACCTCCACAAAGTGTGATCAATCCAAGGAGACAAGGAATTCTTAGATCTGGTTCCAGTGCACAACACTCATTTCTGAAAGGGAAAGGTGTCAATTCTACACCACAACCTTGGAATCTGAAAGCCTACTCTAAGTTGCACAAAAGTTCAACTTCAAAGGTGCAGCCTAAGAGAAGGTATAACAGAATATGAGTGTTGGTGTTGTGGGAATGTTGGGCATTTTGCTCTAGATTGTTGGTATAATCCAACAGGACCCTCCTTTATATCTCAGTCTCATGCATTCAGAAAACCTACTATGCTTCACACAGCTAAGTCTAACAGGAACCAAGGCTCCAAAACTATTTAGGTGCCTAAGGTTAACTAATTCTATGATTGTAGGTGGATCCAAGTACCACAAAAATGCCTATATGGTACTTGGACAGTGGTTGTTCCAGGCACTTGACTGGAACCAGGAGTCTGCTGATAGACTATAGATAAGTAAAGGCTGGACCAAAGGTGATCTTTGGTGGCTCAGAAAGAGGCTACATAAAAGGATACATTTCTAATAGTCTAGTGACTATCACAAAAGTGGCTTATGTGGAAAAATTGAAATACAATCTGATAAGCATAAGTTAGATTTGTGATATAGGCTATAAAATAGCCTTCCACAATGATAAGTGTCTAATAAAGAAAACAAGTTATCAAGAGATCATCTTGTCAGACACTAGGAGTGACAACATTTATTGTCTAAATTTCTTATGTATAAATGAAGATTCTCCTGTATGCCTAGTAGCAAGTGAGAACGACTCTTTGTGTGTGTAATGACACAAGAGGCAAGTTCACTTAAATTATAGAACTATAAGCAAGTTGCTTTTTATGGACTTAGTTAGAAATGGACCCCAGCTAAAATGCTCCAAAGAAGGCATGTGTCTAGCATGGTAAAGATGCAAACAGACAAAAGTCTCCTTTAAGAGCATTCAGTCCAAAGACACTGAGAGGTGTCTGTACTTACTTCATATGGACCTATTTGGTCCTATACAAGTTCTTAGTTTAGGTAGGAAGTCTTACACCTATGTGATTGTAGATGATCACTCTAAATTTACATGGGTATTCTTACTAAGGATAATGTCTGAAACTCAGGACATTCTTGCTGATTTTGTCAAACAAATTCAAAATCAAAAAGGTTGTTCTATGGTCAAGTTCAGAAGTGACCATGCCACAGAATTTCAATATAAAAGAATGAAAAATTTCTGTAAATAACTAGGGACCTTTAAGGAATTCTCCTCTCCTAGAACTCCCTAGCGAAATGGGTTTATTGAGAGGAAAAATAGAACTCTCATTGAGGCTACTAGAACTATGCTAAGTGACACATCTCTCCCAAAATATTTATGGGCTGAAGCTGTAAACACTGTCTGTTATGTTCAGAATAGGGTTTTGATCAACAAAAGTCACAACAAGACTCCCTATGAACTAATGAAAGGCAGAAAACCAAGTATTTCCTATTTTAAGATCTTTAGAAGTAAGTGTTATGTCTTAGACAATGAGAAGACTTATCTAACTAAGTTTTTCGAGAAGTCCTATGAAGGTATTTTTGTTGTTTTTGATGAAACCTTTGTTTTACATAATATACTATCTAACAATTCTAATGTAAGAGATGTTGACTCTAAGATGGAAAAATTAAATATAGGTGATTCATATTCTATAGAAATAGTGGCTAAAAATAATATTATAGTTCCTATAGAAGACATAGTCACTGTATAGGGGGACGAAGAGACTTACTCTTCTCTACCTGAAGAACTAGGTGATGTAGAAATCTGCCTGTAGTTGTTAGACACCTTAGAGATCATCCTATTGATCAAATAATAGGTGATGCAGACTAGGTATGACCACTAGGAGTAGACATCATAATGAGGTCCTATTCTCTAGCTTCCTCTCTCAGATGGAACTTAAAAAATATGAAGAAGCCAATTCAGACCCCAACTGGATCATGGTAATGCAAGAAGAGCTCAATCAATTTGAGAGATGTAAAGTCTGGAGTTTAGTTCCTAAACCTAGAAATCACAATGTCATAAGAACTAAGTGGATATATAGAAATAAATTAGATTAAATGCAGTCATAGTTAAAAAGGCAAGACTTTTGGCTAAGGGGTATAGACCAGAGGAAGGAATAGACTTTGACCAAACCTTTGCACCTGTAGCTAGGCTAGAAGTCATTAGATTATTTTTAGCTCATGCAGCTTACAAAGGAAATAAAGTCTACTAGATGGATATTAAATCTGCATTCTTAAATGTTACATTGAAGGAAAATGTCTATGTTGAACAACCATCAGGTTTTGTAAATCCTAAACTTAGCTCTCATGTCTTCAGATTACATAAAGCATTATATGGGTTAAAACAGGCACCAAAGCCTGGTATGAGACCCTGTCTAGATTTCTCATAGAGAATAAATTCTTTAGGGGAAGATAGATAAGACATTATTCTTAAGGGATATCAAAGGTTCAAGCATCCTAGTCCAGATTTATGTAGATGACATCATTTTTGGTTCTGCTAATGAGCTACTATGTAGGAAATTTTTCAAGCTTATGCATGACAAGTTTGAAATGAGCAACATGGGTGAGCTGAAGTTCTTCTTTACATTCCAAGTTAGACAATCTGAAGATGGTATATCGATCTCTCAGTCTAAATTCACAAAGGAGTTACTTGTTAAGAAGTATGGTATGGAAAATTCTTTGACCATGAGAACCCCAATAGGGTCCTCAGTATCACTACACAAGGATGAATCTGGGAAACCAGTGGATGAATCCTTATACAAAGGCATCATTGGATCACTCTTTTACTTGACAACTAGTAGACCAGATATCATGTTTTCAACATGTGTCTGTGCTAGGTACCAAGCCTGCCCTAAAAAGTCTCATTATACAGCTGTTAAAAGAATGCTGAAATATCTAACGGGAACACCTAATCTTGGGCTTTGGTATCCTAGTAATGGTGATTTTGATCTAACTGGATACACAGATGCAGATTTTGTAGGATATAAAGAGGACAAAAAGAGTACTTTAGGAACTTATCAATTTCTAGGGAGAAGATTCGTCAGTTGGAGCAGCAAGAAGCAGACGAGTGTAGTTATTTCTATAGCTGAGTCTGAGTATATATCTGCTGGGAGCTGATGAGCATAATTACTATGGATTCAACATAACCTCCTGGACTATAGTGTACAACTAAGTAAATATGTTATGTATTGTGATTCCATTAGTGCAATCTCAATTGCTAATAATCATGTTTCTCACAGTAGAACTAAACACATAGAAATCAGATATCACTTTCTTAGAGAACATGTTGAAAAAGGCAATATCTGTTTACATTATACTCCAACTGAAAATCAAATTGTTGACATATTCACAAAACCCTTAGATAAAAACAAGTTCAATTTCTTCAAGTTTGAACTAGGTATGTTAAACATAGAGTAAATCCTGTTGTTAGGGTACTCAAGAATTCAGGTTCAGAATAACCATTTCCATTAGTACCTAGAAAATCCATGTTCAACTTGTATAAGTTAAGTAATAAAGTCTACTTACCTAAATAAACAAGTAAGACATTAAAAAGGTCAAGTGACATTAGTTAAAAAATAAGAAAAAAAAATTTGGCTAAGTCCATATAGAATGTGTCGTAATACAAAAGAAAGTGTCGAGGCACCTAAGAATGTGTCAAGACACCAACAGATGTCTTGACACCTAGGTAATGTCGAGAAACAATTTCCTGGTGCTGACTTGTGTCGACGCCAGTGTCGACACAAAATTGTCAGTGTCAAGACTTTATCATTTCTAGATAATTTTGGATTAGTAAACCTTAAGCGCGCTCTTTCATTTTCCCTATAAGGAAGCCTATAAATAGAATGTGTGAGAAGAAGTTGACCACGCCTTCTTGTATTTCTAAACTCTTTATTCCTGAGTGTCGAGCCCTAGAACTCTGTCAACTATGCATTCCTCATTCTTTGCTCAAATGTCACCCAAGAATGAAGAACATCTTTTCGAAGGATACAAACTAATGTGAAATGGTTTTAATTCACAATTGAAGATATCAAGGATGTTATTACCCTAATCACCGACGCCGGACTGGAATATGTACTTTCTGAACCTTCAAACATTTGGAAAAGAGAAGTTCTTGAATTCTATACCAATGCCAAGGTCACATCTGAGAAAATCAAATCCAATGTCCATGGATCCAAGATCCGCATCACACCCAATCGATTGGCCAAGGTCTTTCACATGAACAAGTTTGGTCAGGATGATGATGAAGAAGTAGTAGATTCAGGATGAACTAAAGATGCCTTGATATGGTGTGGATTACCCTCTTCCACCAAGGTAGGAAGCACCCTTGCTAGGAAGGGGATGAATTCTTAAGAATAGTAGGCAATGTACTCTTGTGCAAAACTGGTGCACACGACAAAATGTCAGCTGCCATGTTCAACATCATGACTAGAATCATCTTCAAGCTTAAGATAAACTGGAGCAGGAGACTATTTGACAAGATTGCTAAGAGTGTCAGCTTGCCCAATATGGGCAGAATATTAAGCCTTTACCTTGTCCTAGTACTCCCAAACAATATCAACCTCAAGATTGGTTCAAAGATCAATCATATGAGGAGAATGGATATGAGGATTCTGAGCAGGTGGGACAGGAAGCTAACACATGACTCCTCTGATCGGACGAAGACAAAGAAGCTCAAGGAACTACCCCAAGTGGATGATGAGTCTATCAGTGACCGAGGGGATCAAGAAGTATCCAAGATAGAGGTTCAAACTAAAGATCAAGTGGCTGCTTCCCCAAGGACCACTCTTGCTGATGATGCTTAGATTGAGGGGGAGCCACTCCCTGAAAAGATCAGTTAGTAGGATAACCAATCCCATAAAGGGATCAACTTGAGGGGGATAACCTCCCTTTACTATAGGTATCAGACTCTACTACTATATATGATACAGTCATGGAAGTAGTCCATGACCTGGAGAGCTTTCAATAACAAGACGATGTGCCAGCACAAGATGTGGTTTTGTCTGGGCTAGAAAATGAGCCTGTTATCTCAAAGGACACTAAGGAAGGAGATGGTGCAGCCCTGGAGCAACCGGATGATCACATGGAGGACACCACCCATGCTAAAGTATCTGCAATGGTTGAGGGGGAGCTGAAAACTCATGCCTTACATACTGAAGGAATTTCTTAGCAAGAAGCAATAGAAGTGGAGAGCTCCTCAGGATCTGAAGAGGAGAAAGTGTCCATGCTTAAGAAAAGTAATTTTTCATAAATGAGGGCCAGCAGTATGAAATACAAAGTAACTATACAATCTGTAACACAAGCTGCACCACCCATGGACTTTAGCTCACTCTTGCTTCAAATGCAAATAATGTTGGATCAATAAAGGACAGCTCTAGAAAAGTATGTTGATGAGAGCAATCGGGAGATCCAATTTTAGCTAGTCCAGGATATCAAGTCCATTAGATTTGAAGTGAATTTGCTGAAAAAGGACATGACAGACTTCTTCCAGAGAGGTGCATATGGCGTGGTTCACCTAGCCAAACAATAGAAGGAGTCCAAGGAAGCTCTGGAGGTTTTGGGTCTTAAACAAGGATGTGTGCTTGAGAACCAGAACAGAATGAATGAAAACATGATAGAAATGCATGAAATTTCACTGAGAAAGTTAGCTGCCCAGATTACTGAATTGGAAATAAAAATAGGGTCAACTGCTACAACTCTTGAAACTAAGATATCTACTTATGCAGTCTCTGTAGTTCAAGCAGTCAAGGCTTCATACAAAGACCTAGATGATCACTTGCTCCAAAAAAGAAATATTTGTCTGAAGGGATCAAACATTTAGAAGACCAAGTATGATTTCGTAAGAATGACCTCCGTGATCATGTGGAGGGAGAATTCATAAATGGGTAGAGAATGATTGCAAAGTCAAGCTCTGAGCATGCAATCTAGACCTCAAATAGTATCAGTGTCACTCTAGGCTTTCCTCCTATTGCCTATGATGATCTCACTGTTGAGTATAGAAGCCATCCAGCACAATTTGAGACTATTCAGCAGGTCGTGCAAGCTATGTACAGTCCTCCTCCACATGTTCAGAATATAGTCTGTGAGGAGGTGGAAATGACTGATACTGCCCTGATAAAAGAACAAGAAGTTCAGTTAGCTAAGAAAAAATTTAGGGAGCAGCCTGAGGCTAAGACAAATTTTGAGCAGTGGAGTCCAACTTCCAGATCCATTATACTCACTGCATGGAAAGCAATTTACAATAATAAAACTGATAGGGGAAGTTGAATTCTGAACAACAATGGGTAAAGCATACAAAGCAGCAAGAGATCATTCATAAGTTCAGGAAAGCTTTGAAGGTTGGGGAGATTCCTGCTGACTCTTTGGAACCTAGAAAATAATTTCCCATGCCAAATCACTATGTTGAAAGGCAAAGAATTAAGTAAGAGGAACTTGTTAAGGCACATGATGATAAAGGCAAGAAGAAGGCTGATGACCAAGTGCCTGAAGTTAAATCAAAAGGCCCATCAGGAAAATGGATTGTTATCAAAGAACCTGATCAGTCTTAGAACCCTTTTCCTTAGGAAAATTCTATAATTTTGTAGTTCAATTAAAAAAAATAATGTAATTTTTGAACAAGTTGAAATGAACAGTGTAGTTGAAATTTATTATATCTGTTGTAGTATTTGCTCTTTCAGTATATATATTAGTTACAACACCTGTAATGTATATCTTAAGTATTTTACTTTGACATTATGGTGTATATCATTGAATTGGGGTTATGACTTCTCCAAATAGGGAGAGATTGTTGGGTACATTGGGAATTGTATAAGTGAATTGAGGAAGCCCTTTAAACTCAATGATATACACGAATTCATATTTGATGTATGTTGAGTTTACTTGTGCAGGTTGTATGTTGAAGAAAATAAACTAAGTACAAAAGTGTCGAGAAACTAGACAAGTGTCGACACCTTTGTAAAAACATTGCTGAGACAAGGAATCAAGTTATGTCAACACTCAGGACTAGTGTCGACACCCTTATTCAAGCAGTGCTGAGACAGGAAGCAAGCTGTGTCGACACTCAGGACTAGTGTCGACACCTTTTATACAAGTTGTGTTGAGACAAAAAGCTAGCAGTGTTGACACACTCGATTGTTGTCAACACCCCTATAAGAGAAGTGCCAAACCCATGATTGGTGTCGATAGAATCTAAGTACAGAAGTGTCAACACCCAGAACTGGTGTCAACACCTTTATGTAGAAGCTCTCAAGACAGAAATTCTTCTAAGTCCAAAATTTAAAGCCAGAAGTTCTGATAATCATCAGAACTGTCAATTGTCAATGGATTAACAGGGATAGCTGGTCACTCTTGCCAAAGCCTATATAAGGAGACCAACATAATAAAAATGATATAGATTTTCTCATTCTTCGTATCTCAGTATGTCAGATCAATTCAATAGAATTCTGAAGGTGGAGAGGAGGCAGATCGTGGATCAACTCCAATCTTATCTAGCCATGTTCAACCCTACCTTCACCTTCAAGAAGCTTTGAAAAAGCTAAGAAGGGTTGAACTACTTTTTCTCAATCAAGTTCGAGGAAGATGATTACTCATCAAGATCTGATCAAGAAGAAGTCACATGTTTCTTTCCTGCTCGGTGAATTATCAAATCTCAAATTCTAGTCTACTTTAATTATTATTTTGTAAGATCTGGTAGCAAATCCGAGGTGTAGGAGATATATATATCTCTGAGCTGTAAGCCTAAATTATAAAGGTTGAGGTAGGGCTGAGAGCCTAAGATAGGAGAAGAAGGACTTTCTCTGAATTTTAGGAACTTTTGTGTTCTGAGGGTGTAGGGCAAGGGTTTGCTTGAGGTGTAGGAGTGAAGGTGTAATCTAAGGTAGGATTTTTTGAAGGGAATCTGAGTTGTAGGAGCCAGCTAGGCACTGAGGTGTAAGATTAGAGGATTTGAGGAAGATAAAGGAGTTTGGCCGAATCTAGTTCATTGTTAAATAGGCGAAGGGGGAAAGTGGATGCACCCATAATTTGGGGAACCACTATAAAATTCATGTGTGTTGTGCTGTGGTTTGTGCTGTGAATGTTAGATTAGATATGTATTGATCTTAGTTTTTCTGTTTTTTTATTGTTGTGGCTGTGTTAACTTCCTCACTAAAGAATATTTTGTGTCGATAATAAATTTGAATTGGACCTATTCACCCCCCCCCCCCCTTCTAGGTCAATCAGTGTTCTAAAACAAACACTTTACAAGTTCTTTGCACGACATTGAGTGAAATGAAGCACTTGAATCTAGAATCCAAGACTCAATTGGACTATCGATGCTACAGATGTGGGCATCTCAGATCACTTAAGTGGCTACATTTACGAACTCGTCTTCCTGGGCCTTATTCTTCATTTTTTGATTCTTCCTTGGTTTCCTGCTTTCACTCATGAAGTGGTGTGAAACACCGCAGTTCCAACATGTGACATCTCTTTGATGTTTTGATTGACTACTTTCTCTGGGCTTTGTATTGCCATTGTTTGACTTATGCTCTTGTTGATAACCCCATCCTTTGGCTTAAAAATTTAAAGTAGAGCCCAAGAATTCTCCCAATTTTCTCCTACAAATTTCCCCTCTATGAATCAAATCTTGAACTTCATCAAGCTTCATTTTTTTACTTTCTTAAAAGCTATTGTCCGTTATTACAATTCCTGCCAAACTTTCAGGTAGAGAGGACAAGAGGATCAACATCTTGAATTCATCATCAAAATTAATTTCAACTGAACGTAGTTGACTTGTGATCATGTTGAAAATGTTGACAAGATCTGCGATAGATGCACTTTATCCCATCTTTAGGTTAAACAAATGATGCATCAAATGCTCCTTGTTTGAGGCAATTGGTTTATCATACTTGTTTGATAATGTGTTCATCAATCTGATGGTTGTATTTTCATTTATGATATTGAAGGCCATGTTATTCGCCAACGTCAATCGTATAACACCCAGGGCCTGGCTATCTCGTAGATCCTAATCCACTTGCTTGATTTCTTCTTACTTTACTCTCGTAAAAGGAGTATGAAGTTTTTTTAAATACAGATAGTCCTCGATCTACATCTTCCAGAAGGCAAAATCCTTCCCATCAAACTTATCGATCCACACCTTTCCTTCTTCAGACGCCATCACTCCCATTGATTCCATGAACCTATCACGGATATCAGTTCTTAGGAACGAAAGGATCTAAAATAATGAATAAAAATTAAGAAAACACATCAAACACACAGATTTACGTGGCTCGACAACCTTGCCTATAATCACGTTGGCACTAGGACTTCTCCCTTCTTTCTTTTAGTTTTTCGGTTACAAAAATAAGAAGCAAGGAAGCCCTTTTAAATTTGAAGTCTAGGGCTACCGTAATGATAAAATTACATAATTATCATTGCCCATGAAATGTTTTAGGAACGCTACCCTGAACCCCCACTAAGGGGACACTATCTCCCCGACCGCCCAGCCAACTCAGCGTTGATTTGGATCTGTGAAAAGTAGTGGATGAATCGACAGTACAATCAGATTCCACATGTCCAACAGTAAGTACTCAAACATCATTACAATAACCTTATCCACTTGGATCCCCTATTCATAATGCGCTATAAGGCTCTTAAATTCTAGTTATTATGCTAAGGTATGGTTCTAACCAAAACTTAAATTACAACCCCAACTAACTAAGGGCGCGTGATCGGTGCATTTTTGGCCCAAATCGCATGCATCTGCTCCACAAGGGCATTGTTTTGGCCCTATTAAAACTGCACTACACTTGAATATACAGGGTGATTTTTACAGTGTAGCCACCGTGCCTTGGAGTTTTATGAGTACTAAAATTATACAATCTTTCTAATATACAAATGACATGCTAATGAGAAAAATGCAAAACCCGCGAACATTTATTGATAGTGTTTTTTCATTACCATTAAAAAAGACATGTGTTTTAAGCTGTATTGTTACGTAACATTGTTTTCTCCTCTATGCTTTCAACTTATGCCTCTTTCTCCTTGTCTTTGTTAATCTTCAAAATTTTAATTTACAATTGTTTTTGTCTCTTTAATATATAAATGAATATCGATTGTCGCATGCAACATTTAACCATCTTGGGTTAACATCTAGTACTACCCCCTAAGCAAGCCTAAATCATACATTCTTTCACTCATAAAGCTTGATATCGTAGATTAATTCAATAATGTGATTATTAGAGCAAAAAACCTACTAGATCTTTTAAAGAGTAAAATTTATAAGGTCATTGAAAACTTAGTCTCCACTTCGTATTTGATGTCCTTTCACGCACACAGCCTAGATCACAACTTTACATCAGTTCACATGGGTGACCTTGACTAGTCCTAAGGCATGGTTATAGGTATGGTTCATAATCCATACTACTCAAATCAAGGGTACAACTTTATATTAACAAACATATGGTTAATTATAAAGTACTTTATGGGTCAAATGCTTTTTAAGCTTCCCATATCAAGACCAACCATAATGTTATTTGTATTTGATTCGATGGTAAGACCAATAATATGATTCAACCCCAAGACACCCCTAGTAGAGCAAAGTTATTAGTAATTAGGAAGCACTCTCATACTAGCACCCTACATGATCATCTATAATAAGGTGACTAATTTATTATTAGAATTTCATATATCATTGAAACTTGCACAAAATGTTATCCTATGTATAAATACTACTCATTTTCATCCACAATGGATTATGAAAATTCTTATTTAGATTGTTACTATGACTACTCACTCGTCATCCATAGTACCATATTTGACTTATTAGTGAATTTGCTAAGTTGTTTGATGTGCTCTTACATCGTACAAGCTCCATGCTCCTTAGATATCAACCTAAGGGGGTGCCATCTTCAAACATTAGACAAGGGTGTGAATTATCACTTTGTATGGAGTATTACAAAGTTGGGTAAGATAACAATGTAATAGATTTGGCGAGTGAGTAATCTTTGGGATAAAAATAACACTAGTCATCTTCCACTCGATCATGTGGCATACAACCAATATTGGATATGTATCTACATGTAGTTATAACCTTATCTATGCCGGTCTCTCTATAGAAGTAGTAGAAAATATCATTGAATTCATCCATTCTTAGCATAGTATGCTTTGTAATGTCAAAAATACATTGTATTTTCTCGAACATGATTATTTCCTCAACAAGTTAAGCATCATTCAACAGTACTCCAATAGAAACAACTATCTACACAGATTCAAAATAGAATACCCCCAACTATCTTGGAAGTTCTTTAATAATGGTTTTTATTATATTTATGTTTATTGATCTTATAATTAATGAATCAAGGTCAATTTATTTTGTATTATATATGCATTATTTATTTCCTAGCTAATTCAATGTTAGATTTATGCATATAGAAGTAGCTTGCCCAAATCTCGCAAGGTTTTCCTTGTGATCCAACAAATATAAGTTGAACCATTAAAGAGAGAAGAGTTGAGAGGTTACTGAATAATAACATAGTGCAAATGCCAACTATTAATTAATCATCCAAAGTTATCAAACAAGTTGTAAGTTGCTAAAGGATCATGATTATCATGGTGTAGAGACTACCAATATGGAGTTTGACAACAATGACAGTTGAGATGGTGAAATGGTGGATGATTTAACCAAATTATGGAAGATGTTTATTAGAATATCGTTGAGCATAACACTATAAATATCAACCCCTAAGGGTCTAAATGGGTAGTATTGCAGCATGCGTTCAACGCTTCTTTGGTTTGCAAATAACAAATCTCATTTGTATTTGATCCTTGGGTGTTTATGATGTGCAGATATCACAAGTCTAGCTCTAATGGATTTTGGGTGATGTTTTGGGTCAGAACAGGTGAGCATTGAAGATATCACCAGGCGATATTGGGTATTGCCCACAGGCGACAGTGACATTCGACGAATCTGTGCTCGACGATCGACGAACGACGTTCGACGAATCAACAAAGCAAAAATCAGGAGTTTGTGGGACAAGTGGCGGCAGTTTTCGCTATCGCCAGGTGGCGATACCCAGTGTCATCAGGCGACATTCCACGTTCGATGATCGATGAATCTGCGATGCAAAAATGAGAAGTTCGTGGGACATGTGGCAGCAATTGGCGATATCGCCAGGTGGCGATAACCAGTGTCGCCGGGCGATATCACCAAAGTATAAAAGCCATTTAATTTTCTAAGGAGATGATGAATTTCATTTCCTGGTGTGCACCTTCCTGTTTAGACGAACCAGAGAGCTCCAGATTTACTTCATACTCTCATGAAGTCCGAAGCGCAAAAGATCAATGGCACGTACGTAGCATTCAAAGCAACCTTGGCTAGGATTCGTCATCTTCAGCACTTTGTTTGAAGGGAGTTTTTATTCAGAAGTTTTCAATTTGTTTTATTCTTATTCCTATTGTAAATCTATTATAATCGAGTGGGTAAATCGCCACCTTGCACGTGGCGTCTAAGTCCTTATGTTGCTTAGGAAAAATCGCCGCCTTGTGCGTGGCGTCTAAGTCCTTGTGTGGCGTAGGGAAAATCGCCGCCTTGTGTGTGGCGTCCAAGTCCTTGTGTGGCTTAGGGAGAAATCGTTGTCTTGTGTGCAGCTTCTAAATTGAGGTAGATCTAGGGGATGCTGGTAGCAAGATCTAAGGAGAGATACGCTTTATCCTGCCGGTTCTTGATAGAAGGACCGGCGAAAACAAAAGTAAATTGTATTTTTTTCCATAAGCCTTGGTCTCTAGCTCTATAGAGACGCCTTGTATTCACGTTTAGCACTTTTGAAATAAATTATTATTATTTTAGTATTTATATGTTTCAGAGTGTTTAAGTCTGCTTATGATGAATTAGTCTCCATTCCATAATTTCATTATTTTTGTTCAACACATAAACGTTTTCTAGTAAACGAAAATTAATTAACCCTTATTCACCCCCCCCCTCTAAGGGTAGTGTAAGATCCAACACTTGGTATCAGAGGGAGTTTACTCCGAAATCGGTTTCACTGCCGGGAGTAATGGCACAAAACACTCACGTATTTTCTGAGGGGCAAGGTATAAGTAGACCTCCCTTATTCACAGGTACTGACTACAACTATTGGAAAGCTCGAATGTGATGCTTTCTAATAGCTCTAGATATCGACTTTTGGAGCATGGTAGAAACATGCTACACTGCTCCTATAACTGTAGTAGGAAGTGTCACAATGGAAAAACCTAAGGATGCATGGGATGAAGTTGATAAGCTTCGCTGTAAGAACAACGTTGAGGTAATGAATGCCTTATTCTACGCGTTAGATATGGACTGAATTTAATTGTATCTGTTCATGTGAAACTGCGTATGATATTTGGAATCTCATTGAAGTTACTCATGAAGGTACATCGCAGGTGAAAGACTCGAAGATTTTCTAGTTAGAGTCAGAGTTTGAAAAATTCAAGATGGAAGTTGATAACGAATGTTGACTCCATGTACACAAGATTCAGTAAGATAGTGAACGACTCAAGGATCCTTGGAAAGAGTTTCTCAAACAGAGATTTGGTGAGAAAGATACTTAGATCTCTTCCTCCAAAGTTCAATCCAAAGGTGACTGGCATCTCAAAGTCACATGATCTAAAGTCTCTTCAAATTGAGAATTTGATAGGCAATCTGAAAACCCACGAAGTAGAGTTGAGGATTCAACAACAAGAGTGTAGCCTGGAGCCAAGAAAGAAAGTTTTGGCATTGAAGTCCAAGAAGGAAGTGTAAAGTGAGTTTGATGAGAGTGATGATGGAGATGAAGAGAGTCTATTCATAAAGAAATTCAGTAAGTTCATGAGAAATCCTGAATGAAGAAATTCTTTCAGGAAATTCTTCAAGAAGCAAGAGTCTGGATATAGGAAAGTCAAAGCCCAAGCTGAAGGAGAGGATGATGAAGATAGATTACCACCTGAGTGATATCACTGTAGGAGAGTTGGCCATATTAAGAGCAAGTGCCCAAAATATCTGAAAGAGCAGAAGGAGAAGCGACACAAGAAGAAGGATAAGAAGAAAGTTTTGAAGGCTGAAATCTGGGATGACGTCACATCTGAGGAGTCAAGCAGTTCAAGCTCAGAGACTGAAGAGGAGACCAACATGTGTCTAATGGGAAATGACATCTCATCATCCGGTGATGAAAGCAGTGTCCAGAGTGACACTGAGGTAACTCCTCCTTCATTTGAAGATATGTATAATAAATTTTTACAAACGTGCAAGTATTTTGATAAAAGTTTGAATGAAATTAAATTGCTAAAATCTGAAAATAAAAAAATTGAAAAATGAAATAAAAATACTTGTGAAGGAGAAAGTGACTTATCAAGAGGATTTTCTGTCTTCGACAAGGATACTAGAACTTGAGAAAGATCTCTCTAAGTCTCGATCTTGGGTTGAATCTCTTACAAGAGAGAAAGAGGCCTTAGAGAGATCTCTAAAGCTTTCTCAGTCTCAAGTGGAAGACAGCAAAAAGTCCTTCGTAAGCCGTTGCGGCATCATTGTTGCCGAAAACACTACATTGAGAGGACGTGTCCGAGATCTAGAAATGGACACTAACAAGTTTGAAATGAGCCAAAAGTCACTGAATATGATCTTGGCGAGCCAGTGCTATGGTTCGACAAAATTCAGACTTGGTTACTCTCCAAAACAATATTTCCCGGCGACATCCACTGTAGCCGGCGGTAAGGAAAAATCCAGAAATTCGTCTTTTAAAATTAAAAATAATAAATTTACTATCACAGCTGCTTCCAGTAAATGTTCAAAACTTGTTTTGAAAATCCTGTCAACTTCTTTCATCACGTGTGCTAAACGCAATAAGTTTGGTCACACAACACAAACTTGTAAGAAGATAGTACATTGTTCTATTAGTCAAATCTAGGTACCTAAGGCTTCCACCTATACTATAGGGGGAACCACTTGGGTAACCAGATCTTTACTCTCATCCTCTTTCTAGGTGTATTGGCAGGCTAAGGACAAAGAAGACGTGTGGTACTTGGATTTAGGATGTTCCAAGCACATGACGGGCAAGAAATCAAAGTTCCTTAGCCTAAAGATAAAGAAAGGAGGAGTTGTTACGTTTGGTGATAATGATAAAGGAAAGAACATCGACATTGGAGTAGTAGGTAACAAGTCATTTACTATCTCAATTGTTTTGTATATTAAAGGTTTGAAGCATAATTTAATTTCTATAAGTCAATTATGTGATATTGGTTTAAATATCTTATTTGACTCATCTTCAAACTCATGCAAAATTATTGATTGCAAAATAAACGATACTGTTCTTACTGCTCCTAGATATCAAAATGTTTACATGATTAAATTTAATGATTTGTCACATTATTCACTAAAATTTTTTATGTCTAAAAATGATGAATTAGATTTGTGGCATAGGCGGCTGGGACATTCTAGTTTCAAGCTAATCATAAAATTGTCTCATAACAAACTAGTTAAAGGTTTACCTATTTTGCATGGAAATCTATCATCTTTATGTTCACCATGTTAAAAAGAAAAATTTTCAAAATTCTCATTTAAGAGTAAAAATATTGTTTCCACTACTAGACCATTATAGTTGATCTATATGAATTTGTTTGGTGCTATTAATACACTAAGTCTAGGTGGTAGAAAATACACTTTTGTCTTGATTGATGATTATTCTCGTTTATGTTGGACAATTTTATTAACGTCTAAATCTAATGCATTTTTAGAATTTTTCAAACTATGTATACATGTTCAAAATGAATTAGATTCAAAAATAAAATGCATTCGTTCGGATCATAGAGGTAAATTTGATAATGATAAATTGTATCTTTGTGCAATGAGTTAGGTATTAAACATGAATTTTCCACTCCTCGCACACCGCAACAAAATGGTGTGGTAGAGAGGAAATATAGAACTATGCAAGAACTAGCTCGTAATATGCTATCAAAATACAAATTACCTAGATCATTTTGGGCAGAAGCCATTAGTATAGCTTGTCATGTTATTAATCGCGTTATACTTCAACCCTTTTTGAAATTAACACCTTATGAAATATATTTTCAAAAGAAACCAAATGTGTCTTACTTAAAAGTTTTTAGTTGTAAATGTTTTATTTTGAACACTAAGGAAAATTTAGGCAAATTTGATGAGAAGTATGATGAAGGCATCTTTATTGGCTATTCTTCAACTAGTAAGGCTTATAGAGTTTACAATAAAAGGACAAAATGGTTGAAGAATCTATTCCTGTTAAATTTGATGAGCATTTTCCTTGTGTAGAAACTAATAGTACAGGTCAAGATGAAGAGTCCTTCCCCCTACAAAAGTCGGATGATGATGAAATCTATGGAGACAAAGAAGAAGAAAAAGAAGACGAACAACAAGAAGAAGAAGTGCAGGAATATGTGCCTCCAAGTGAGCTAAGATTCACCAAAGATCATCCACAAGATTTGGTTATTGGAGAACCGTCAAGAGGGGTAAGTACTCGTTCATCATTACATGATTTATTCGCAAATATGTGCTTTATTTCAGATATAGAACATAAAAATGTTGAAACCGCTCTAAATGACAATTCTTTATTTTTAGCTATGACTGAAGAGCTTAATCAATTCGAACGTAATAGGGTTTGGAAATTAGTAGAAAGACCACCAAATCATCCTGTTGTAGGTGTTAAGTGGATCTTTAAGAATAAAAAAGATAGTGAATCTAGGGTTACAAGAAACAAAGCTAGACTTGTAGCTAAAGGTTATTCACAAATTGAAGGAATAGATTTTGATGAAACCTTTGCACCCGCAGCTCGTTTAAAAGCAAGTTAGAATTTTCTTGCATTTGCTAGCTTTAAAAGGTTTAAATTATTTCAAATGGATGTTAAAACTGATTTTCTTAACGGGTATATTAAGGAAGAGATTAATGTAAAACAACCTACAGGCTTTGTTGATGTTAAATTTTGTGATCATGTGTTTAAATTAGAAAAAAATCATTTATGGTTTGAAACAAACACCTCGAGCATGGTATGATAGATTGGCTGTTTATTTGTTAAAGAATGATTACAAAATGGGTAGTGCTGATTGTACTATATTTATTAAACATGTTCATGATGACCTTATAGTTTTACAAATATATGTTGATGATATTATTTTTATATCCACTAATGAAAGATTGTGCGAGAATGTTATAAAAATTATGAAAAATGAATTTCAAATGAGCATGGTAGGCGAACTCACTTATTTTCTTGGTTTTCAAATTACCCAAAAGCATGATGGAATTTTTATTTGTCAATATAAATATATTCATGATGTTTTAAAAAGATTTGAATTTGAAAATCTAAAACCAGCAAATACCCCCATGAGCGTCTCATTAAAGTTAGGTAAGGATGAAAGTGGAATTTCTATAGATCAAACACTATATCGAGGAATGATAGGATCACTATTGTATTTCACAGCTTCTAGACCTGACATTATGTCTGCTATATGTTTATGTACTAAATTTCAAGCTAATCCCAAAGAATCTCATTTAAAAGAAGTTAAACGTATTTTTAGATATCTTATTGGCACATCTAAGTTAAGTTTGTGGTGTCCTTATAACGATGCCTTTATTTGACATGGTTTTTTTATTCTGATTATGCTGGTTGTTCGTTAGATCGTAAGAGCACGAGTGACACCTGTCACTTTCTAGGCCCTTCACTAATTTCATGATTGAGTAGGAAATATAATTCTGTCGTCTTATCCACCACCGAGGCCGACTATATTGCACTAGGTAGTTGTTGTGCACAGGCTCTTTGGTTGAAGTAAACTTTAGAAGACTTTGGAAATATTCATGAAATAATTGAATTAAAATGTGATAATAAAAGTGCAATTGACTTAACATATAATTCAGTTCATCATTCTAGGTCCAAACACATTGATGTACGTCATCACTTCATTAGGGACCATATTAAGCAAAATACAATTAAATTCAGTTTTATGGGCACTGATTCATAGCTTGCCGATATTTTCACAAAGCCACTTCCAGATTCCCATTTTTCATTATTTAGATTAGAACTAGAAATTCTGGACATTTCAAGCTAATGAATCGACACAATAAGTAACCAAAAAAACTTTAATAAACAAGAAAATGATGATTAGATATGAATTAATGTATATTCTTTGATGATTGGGTTTCCTGATAGCATAGGTCAATTGTTCAATCATCATATATCCTTTTCTACATACATAAGTCATAGTGTTTCTATACTTGTGAAATTATTTTCGCATACCTCTAAGCATGAGAAATATTTTAGTTCTGATAATGTTCTTTCACTCACACTTGTGAAAACCTTCATATGGATTCACCTTACTGCATTTGTGAATTGTGAATGTTCTACCATAACCACTAGAATTGCATGCTGTCGCTAACGCTTTATCATAGTTTATTCACTACACCGCTCATATATGATTATCATGTATGCTAACAAGTGAATTCGGACTCCTTTGTTATGCCAAACAAAACATGTGAAAGTGCAGCTAGATCTGATATACTCTAGAGGGGGGTGAATAGAGTATATGGTGCTTGAAAACTTTTTACAACAATTGTTGTAATTCTGAGTGAACAGGGAAGCAACTATTAATTCTAATCACAAAATAAACTACAACAGAAATTAATCACAGATCTAAACTAATCACAAAACAATCACAGCCAGAAACAAAAGATAAAGACAAGCAAGCCAGAAGACATAAGGAGCTATAGTGGTTCCCCTAAACTTGGGTACATCCACTCTTCTACCACCCTAAGTAGGAATCCACTGCAGGATGAGTTGATCAGGTGTCCTGGGCACCAATGAGCTTTTGATAAGGTGCTCAAAAACCAAATCAGATTTTTTGATCAGGTGTCTTGCCACCAATGAGCTTTTGACAAGGTGCTCAAAAACCAAGCTCAAACTTTTGAAGGGAGTTTGAAAAACCCTTTACAGAGATGGGGATGAGAGAATGATGGAAGTCTTCTCTTTCTCAGATCAGCTGAGAAGACTATGTGGATTTAGATGTTGTCAAAGCTCCCCCTGAGTTCTTGAGATGTTCAGGAAATGAAGCTTTGATGTAGGGTGATAGGCCTTCAGAAGTTGATCTCCAGCAAATGATGATTTCAGCAACAGCTGAAATGTTAGGTGTCTGGAGTCTTGAAAGATGTTGGCCTTAAACACTTGAGACAAGAGAGATCAGAAGATTTCAGAAGGTTTGATCTCCTTGGTTGTGTGTTCTTGAGAGAATTCTTTGAGACAGAGAATATTTTGTTCTTGTTCTTCTTGTCTGTGTGCTGAGTGTTAGAGAGATTCAAAAAAAACTTGTATTTTATTCTCTGGTACTGAATAGAAAATCATACTCTGTCAAGAATAGTCGTTGGCCTGTCATTAATTGCATCCTTAATTGCAATTGTCTTCTGGAGGAAAGTCCAAAGAAACATTCCTTGATAATCCCTTGAAACTTGGTCCAGAATAAATGAAAACGGCTAGAAAATCTTCTGAATTAATTGCTGAATAACTCCTTAACTGATCTGAATTTGAATCTTGAAAAATCCTTTAAGTCATCAGAAAAACGTCGAACTGAGCTCTGCTATCGTCGAACTGAGCTCAAAGATAGAGATCCAATATTGAGTCAAGATCGTCGAACTGAGCTCGCAGATCGTCGAATGGAGTTCGACGATTTGTTGAAGTTGAGCTCAGCGATCGTCGAATGTAGTTCGACGATCTGTCGAAGTTGAGCTAGACGATCGTCGATTGGAGTTCGACGAATCGTCGTGCTGAGCTCGACGATATGACTTAGTCTCAAACTGAAAATCTTGGTCTTGAGGGCAGCTTTCAAACCTAGACTTTTAACCCTTAGACTCAATTCTAATTGACATTTAGAGCTATATAGGAGGTCAAAAATAGGTTTCCTAGAGACATAGTGATCCTGACCCAAATTAGTAATAGGGTGTTCCAACAATCTCCCCCTATTTGTGTTAGGATTACAGAATTTGGAAAAATTAAATAACAACATACACAGAAATAATACAGAAAAGCAATAAGCTGGACATGGCAGAACCACAGATATATATCATCCCAGATAATAATCAGAAATCAAGATGATTGTCACCTTACATAGTTATTTCTTCTCCTTGCTCTTTATGAGTTTGATTTCTTTGTTGGGGTTGAGAGCTTCCTTCTTTGATCTTGTGTCATCTGCTGCACCTAAAGAGGTTTGCTGTTTGGCCCTTAGAACTACAGCTTCAGGATGCAGCTCCATGTATCTATCAGAATCAAAGAATTTGCTTGAGCCATATCTTTCCAACTCTTTCTTTCTCTGTTTAGACAGTGTAGTGATGTTGGAGGAGTCTCTGTCTTGCTCTCTAGCTTTCTTAATCTGGTCTAGTGCAGCAAGCTGTTTCATCCTGGCAGTCCAAGCAGTTGGATTGTTTTCATGATCTTCAAATGGCACTGGTGGCTCATATCTATTTGATGGATTATCTTGAGGAGGCCTAGATGAAACTACTTCCTTTAGTTTATAGGGAAAAGGACCAGAGGTTGTGTCTGATGAGATTTGTCCTTCCCTGGAGTAGGGATGTTGCCTTGAATAACCTTTAGAATAAACCTGGAATTCCCTTTGATTGCCTCTATAGTTTCCTCTTCTGGATTGAGAACCCCTGGACTGGCTTCCCCTATGATAGGATCTGGCATGAGGCTGATAGGGGGTTTGGCTTTTGGCAGAGGGTTGAGCAGCTGAACTTCCACCTGCACCTGCATCAGGAGGAGGTGGTGGGGGAGGATGAGGATGTTGAAATTGAGAAGATCCTTTCTCATACTTCCTTTTCTTCTTCATTGCTTTAAGTTGGTTCTTTGAATATTGCATCCAGTGCTCAGTTATGGGGCAGTCATGAAGAATATAATATGGAATGTCATTGTTGTCCTTGACTTTGGCTGGAGGTACTCTCTTCATGGCTTTGCTCCTTGCCTTTCTCTTCCTGGCAATAGTGGCAGAAGAATCATCAGAATCTGTCTTGAACTCATCACTTTCAGAACTTTGCTCATCATAAAGAGCATCAATCTTTTTCATCAAGTCTTTCTTGAGCTGGGTTGAAGCAGATGAAGCAGCAGAGGTTGGAGCAGCAGATACAACACTTGTAGCAATTGAAGTTGAAGCAGTAGCAGTAGTAACAGCAGATACAGAAGGTTCTGGAGCAGCACTCTTAGAAGGTATGGCATCAGTAATATCAGCAGAAGTAATAACAATAGCAGTTGGGGCAGCAACAGTTTCACTTTCAGAAACAACAACATCAGCAACATCAGTTTCAGATATAAGAGGTTCAGTGGCATCAATATCATCAGCAATAGCAGCAGGCTCAAATTCAGGTGCCTCTGTCATCTGCATATCCTCAGGAACAGCAGCATGTGTAGCAGTAACAGAAATATCAACAATATCAACAGCAGGAGGGGCAGCACCATCAGCAGGAATAGCAGCAGCATATACTGAATTGACAAAAGAAGTTATGATGCTGGGGTCATAACATGAGAAGGGCACAAGAGCCTTGGAGAGATCCTCTGGGGGCTGGACAGCAACTGTCTCTGGAAGACAACTGAAGTAGGCTGAATCACATGCTGAAAGTAAGGACCTGATGTCCACTGGGAAGACAACTGGAGGTGGAACTGGAGCTTGAAGAAAAGCAGCAGCAGCAACAACAAAAACTGAAGAAACAGCAGGCAAGCTCACTTCATAGGGCATCTCCCCCAGCCTAGATTCAGACAAGGCTGGATCAAGGCACACTGCTGAAGGGATTGCCTGAGGAATTAAGGAGGAGAGCCTGGCAGAAAGAGCTGCCACTGACTGGAGTAATGGAGCCAAGGAGGTCTCCAATAGAAGAGATAGCCTGGGGGATAGCAATTCATATATCCTGTCAGCTAGTGCTGGAAGATCTACTTGCTCAGCAGTGACTGGAGCAGAGGTAGAGGATGGAGGTGGAGCTATTGGTGATGGTAGTGGAGAGCTGGTGTATGGGGGAAGAGATGGTTGAGGTGTGGGTAAAGTGGTGATGGAAGACAAGGGGATTGAGATAGATGATGTGAAGGTGGGTTGATCAATGATCTCTTGTAGAAGTTCCTGGTAAGAGGTTGATGAGGAGGGCAGCTCAGGAGGAGATGAGGGTGAGTCATCCATGAAGGAATCATCAATAAGATTGAAGGATGGAATTGAGGATGTTTCAATATCTGATTGAGGGTAGGAGTATAATGGATGGAAGATTTCTTCTGTGACAGTTGGAATTGGAGATGGTATTGAATTGGAGATGGTGCCAGAAATTGATCCAACAATTGTGTTTTGATCATGATTGTGGGCAGTGTAGACCCACTCTTTAATCTCATCAGCAACAAGTTTAATCCTGGTGGTCATGATTGTGGCAAGTTTCTGCTCCTTGAACAACTCCAAGATGTCCTGGAAAACTTGATCTGTTGTGCTGAAGGACTCCATGTCAATGTCAAAGCCGGCATCAAATTTCATGGCGGCAAGAACAGCAACAGAAACGGCCATGGTTACCTGCAAAGAATCAACAAACAAACGACCAAGTGCAGAAATGTTTGGAGGGAAAGAAAGTTTTTGCAGAGAAATCGAAAGAGCAAAAGGAGAACGACGGCGAAAAATGAATTTTATATTAGGGTTCGACGCAGAAATGGAAAGATTGTTGAACTCAGTTCGACGATCGGGGCTTCTAAAGGAATCTGAAGAGTCTTCAATATCGTCGATCTCCGTTCGACGATACTGGAGAGCGTCGAGCTCTGTTCGACGATCGTTCAGAGAACAAAATCGTCGAGCGTCGTTCGACGATCGCTGACCAGAAGAGATAGTTCATACTATATGAGAAACGCTGAACTCAGGTCGACGATTTCGGAAATCGTCGATCTCCGTTCGACGATCTGGGGGAAAATCGTCGAGCGCAGTTCAGAGACTAGAAAAACTCTAGACACTAAGAAAAATCAAGATGTTTGCCTAGTCTTGGTCAATTTTTAAACTTTTAAAATCTTGGATATTATTTTAGACTTCCTCCATCTAGCATTCCTAACTGATTTAGGAAGAAGGTGTGTTTCTTTTCATCCAAGGGCTTGATGAAAATATCTCCCCTTTGTAAATCAGTTGGGATATATTGTAGTTCAATTTTATTCTTTTCAACATTATCCCTTCAGAAGTGATGTTTAATCTCTATGTGTTTTGTCCTACTATGGAGGACTGGATTTTGAGCTATAGAAATAGCACTGGTGTTATCACAAAAGATTTTAGACTTCTCTAAGTTGTAGCCATAGTCTAGGAGTTGGTTTTGAATCCACAAGATTTGTGAACAATAACTACCTGCAGCCATATATTCAGCTTCAGCAGTTGAAGTTGACACAGAAGTTTGTTTCTTACAAAACCAAGAGACAAGTCTGTCACCAAGGAACTGACAAGTTCCACTGGTGCTTTTCCTATCAATTCTGCATCCAGCATAATCAACATCAGAAAATCCAGTTAAATCAAATCCTGAATCTTTTGGATACCAGAGACCTAGATTTGGACAACTTTTAACATACCTGAGAATCATCTTTACTAATGTTAGGTGTGACTCTCTAGGGCTTACTTGGAACCTAGCACATATACATGTAGTAAACATTATATCTGGTCTACTAGCTGTAAGGTACAGTAAAGAGTCAATCATTGCTCTATATGTTGTCTGATCAACAGGTTTCCCTTATTCATCATCATCCAATACAGCATTAGTAGGCATAGGTGTTTTCATACAAGATACTTCAGACATGCCAAATTTCTTAACCAATTCATTTGCATACTTGGTTTGAGAAATAAAGATGCCTTCAGCATGTTGTTTGACTTGCAATCCTAGGAAGAAGGATAGCTCACCCATGCTACTCATTTCAAATTTGGAATGCATTAGGTTGGAAAACCTTCTGCACAATTTTGAATCAGTAGAACCAAAAATAATATCATCTACATAAATCTGTACTAGTAGGGTATGGGACTTATGGGTTCTAATGAAAAGAGTTTGGTCTACTCTACCCCTTATAAATCCATTTTCCAAAAGGAAGCATGCTAGGGTCTCATACCATGCTCTAGGAGCTTGCTTGAGACCATATAATGCTTTGTTCAACCTAAAAACATAATCAGGATAAGTTGGAGAGATAAAACCTGGAGGTTGTCTGACATATACTTCTTCTTTGATGTCTCCATTTAGAAATGCACTTTTGACATCCATCTGATATACCTTGAATCATTTTTGTGCTGCATAAGCTAAGAATATTCTGATGGCTTCCAATCTTGCAACTGGTGCAAAAGTCTGGTCATAGTCTATTCCTTCTTCTTGAGAATATCCTTGAGCAACTAGCCTTGCCTTGTTCCTTACAATTACTCCTTGATCATCCAGTTTGTTTCTGAACATCCACTTTGTTCCAATAATGGAGTGATCCTTAGGCTTTGCCACTAGTTCCCACACTTTGTTCCTTTCAAATTGATGCAACTCTTCTTGCATTGCAATGATCCAGTGTGGATCTTGCTCTGCATCTTGAATGGACTGAGGTTCAATTTGAGATAGGAAGCATGTGTGCAATAGGTTTTGGTTGACCTGATTTCTGGTTTGCACACCAGCTGAGATGTCTCTAATTATTTGGGAAATTGGATGATCTCTTGATGTTACTAAATCAACAGGGGGTGTTGATTGTTCACCAACCTGTGTTGTTGTTTCCTCTTGTGGTACAACAACTGGCTCTTCAAGTTGTTCTTCAATATGTTGAATACTTTCTTCATCTTCACTGCTTTCCACTCTTTTGAGTAACCTGTAACTTGTTCAAGTCTTCAACAAGAGAATGTTCCTGCAAAGGTTCTATGGTAGAAGAGATCTTCTCCTTGAAAGACATGTTAGATTCATCAAATGATATATGAACAGATTCCTCAATTTTTAGAGATGATTTATTATAAACCCTATAGGCCTTGCTGATCATGGAGTATCCCAGAAACACTCCTTCATCAGCTTTATCTTGAAATTTTACTAAATATTTCTTGTCATTATTATGTATATAGCAAATACAACCAAAAACTCTAAATTAATCAACTTTAGGTTTCTTCCCTTTGAGTAATTCATAGGGAGTCTTACCCTTTAGTTTATGTATCAAACTTCGATTCAGCACATAGTTCGAGGTGTTCACTTCCTCTTCCCAAAAGGATAGAGGAAGATGAGCATCTGACAACAATGTAGTGCCAGATTCAATAAGGATTCTATTTTTCCTTTCAGCTATCCCATTTTGTTGAGGAGTTCTAGGAGCTGAGAAAGTATGTCTGGTCCCTTCACTCTGACAGAACTCTTGCATAAGAAGAGAATCAAACTCTTTCTCATGATCACTTCTGATCAGGGAAATGTGAGTATTAAACTCAATCTGTATACATTTGAGAAACTCTGTCAAACACTTAAAGTTATCAGACTTCTTCCTCAGAAAGAACACCCAAGTGAATCTAGAGAAGTCATCTACAACTACTAAGGTGTAAGATTTCCCTCCTAGGTTTTGTACTGTGATGGGTCCAAAAAGATCCATGTGTAACAGATACAATATCGTAGGTGAATCACTCTTATTAAGTGACTTAAAACTATTTTTAGTTTGTTTGCCTAATTAACAAGCCCTGCAGAGTCCTTCCTTCTTGTAGGGGCCAGAAGGTAGTCCTCTAACAAGGTTGTTCTTGGATAGCCTAGCAATAGTTCTAAGGTTTAAGTGTCCTAGTCTCTTATGCCATAAAATATTTGGTCTACAAACAGAATTGAACAGGCAAATATCTACATCTGTTGAAAGAAAATCTACTAGATAGATGTTACCTTTCCTTTTACCTGTCAACACAGTTGTGTTGTCCTCTGACTTGATCTTGCATAATGCTTTGCTGAAGGTCACATAGTAGCCTTCATCACACAGCTGACTGATGCTTATCAAATTATGTTTCAGTCCTTCCACATAAGCTACCTTCTTGAATGTCACTGATCCAATTTGGACTGCACCATATCCTTTAGTTTGTCCAAAGTTTGAATCACCAAAGATAACTTTGGGTCCAAGCTTGGCTCTAAAGGATGTGAGGTTGTCCTTGTTTCCTTTCATGTGCTTAGAGCACCCACTATCCAAGTATCATTGCTGGTTAGATGTTGGATAGGTATTCACCTGCACATAAGATAATTCATTTGTTTTTGACCCAGTTTACCTTGGGCCTATGTTGATAACCTTTAAACTCTGAAATAAAAGACATCCCAGGTTGACTCTTATAACCTTCAGGATGATATCTCCTTGGAGCTATAATCCATTCAGTATAAGGGTTAAAGATTTGGGATGAAGGACCCTTATGATTGGATTTTGATTTGCCCTTGAAAGAGTTTCCAGAGCTCTGATCTCGGTTCGACGATCGTGGAGCTGCGTTCGATGATCTTGGGTCAGATCGTCGAGCTCCATTCGACGGTCGACTATGGCAGAGTTCAGGAATTTGAGATCGTCGACCTGAGTTTGACGATTTTGCCTGAGATCGTCGATCTGCGTTCGGCGATCGTCGAGCTCCGTTCGACGATTTCTGCTGGAACTTAGTTTTCTTGGGCAGATCAGAATTTTTCCTAGCTACCTCTACAACTCTCTTTCCTTTATCAGAAATGAACTTGATTGGAGTTGTTAGAACTATGGGTTGGTTGGATGAAGCACCCAAGCCCAATGTACTATTAAATCTGGAGTTCACTGTGCTTGTGATGTCCATCAGCTTGATACTTCTCCCATTAAGAGATTCTTCAAGTTTCTTGGCCTCAGACAGCTCACTTTTCAGTGAAGCTATCTGCTCCTTACAGCACTCCAACTCCTGAGAGAATTTGAGGTTTTCTGACTTTAAGGTATTATGTTCAAATAAATGATTTCTGAGAGAGATGATTTCTTTCTCAGATTTTAGCAGGTCTAAACATAATGCTTTAAACTCAGATTTAAAGTCCTCTGAATTGAAATCAAATGAACTAATTACCTGATCTTCTTCAAGTGGAGTCTCTGAGTCTGACTCTGTGTCTTCTTCATCTGAATTATGTTGTGAGGCATTGATTGCCATCATGCAGAACTCCTCTTCTGCATCATCTTCATCATCACTGGAGCTGGATGAGCCTTCTGACTCCTCTTCAGTTTCACTCCAAGATTCAGCAACAAACCCCTTTCTTGTGTGTTTGTTTTTGCTTAAGGAGGGTTTTCCATTTCCATTCCTCTTGGAGTCTTTCTCCTTTCTTCTTTCTTTCTTGTCCCTTCTGTCCTTATTTTTGTTTTCTGGACAGTCAGGAACAATGTGCTCTGGTTTCCTGCAACCAAAGCAGACAATTTCCTTATTATTAATTGACTTATCATACCTTGGCTTATCATGCTCCTTGTATGATCTCCTTCTGAAGTCCTTTCTGGTCATCTTGTAGAATCTTTTGGCCAACAGACTGAGCAGTTCATCATTGCCTGTGACTTTGTCTTCAGGTTGATCTTCAGTTGTCTTGAAGGCTGTTGTCTTCTCTTTTCTTGTGGCTGGTGAGGCAGCCTTCTGTTCTTTTTCTCTATTCTTGATGAGTAGCTCATAAGATTTGAGCTTACCCAATAGAGCTTCTGTGGTGATCTCATTCAAACTTCTGGCATCCTTGATTGGCCAGATTCTTGAATCTCAAGTGCTAGGGAAGCACATTAGAATTTTGTCATTAAGTTCAGTTAGTGATATCTCCTTATCCAAGGTCCTGAGTTCACTGACTATTAGACTGAGTCTATTGTACATATCTCCAACTAATTCAGCTTCTCCCTTCTTGAAATTCTCATATTGAGATATGAGGTGGGATCTCCTGTCCTTTCTCTCATCAGCTGAGCCTGAGACTATTTCAAATAGTTTATCCCATATTTCCTTTGTTGAATTGCATTCAGCCACCTTTTGAAAGATGTCATCAGACATGGTCTGGGCTAAGATGTTCATAGCCTTGGCATCAGCTACCTTCCATTTCTTGATATCAGCATCTGCTCCTGATGGAGGTGGAACATCATTTGTACTTGAGTTTTCTGGAGGTCTTGGACAGACTGTCAAAACAGAATTAAAAATATCCTCGTCAATAGAATTCATGTATAATCTGATCCTTGCTTTCCAAAGTGCAAACTTGGATAGATTGCACACTGGAGGTCTGGTGCTAGCATAATCTTTGTTTTGGGCCATGATTTGTGAAAACAAAATCTAATAATAAACTCAAAAGAAAACAGATCTAACTAGAAATCTTTGGGTTCAGGTGTTAGCATGTGCAACCACCAAGGTGTGGTATGTTTAACCAACCTGGCTCTGATACCAATTGAAAGTGCAGCTAAATCTGATATACTCTAGAGGGGGGTGAATAGAGTATATGGTGTTGAAAACTTTTTACAACAATTGTTGTAATTCTGAGTGAACAGGGAAGCAACTATTAATTCTAATCACAAAATAAACTACAACAGAAATTAATCACAGATCTAAACTAATCACAAAACAATCACAACCAGAAACAAAAGATAAAGACAAGCAAGCCAGAAGACATAAGGAGCTATAGTGATTCCCCTAAACTTGGGTACATCCACTCTTCTACCACCCTAGGTAGGAATCCACTGCAGGATGAGTTGATTAGGTGTCCTGAGCACCAATGAGCTTTTGATAAGGTGCTCAAAAACCAAATCAGATTTTTTGATCAGGTGTCTTGCCACCAATGAGCTTTTGACAAGGTGCTCAAAAACCAAGCTCAAACTTTTGAAGGGAGTTTGAAAAACCCTTTACAGAGATGGGGATGAGAGAATGATGGAAGTCTTCTTTTTCTCAGATCAGCTGAGAAGACTATGTGGATTTAGATGTTGTCAAAGCTCCCCCTGAGTTCTTGAGATGTTCAGGAAATGAAGCTTTGCTGTAGGGTGATAGGCCTTCAGAAGTTGATCTCCAGCAAATGATGATTTCAGCAACAGCTGAAATGTTAGGTGTCTGGAGTCTTGAAAGATGTTGACCTTAAACACTTGAGACAAGAGAGATCAGAAGATTTCAGAAGGTTTGATCTCCTTGGTTGTGTGTTCTTGAGAGAATTCTTTGAGACAGAGAATATTTTGTTCTTGTTCTTCTTGTCTGTGTGCTGAGTGTTAGAGAGATTCAAAAAAAACTTGTATTTTATTCTCTGGTACTGAATAGAAAATCATCCTCTGTCAAGAATAGTCGTTGGCCTGTCATTAATTGCATCCCTAATTGCAATTGTCTTCCGGAGGAAAGTCCAAAGAAACATTCCTTGATAATCTCTTGAAACTTGGTCCAGAATAAATGAAAACGGCTAGAAAATCTTCTGAATTAATTGCTGAATAACTCCTTAACTGATCTGAATTTGAATCTTGAAAAATCCTTTAAGTCATCAGAAAAACGTCGAACTGAGCTCTGCTATCGTCGAACTAAGCTCAGAGATAGAGATCCAATATTGAGTCAAGATCGTCGAACTGAGCTCGCAGATCGTCGAATGGAGTTCGACGATTTGTTGAAGTTGAGCTCAGCGATCATCGAATGGAGTTCGACGATCTATCGAAGTTGAGCTAGACGATCGTCGATTGGAGTTCGACGAATCGTCGTGCTGAGCTCGACGATATGACTTAGTCTCAAACTGAAAATCTTGGTCTTGAGGGCAGCTTTCAAACCTAGACTTCTAACCCTTAGACTCAATTCTAATTGACCTTTAGAGCTATACAGGAGGTCAAAAACAGGTTTCCTAGAGACATAGTGATCCTGACCCAAATTAGTAATAGGGTGTTCCAACAACATGTTAAAAAAACTCAAAAACACATTTGTTGATGTCATTCCAAATTTTAATAAAAAGGGGCTGACAAGAAACCTCCACCAGGCACTACTTACCCTCTTGATAAGTTTTAATAAAAATTGTGAGATTAAGCACCTTGGAAAGAATTGTAAAGTATCTTGTGCAATTATATATCTGGATATTCTATTTATGTGTGCACTGAATTCTTGGGTACAAGCACAACTAGTCATGTATACCTCTATATTATGATGTTTTTTTCACATTCCACGTGTTCATTAGTTATAAGGCCTCTCATATGTATTTTTCATCAACTTATCACATGTACACAACATTATCTTCTCTAAAATTTTTTCTTATGAGAATTGGACCGAAAATGTTTCCACAAAGGCTTCACTAGTGTATGTGTCGTTGATATGGATGGATGAACGATGCCCCTGTTCGTGTTTACTCATTTACTTCTTTACTATACATTGATTCACATGCTTTATCTTTAATTTCTCATTTTATTTTTTCTCTTTAGCTTCCGCACCACTCTGTTATCTCTTTTGACAATACCAAAGAGGGAGAATTTACTAAGGAAATCATTCATACTCATGGTTTACTACTGAATTTTACATTCCCTAAAACATTCAATGTTATTTACTAAGGAAATCAAACCATATGTTTATATTTAGGGGGAGTACACCTGTAGGGGGAGTGTTTCATCCAAGAGACATTTGTGCACATACAAATGCTTAGTCTTGTTACTCATAGTACTCATAGTTTCCAACACTTATTAGTTCATTCATGATTTCTTTCTCAGTGGATTTATTATTATCAAAAGGGGAGATTGCTGACGCATGCGTTCCACGCTTCTTTGGTTTGCTAATAACAAATATCGTTTGTATTTGATCTTTGGCTGTTAATGATGTGCAGATATCACATGTCTAGCTCTAATGGATTTTGGGTGATGTTTCAGGTTAGAACAGATGAGCATTGAAGATATCGCTAGGCGATATTAAGTATCGCCCACAGGTGACAGCGACGTTTGACGAATCTGTGCTCAGCGATCGACGATCGCCGTTCGACGAATCTACATTGGAACAAAGAAGATGTCGCCGGTCGATATTGGCTATCGCACACATGCGACAACAACGATCGACGAATCTGGGCTCGACGATCGACGAACAACATTCAACGAATCAGCAAAGAGAAATTCAGGAGTTCATGGGACAAGTGGCGGCAGTTATAGCTATCGCCAGGTGGCGATACCCAGTGTCTCCAGGCGACATTCCACGTTTGACAATCGACTAATCTGCGATGTGAAAATGAGGAGTTCGTGGGACACGTGACAATAGTTACTGATATCGCCAGACGGCGATACCCAGTGTCGCCAAGCGATATCACCAAAGTATAAAAGCCATTAAATTTTCAGATGAGATGACGAATTCCATTTCTTGGTGTGCACCTTCCTGTTTAGACGAACTAGCGAGCTCCAGATTTTAGATCGACGACACGTACGTAGCATTCAAAGCAACCCTGGCTAGGATTCGTCGTCATCTTCAACACTTTGTTTGAAGGTAGTTTTTATTCTGAAGTTTTCAATTTGTTTTATTCTTGTTCTTATTGTAAACATATTGTAATCGAGAGGGAAAATCGCCGCCTTGGGCGTGGCGTCTAAGTCCTTGTGTGGGTTAGGGAAAATCGTCGCCTTGTGCGTGGCATCTAAGTTCTTGTGTGGCTTAGGAAAAATCGCCGCCTTGTGCGTGGCGTCCAAGTCCTTGTGTGGTTTAGGGAGAAATCGTTGTCTTGTGTGCAGTGTCTAAATCGAGGTAGATCTAGGGGAGGCTAGTAGCAAGATCTAGGGAGAGATACGCTTTAAACTGCCGGTTCTTGATAGAAGGACCGGCGAAAATAAAAGTAAATTGTATTTTTCATAAGTCTTGGTCTCTAGCTCTATAGAAACACCTTGTATTCACGTTTAGCACTTTTGAAATAAATTATTATTATTTTAGCATTTATATGTTTCAGAGTGTTTAAGTCTGTTTATGAAGAATTAGTCTTCATTCCAAAATTTCATTGTTTTTTGTTCAACACGTAAACTTTGTCTTGTAAACAAAAATTAATTATCTCTTATTCACTCCACCCCCTCTAAGGGCGCCGTAAGATCCAACAGGTAGAGCATATACAATTAACCATGTTAAGTGACCAGTTTAATTAAATATATGTTCTTCAGGAGGTAGAGAAAGATAATGCACTCGAAATAAAATTTCTACTCACTTACATAATTTTGTATTTGTTACTCGTGTGATCATTTACCAACCATTTGCCTATTTGACTCCAAGATGGGGAGGAAAGGAGATCAATGTATCAACAAAAAAACTATGCAATAGAGATGAAATAAGTGAGGTCAACTAATTACTATTTCTTCCTTAACCAACAAAACACAAACTTTACTCAACCTTATTCACTCATATGTTTAATATATCCGCCTTATATATGTTTGAGATTTCATACACAAATGGAAGATGAATGATACTGTTGAAGATAAGCGAATATTGTTATCAAAGGGGTTTCTTTTGAAGAATTATATTAATGAAAATTGGTAACTGAGTCTTCTTATTTTAGGGATAATATTATGAAGTTAGAATGTGAAGAAAGGTTTACAGAGAGAGAGAGAGAATATGACATGCATATATGAGGACTTGAGTTAATGTTGACATTCAAGCACATGACCGAGACCTGCACATTTATTTCATCAATGAACTTTTTCATGATAAGTACATAGAATATGAAGTGGTTCAGTGTCTTCTCATTGATAGTACTTGGGAGAAAAGAGAGGTAGAGGTTGACTTATGAGATTAGTTGGGGTTGGATCGGTATAAGAAGGGTTTCCAACCCATGATGCTGGATCCAAATTTGTTTATCTTTGGGTTGATCATGTGTAAATAAGTAAAAACAAAAATAGGAGATTCAATTGATAGAAAGTTGCTAATGAAGTTTTATTCCACACTTTTTCAACTACAAGTGATGAAGGCATATATATACAAAGTTAGAAGTGCTTTGTTGAAATTTGTGAAGTGGAAGTGGGTGACGGACAGGCCGCGCGGCCTGTGGCGGATAGCTTTGGCGGACTGGGCGGACTGGGCGGACTGAGGTTTGCGGCCTGGTGAAAAGTCTGGTGGAAGCCGGCTGTGTTCTGAGCGGGTTGTTGCATGGAGTCCGCGGTTTGGTGCGGCCTGGTATCTGCGGATAGAGAGGCTTGCGGACTGGTGCTTTGCTCAGTGGTCGCGGGTGCAAGCTTGCGCTGTTGGCGGGTTGGCTCGAGTTCGCGGGAAGCCTTGCGGACTGGTGTGTCCGCGGTTTGGGCTATTGCGGACTGGGCCTTGAGCTTGGCTGAGGCCTTGTCGAGCTCAGGTGTTACAGCAGGTCTTGCTGTGGAGACCGGTTGGCGGACTGGTGTTTGGAGTCCGGGAGGAAGCTGCTGTGTTGGACAAGTGCGAGGAGCTCGCGGACTGGTTGCGGTCTGTGCTAGGGTGTTTGGCGGACGGGACTTTGTGTCCGCCATGCTCGCACTGGCCCTTGATGGTTTTGGACTTGGTCACACTTGGTGTCAAGTTCATGGTGTCCGCCATATCCGCGAAGTCCGCTGTGACCGGGCGGACTGTTGCTGTTTGCCTTTGGTCGTGGACTTGTGGCGGATTGAGGTGTGAGTCTTGCGGACTGCCTCGGGTTGGTGCGGACTGCCATTGAAGGGGGTTGCTGTCCTGCAGTGGTTGGAGCTTTGTGGGCTGGTGCCTTGTCCGCTTAGCTGGGCGGACTGGAGAGGGTTCGTCAATGGTTGCCTTGCTCCTGGCGGTTTCCTTGGTATCCGGCTAAGTCCATGCGGACTCAGCGTACGGTGGTTGTATTCGCGCGGACTGAGGGTGGTGTCGCTATCTCTTGGGCGGTGACCACACTCCTCACCTTGCCTATAAATAGGACCCCCTGGCACATCTACAGTAACCTAAGTAACTTGAGTGAACAGTAAGTTGGGGTGTGCGAAGTGCTGCGGGCTGTGTTTGCCAGTCCGCGCGGATTGTTTCAGGCTGACGGTTTGCTGTGTGCAGGTCGCGCGGATAACTTCAAGGAGCCAGGAGTTTGGCTGTGACTTCGGTCAGTTCTTGGAAGTGTGCGGTCTCTGCGGACTCAGCAGGAGGTCGCTCTGCGGCTTGTCAGTTCTGTTTCAACTTTGCCAGCTTCAATAACCTGTCCGCCGGTTTCAGGCGGGTAGGGGAGTTCCTCAGTTCGGGTTCAGCAGGAGGCGAATAACGGTCTGTCCGCGCGGCCTCGCGGCTTCGGCGGACTCCGTGGTATTCGGCGGATTGCAGCATAGCTTGGGCGAGCTCAGCGGTCTCGGCGGTCTCGGCGACCTCGCGGTCTCGGCGGACTGGAGTGCTGTCCGCCCGGCTTGTTTTTTGGTTCTTTCTGTTTACAGCTGTAATACTAGCGAAATCATGTCTCGCTATGTATGCATCGGATTGTAAAGAAGTGAATGCATAATAAGACCTCCTTGTGCTTCCATTATTTTGTTAGGTGCAATCTCTAGTCCTTGGGCTTTCCGCAGGTTCAACGTGTGAACTGGGTAGTTCCGAAGATATTAATTTGGTGTTTGGGCTATCTTGCTGACCACGTTGAGAAAATTTAACATGGTATCAGAGCGAGGTTTCTGAGGTTGCGGAGGTTCAGCTGCGTGAGCGGAAGTCAGCCAGTGTTGTTACTCAGTGATTGAGTGGTGTTCAACCTGTGTTGTTGCTCGGAGCTGCTGAAGGGTACCAACAGGTGGTTGCAATGGAAGGAAGCTTAGCAAGGGGTCTTGGCATTGAACTCTTAACGCCGACTAACTACAAGAAGTGGAAGTCGTGCATGAAGAGTTATCTTCTAGGCGAGGAGCTGTGGGAAGTTGTCGGTGGAGACGACAGACAGGAAGTTACTGCTGCTTTCGGTACTGCTGAGCAGGTGAGGCTCTGGAGAAGAACTAATGCTAAGGCAGAGTTCGTTCTGAAGAGAGCTGTCTCTCCGGAACTGTTTGATCACATCATTGGATGTGAGTCGGCTGCTAATATTTGGACAACCATTGATGAGTTGTTCAATAGGAAGAATGTGGCGCGGCTGCAGTTCCTGGAGAATGAGTTGGCCAGGGCAACTCAGGGAGACCTTTCCATCTCCAAGTACTTCTTAAAGATGAAGAGCTTGTGTGCTGAGCTGTCGGCACTGGATCCTGATGAGCCTATCTCTGAGGCAAAGATGAAGAGGCACATTATCCGCGGCTTGCGGAAGGAGTATGTGGCCTTTGTTACATCTGTTCAAGGGTGGGCTACTCAGCCGTCTCTGCTGGAGCTGGAGAATCTGCTTGCCTCGCAGGAGAGCTTAGCAAGGCAGATGACTGGTGTGAATTTGAATCAGGAAGGCAGCGAGGCTCTCTTCTCAGGCAAGAAGAAGGGATGAGGAAGGGAAGAAGAAGAAGAAGGTGCAGGCCGCTGTTGAGAAGGAGACTTCAACTTCGTATCCGCCGGAGAGGAGCAATGCTCCTAAGGACTGGAAGAAGAACTTGAAGTGCTACCGGTGTCATCAGCGAGGGCACTTCAAGCGGGACTGCAAGGTCAAACTGCAGCCTGGGCATGCTGCGGGAAAGGAGGAAGCTTGCTCGCGAAGTGAAGAAGCAGAATGGGGAGGAGCTTTCATGACGGGCACTTGTGTCCGGGCCTTATCTGCTGAGGACTTCAACAGCGAGTGGATCGTCGACTCCGGTGTGGTCATCACCTCACCGGAGACAAATCGAAGTTCACCTCCATGCAGGCTTACTCAGGTAATGAAGCTATTATCACTGCTGATAATACTGTTTATGCAGTAGAGAAGGAGGGGGTCGTGTCTGTGGGTAGTGATCAGGGGCCACTCACGTTAAGGAGTGTGTATCACGTGCCGGGCATGAAGAAGAACCTCTTCTCGGTGACCAATGCGGTGGACGCTGGGTATCGCGTTCTGTTTGGGCCAACAGACGTGAGGTTCCTTCGCAACGTATCAGCGGTAAAGGCTGATGTTGCTCATGTTGGGAGGAGGGTGAAGAACTTGTTTGTTCTTTCCACCAGTGCCTATGTTGATAGAATGAGGCCAATGATAGTGCGGCTATCTGGCATGAGAGGCTGGGGCATGTTGGCATGGACAAGCTAAAGGCAATGGCGAGTAGAAGTCTGGTGAGGGGGTTGCCGAAGTTGTCCTCCTTTGGTGATGGGCATGTTTGTGCGGGCTGTCAATACGGTAAGGCACATCGCCTTCCGTTTGATAAATCACAAACAAGGAGCAAGAAACCATTGGAGTGTATTCATGGCGACCTGATGGGACCGACTGTTACTGCCAGCCTTGGTGGAAGCAGATACATGCTTGTCTTAGTTGATGACTACTCAAGGTATACTTGGGTGTACTTCTTAAAGGAGAAGTCGGAAGCCTTCCGTTTGTTCATGGAGTTCAAGGAGTTGGTAGAAGGCCGGCTTGGCTTGCGGATTAAGAAGTTTAGAACTGATAACGGGGGGGGGGGGAGTTTGTCTCTTCCGAGTTTTCTAACTTCTGCAGGAAGCACGGGATCCAACGGGAGCTTACTTGTGCTCACACTCCACAACAAAATGGGGTAGCGGAGCGGAAGATCCGTCATTGACGGAGACCTGCAAATGCTGGCTTCATGCGAAAGATATCCCAAGGTCTTTTGGGCGGAGGGAATGTCTTGTGCTGCCTATGTTATCAACCGGATGCCACTCAGCCCTATCAACATGAAGACTCCTATTGAGCTGTTGCTGAAGGAGAAGCCGAGTGTTGGACACCTTAGGGTGTTCGGTTCAACTTGCTACGTGCATGTCCCGGATGCTTCACGGACAAAGCTGGATGCGAAGGCAAGGAAACTTGTCTTTGTTGGCTATGATGAGCGGAAGAAGGGATGGAAATGCATGGACCCTGTGACGAAGAAGTTCGTGGTGTCAAGAGACGTTGTCTTTGACGAGCTGACGTCATATGGAGGTGGCTCGGTGGAGCTTACCAGAAGTAGCAAGGTTGAGGAAGCACCGGTGGAGGCTGCTGAAGGCTTGGAAGAGGAGCTTGCTGTTTCACCAGCAGCTCCTGTTGCTTCGAACTCCGAGGCTGAGCCTTCTGGCTCAGGAAGCAGGGGGAGCACTGCTCAATGCTTGCCCCAGGTAGGAGTGGAGCCTGAAGAAGCAACGGAAGCCGTGAGCAAGGAGCCGTGTCTTCGGAGATCGAAGAGGGTGGTTAAGCCACCGACTCGATACTGTGATGGGAATGCAGTGAGCTTTGTCTCTTGCTTCTTTGCAGGTCCTCTGGATGAGCGAGAGCCTGCAAACTTCAACGAGGCCACTGGAGTGAAGGAGTGGGATGATGCCATGAAGGAAGAGATTGATGCTCTGAAGAAGAATGAAACCTGGGAGCTTGTGCCCAAGGTTGATGACGTTACTCCGGTTAGTTGCAAGTGGGTGTATAAGTTGAAGAAGAAGGCTGATGGGAGCATTGATCGGTTCAAGGCTCGCCTGGTCGCTAGAGGATTCTCACAGCAGTATGGAGAAGACTATGAGGAGACATTTAGTCCAGTTGCGAAGATGACTTCTGTAAGAGTGGTGAACGCCTTGGCTGCTAGCAAGGGATGGAGGTTGTGGCAACTCGATGTGAAGAATGCCTTTCTTTACGGAGAGATTGACAAGGACATCTTCATGGATCAACCGCTTGGTTTTGTCTCTGAGAAGCATCCGGACTATGTCTGCAAACTCAGGAAGGCTCTCTATGGGTTGAAGCAAGCTCCTCGAGCGTGGTATGGGAAGATTGCAGAGTACTTGCAATTCTGTGGATACCTGGCTTCTAACTCGGATTCAAGCTTGTTCGTCAAGAAGAAGGGAGAGCTAAGAGTCTTGGTCCTGCTGTATGTGGATGATATGATCATCACAGGGAACTCGGAGGAGGAAGTAGCAAGGCTCAGGGCAGAGCTTGCTATACACTTCGAGATGAAAGACCTAGGAGAGTTGCATCACTTTCTCGGTCTGGAAGTGGAGAGGAAGGAGTGCGGGATTCTCATTAGCCAGAAAGGGTATGCTGATCGTATTGTGAAGCGGTTTGGCATGGGCGAAGGGAAGAAGTGCTCTACTCCACTGGAATCTGGGCTAAAGCTTCGACGGGATGAGGGAAGGGTTCTTCATGATCCCTTGGTGTTCAGGGCTCTTGTTGGGAGCTTGATTTACCTGACGATTACAAGGCCGGATATAGCTTATGCTGTTGGCCGAGTAAGTCGGTATATGGCTGAACCAAGGCAATCTCATCTGTTGGCGGCAAAGGGGATTCTGAAGTATGTCAAGGTGACTTCTGAGATGGGACTCCTCTATGGAAGGGACGCGGAGTTTGTATTGCTCGGGTACACAGATGCTGACTATGGCGGTGATTCGGATGATCGAAGGTCTACTTCTGGTTATGTGTTCACTTGCGGTTCAGCTAGCATCTCGTGGTGTAGCAAGAAGCAGGACTCGGTGTCGGTTTCAACCACGGAGGCGGAGTATAAGTCTTCGGACTTGGCTGCTCGGGAAGCCGTTTGGTTGAGGAGACTCATAGAGGATGTTCATGAAGAAGTGCAAGGGCCTACTTTACTCCGGGGTGACAATGAGAGTGCTCTCAAGCTGGTTAACAATCCAGTGTGTCACGCCAGGACCAAGCATATAGAGATTGATCACCATTTCATCAGGGAGAAGGTGTTGGAGGGGTCTCTGCTGGTCGGGCATGTTCGGAGTGAGGATAATCTTGCTGACATCTTCACGAAGCCGCTGTCGAAGGGGCCTTTTGAACGCTTGCGCAGCTTGCTGGGCTTGGTCACCACTTCTCACTTCAAGGGGGAGTGTTGAAATTTGTGAAGTGGAAGTGGGTGACGGGACAGGCCGCGCGGCCTGTGGCGGACAGCTTTGGCGGACTGGGCGGACTGAGGTTTGCGGCCTGGTGAAAAGTCTGGTGGAAGCCGGCTGTGTTCTGAGCGGGTTGTTGCATGGAGTCCGCGGTTTGGTGCGGCCTGGTATCTGCGGATAGAGAGGCTTGCGGACTGGTGCTTTGCTCAGTGGTCGCGGGTGCAAGCTTGCGCTGTTGGCGGGTTGGCTCGAGTTCGCGGGAAGCCTTACGGACTGGTGTGTCTGCGGTTTGGGCTGTTGCAGACTGGGCCTTGAGCTTGGCTGAGGCCTTGTCGAGCTCAGGTGTTACAGCAGGTCTTGCTGTGGAGACCGGTTGGCGGACTGGTGTTTGGAGTCCGGGAGGAAGCTGCTGTGTTGGACAAGTGCGAGGAGCTCGCGGACTGGTTGCGGTCTGTGCTAGGGTGTTTGGCGGACGGGACTTTGTGTCCGCCATGCTCGCACTGGCCCTTGATGGTTTTGGACTTGGTCACACTTGGTGTCAAGTTCATGGTGTCCGCCGTATCCGCGAAGTCCGCTGTGACCGGGCGGACTGTTGTTGTTTGCCTTTGGTCGTGGACTTGTGGCGGATTGAGGTGTGAGTCTTGCAGACTGCCTCGGGTTGGTGCGGACTGCCATTGAAGGGGGTTGCTGTCCTGCAGTGGTTGGAGCTTTGCGGGCTGGTGCCTTGTCCGCTTAGCTTGGACGGACTGGAGAGGGTTCGTCAATGGTTGCCTTGCTTCTGGCGGTTTCCTTGGTATCCGGCTAAGTCCATGCGTACTCAGCGGACGGTGGTTGTATTCGCGCGGACTGAGGGTGGTGTCGCTATCTCTTGGGCGGTGACCACACTCCTCACCTTGCCTATAAATAGGACCCCCTGGCACATCTACAGTAACCTAAGTAACTTGAGTGAACAGTAAGTTGGGGTGTGCGAAGTGCTGCGGTCTGTGTTTGCCAGTCCGCGCGGATTGTTTCAGGCTGACGGTTTGCTGTGTGCAGGTCGCGCGGATAACTTCAAGGAGCCAGGAGTTTGGCTGTGACTTCGGTTAGTGCTTGGAAGTGTGCGGTCTCTGCGGACTCAGCAGGAGGTCGCTCTGCGGCTTGTCAGTTCTGTTTCAACTTTGCCAGCTTCCATAACCTGTCCGCCGGTTTCAGGCGGGTAGGGGAGTTCCTCAGTTCGGGTTCAGCAGGAGGCGAATAACGGTCTGTCCGCGCGGGCTCGCGGCTTCGGTGGACTCCGTGGTATTCGGCGGATTGCAGCATAGCTTGGGCGAGCTCAGCGGTCTCGGCGGTCTCGGCGACCTCGCGGTCTCGGCGGACTGGAGTGCTGTCCGCCCGGCTTGTTTTTTGGTTCTTTCTGTTTACAGCTGTAATACTAGCGAATCATGTCTCGCTATGTATGCCTCGGATTGTAAAGAAGTGAATGCATAATAAGACCTCCTTGTGCTTCCATTGTTTTGTTGGGTGCAATCTCTAGTCCTTGGGCTTTCCGTAGGTTCAACGTGCGAACTGGGTAGTTCCGAAGATATTAATTTGGTGTTTGGGCTATCTTGCTGACCACGTTGAGAAAATTTAACATGCTTCCACCTAGAAATCTACCCAAGCTGACACCCTAGAGCACCAGGAGTTCCGCCCAGAAATTCACCTAACTGGCTTTCATCAGGACTTGCAGCCCATACACCCCAAACTGTCTCTGATCCCAGCACAGGGCAGGCGAGTTGTTGAGGCTGCAATCGAACACCCGACCTCCTTGATAAAGAGCACTTAGGAGAGATTTCATCGCCAACTGAGCATAATGTACTTTATATTGCCAAAAAAAACCCTAGCTCCCCACGACTAAATCGCAGGAGGGTAGAGGGTACTGCGAATGACTTGTTAATCAAAATTGTGAGTGATTGGACGAGTACATTGTTATGCAACGAGTGGATGTGATATTTCTAGGATAGGTGTCGCTTAATCCAAGGAAGGTACGCATGTAATTCTCTTCAGGATTATGCGAGTACTAGGGGCTCTGGGCCCAGATTTTCTCCTCACCTTTCAGCTATTGTTCACGTCTATCTATATATGTAGAGGCCCTACCAACGGATGGCCTTTAAAAATATTGGATGCCCACTTAAAAGGATGACGAATACTCCCTATGTAGGGAGTGAATACTGTTGAATTTTCTCAAGATGATCAGCGAGATAGTCTGCCGCCAAATTAATATTCTCAGAGCTATCAAAATCACACCTTGATCAAGCAGAATTAGGAAAGCAAGCTCAAACACCAATTGCAAGTAGAAGGAACAAGCAGATCATAAAATTATTAACTTCTTTACAGGGTGAGGAATACGTGGCAATACATGATTTCGCCAGTACACAAGGAAAAACAGAAAGAAACAAATCAATACGGGCGGACATAACTGGAGACCGCCGAGACCGCCCAGTCCACCGAAGTCGCCGAAGACCGCCCGAACTGCCGCTGCTAGAAGACGAATAGAACACGGAGTCCGCCGAGAACGCGAGGTCGCGCGGACACACCGTTATTCGTTGACTGCTGCAAGCTGCTGCCGACTGAAGAACAGACCGCCTAATCGCCGAGTCCGGCAGACAGGTTATTGAACTTGAAAAACTGAAGCAGAGAAAACTAACAAGCCGCAGAAGCGACCTGCTGAGGTCGCCGATTGAAACCGTAAACTTCACTGATCCTGACCGAAGTCAAAGCCAAACTCCTGGCTCCACAGTGCTAGCCGCGCAACCTACAAACATCTACCAGTTAACTCTGATCAAACCGCGCAGACAAGAAAACTAAGGTCGCCGCACTTAACCAAGTCTCAACTTACTGTTCCCTCAGTTACTGTAGACGTGCTGGGGAGGTCTATTTATAGGCGGGGTGAGGAGTGTGGTCACCGCCCTAAAAAATATAGTCACCACCCCAGCTCGCAGCTAGTAAAACCAAGTCCGCCAATTCTGCAAGGACTTAGCCGGACTTCAAACAACCCGCCAGGAATCAAGGCAAGGTGTCCACCACCAGGTGGACTCCGCCGTAGTCTGCACACACTATGCGGACAAGGCAACAACCCGCATAGCCCGAAACACAATACCAGTCCGCCACACTACAACACGGACAACCACAACCCATACTACATCAGTCTGCACGCCATATGCGTGATCGGTTCAGTGTCTTCTCATTGATAGTACTTGGGAGAAAAGAGAGGTAGAGGTTGACTTATGAGATTAGTTGGGGTTGGATCGATATATGAAGGGTTTCCAACCCATGATGCTGGATCCAAATTTATTTATCTTTGGGTTGATCATGTGTAAATAAGTAAAAACAAAAATAGGAGATTCAATTGATAGAAAGTTGCTAATGAAGTTTTATTCCACACTTTTTCAACTACAAGTGATGAAGGCATGTATATACAAAGTTAGAAGTGCTTCCACCTAGAAATCTACCCAAGCTGACACCCTAGAGCACCAGGAGTTCCGCCCAGAAATTCACCTAACTGGCTTTCATCAGGACCTGCAGCCCATACACCCCAAACCGTCTCCAATCCCATCACAGGGCAGGCGAGTTGTTGAGGCTGCAAATCGAACACCCGACCTCCTTGATAAAGAGCACTTAGGAGAGCTTTCATCGCCAACTGGGCATAATGTACTTTATATTGCCAAAAAAAACCCTAGCTCCACATGACTAAAATCGCGAGAGGGTAGAGGGTACTGCAAATGACTTGTCAATCGAAATTGTGAGTGATTGGACGACTACATTGCTTTGCAACGAGTGGATGTGTGAGATTTCTAGGAGAGGTGTCGCTTAATCCAAGGAAGGTAATCATGCGATTCTCTTCAGAATTATGTGAGTACTAGGGGCTCTGGGCCAAATTTTCTCCTCACCTTTCAGCTATTATTCACGTCTATCTATATATGTAGAGGCCCTACCAACGGATGGCCTTTAAAAATACTGGATGCCCACTTAAAAGGATGACGAATACTCCCTATGTAGGAGTGAATACTGTTGAATTTTCTCAAGGTGATCAGCGAGATAGTCTAACGCCAAATTAATATTCTCAGAGCTATCAAAATCACACCTTGATCAAGCAGAATTAGGAAAGCAAGCTCAAACACCAATTGCAAGTAGAAGGAACAAGCAGATCATAAAATTATTAACTTCTTTACAGGGTGAGGAATACGTGGCAATACATGATTTCGCCAGTACACAAGGAAAAACAGAAAGAAACAAATCAATACGGGCGGACATAACTGGAGACCGCCGAGACCGCCCAGTCCACCGAAGTCGCCGAGACCGCCCGAACTGCCGCTGCTAGAAGACGAATAGAACACGGAGTCCGCCGAGAACGCGAGGTCGCGCGGACACACCGTTATTCATTGACTGCTGCAAGCTGCTGCCGAACTGAAGAACAGACCGCCTAACCGCCCGAGTCCGGCAGACAGGTTATTGAACTTGGAAAAACTGAAGCAGAGAAAACTAACAAGCCGCAGAAGCGACCTGCTGAGGTCGCCGATTGAAACCGTAAAATTCACTGATCCTGACCGCAGTCAAAGCCAAACTCCTGGCTCCACAGTGCTAGCCGCGCAACCTACAAACATCCACCAGTTAACTCTGATCAAACCGCGCAGACAAGAAAACTAAGGCCGCCTCACTTAACCAAGTCTCAACTTACTGTTCCCTCAGTTACTGTAGACGTGCTGGGGAGGTCTATTTATAGGCGGGGTAAGGAGTGTGGTCACCGCCCTAAAAAATAGAGTCACCACCCTAGCTCGCAGCTAGTAAAACCAAGTCCGCCAATTCTGCAAGGACTTAGCCGGACTTCAAACAACCCGCCAGGAATCAAGGCAAGGTGTCCACCACCAGGTGGAGTCCGCCGTAGTCTGCACACACTATGCGGACAAGGCAACAACCCGCATAGCCCGAAACACAGTACTAGTCCGCCACACTACAACACGGACAGCCACAACCCATACTACATCAGTCTGCACGCCATATGCGTACATCACGACAGTCTGCAAAACTCGAGAGCAATGACTAGGCCTGCCACATGAGTCCACGACCAACAGGCAGACCGCCCGGTCAGCAGCGGACTCCACGGATACTGCGGATACCCTGGACTTGTCATAGAGTGTGACCAAGTCCAGTAAACCACCAAGAGTCCGGCGCGAGCTCGGCGGACAAGGCCCCAGTCCGCCAGCTCCCAAGACAGATCACCAATGCCATGCTCAGTCCACCACATGAATGCGGCTAACACTCCCCGCAATACCGGAGAACTCGGCAAGGACCAAAGCTGATCTCCAAAGACAGTCTGTAATAGTGAACTTCGCGGACTCTAACCAAGTCCGCCACACTCCGCATACTTATCCTCCAATCCGCGCAGTTACTTCATTACCGTCCTATCTGCAGAACTGCAGGCCGAGCTGAGCACCGCCACCAAACCGCCAGAGACAGGCCGCGCAGGCCGCTCCACTAGAACATCCAAGCCACCAAGACCAACCTAGCCAGTTCACCCAGGCCACAACATCAGTCCGCCCAGACCGCCACATCAGTCTGCCCAGACCGCGGACTCATACCGCATGGTATGCTCCCATCACCCACTTTCACTTCATGATTTTCAACACTCCCCTTGAAGTGAGAAGTGGTGATCAAACCTAGCAAACCTCATAGCCGCTGAAATGGCTCCTTCGACAATGGCTTCGTGAAGATGCCAGCAAGGTTATTTTCACTCCAAACATGCCCAACCATAACAGATCCATCCAACACCTTCTCCCTTATGATGTGGTGCTCGATCTCTATATGCTTCGTCCTTGCATGACAAACTGGATTGTTCACCAGTTTGAGAGCACTTTCATTGTCACCTCGGAGCAGAGTTGGACCTTGCACTTCCTCATGGATGTCCTCAACTAGTCTCCTTAGCCAAATGGCTTCTCGAGCAGACAAAGCCAAAGCCTTGTACTCTGCTTTCGTAGTCGAGACGGACACCGAGTCCTGCTTCTTGCTACACCACGAGATGCTAGCTGATCCACAAGTGAAAACATAACCCGAAGTTGATCGTCGATCATCTGAGTTACCACCATAATCAGCATCCGTGTATCCTAGCAAAGAAAAGTTTGTGCCCCTCCTATAAAGGAGCCCCATATCAGAAGTAGACTTGACATACTTCAAGATGTTCTTTGCCGCTACAAGATGAGACTTCCTTGGCTCTGCCATATACCGACTTACTCAGCCAACAGCGTAAGCAATGTTTGGCCTTGTAATCGTTAGGTAGATCAAGCTTCCCACTAGAGCTCTGAACACCAAGGGATCATGAAGAATCCTTCCTTCATCTCATCGAAGCTTCAGCCCATGATCCAGAGGAGTAGAGCAACTCTTCCCATTCTTCATGCTGAATCGATTCACAATGCGATCCGCATATCCTTTCTGGCAAATGAGTATCCCGCTCTCCTTCCTCTCCACTTCGAGACCAAGAAAGTGGTGAAGCTCTCTCAAGTCTTTCATCTCAAAGCGAATAGCTAGCTCAGCCCTGAGCCTAGCTTCCTCCTCCTCTGAATTCCCTATGATGATCATATCATCAATATACAGCAGGACCAAGACTTGAAGCTCCCCCTTCTTCTTGATGAACAAGCTTGAATCTGAGTTGGAAGCAAGGTATCTGCAGAATTGGAGGTATTCTGCTATCTTCCCATACCAAGCTCTTGGAGCCTACTTCAACTCATAGAGAGACTTTCTGAGCTTGCAGACATAGTCCGGATGAACTTCAGAAACAAAACCAAGCGGCTGATCCATGAAGATGTCCTTATCATTCTCTCCATAAAGAAAGACATTCTTTACGTCAAGCTGTCGTAACTTCCATCCTTGGCAAGCACCCTAGGCGATCACGACCTGAACCGAAGTCATCTTTGCAACTGGACTAAATGTCTCCTCATAGTACTCTTCATACTATTGTGAGAATCCTCGAGCAACAAGGCGAGCCTTGTATCTTTCGATGCTCCCATCAGCCTTCTTCTTCCACTTGTACACCCACTTGCAAGTCACTAGAGTAATGCCATCAACCTTGTGCACAAGGTCTCAGGTTTCATTTTTCTTGAGAGCAGTAATTTCCTCTTTCATGGCATCTTCCCACTCCTTGACTCCAGTGGCCTCATGAATTTTACAGGCTCTCGCTCATCCGGAGGACCTGCAAAGAAGCAGGAGCCAAAGCTCACTGCATTCCCATCACAGTATCGAGCTGGTGGCTTGATAGTACTCTTTGATCTCTAAATGGTCTGCTCCTTGCTCACCACCTCCGTTGCTTCTTCAGGCTCAGCTCCATTGCTGGGCAAATTTTGAGCAATGCTCCCCATGATTCCTGAGCCAGAAGCCTCTGCCTTAGAGCTTGAAGCAACAGGAGCTACTGGTGAAACAACAATGTCCTCTTGAAGGACTTCAGCAACCACCTTCTGCTCTTCATCAACCTTGCTCTCTGATAGATCAACCGAGCCTCCTTCATACGATGTCAGTTCATTAAGGACCACATCTCTTGATACAACAAACTTCTTAGTCGCAGGATTCATGCATTTACATCCCTTCTTCCGCTCATCATATCTTACAAAGACAAGCTTCCTTGCCTTTGCATCAAGCTTTGTCCTTGAAGCATCCGTGACATGCACATAGCAAGTTGATCCAAATACCCAAAGGTGTTCCACGCTTGGCTTCTCCTTCAGCAACATCTCGAAAGGAGACTTCTTATTGATCGGACTCAGAGACATCTGATTGATGATATAGGTTACGCAAGCCATTCCTTCCACCCAAAAGGACCTGGGAATGTCTTTTGCATGAAGCAAGCACTTGCAGGTTTCCATCAGATGATGGATCTTCCGCTCCGCTACTCTGTTTTGTTGTGGAGTATGAGCACAAGTAAGCTCTCTCTGGATCCCGTGCTTCCTGCAGAAGTTAGAGAATTAGGAAGAGACAAACTCACCACCGTTGTCTGATCTGAACTTCTTGATTCGCAGGCCAAGCCAGCCCTCCACCAGCTCCTTGAACTCCATAGACAGTTGGAAAGATGCCGACTCTTCCTTCATGAAATACACCCAAGTGTATCTTGAGTAATCATCAATCAATACAAGCATGTATCTGCTGCCTCCAAGACTAGCAGTGGCAGTTGGCCCCATCAAGTCACCATGGATACACTTCAATGGTCTCTTACTCCTCGTTTGTGACTTATCAAATGGAAGGCGATGAGCCTTACCGTATTGACATCCTGCGCAAACGTGACCATCGCCAAAGGATGAAAGCTTAAGCAAGCCTTTCACAAGGCTCCTGTTTGCCACAGCTTTCAGCTTATCCATCCCTACATGTCCCAGCCTCTCATGCCAAATAGCAGCGCTATCGTTTGCCCTCATCCGATCAACATAGGAGTTGGTTGTAAGAACAAACAAGTTCTTTACTCTCCTCCCAACGTGAGCAACATCAGTCTTTATCGCGGATACGTTGTGATGAAACTTCACTTCTATTGGCCCAAACAGAACGTAATAACCAGTGTCTATCACATTGGTCACAGAGAAGAGGTTCTTCTTCATGTCCGATACATGATACACACTCCTTAACGTGAGTGGCCCCTTATCACTACTCAAGGACACAACCCCATCCTTCTCTACTGCATAAACAATATTATCAGCAGTAATGATAGCTTCATTACCTGAGTAAGTTTGCATCGAGGAGAAGTTTGACTTGCCTCCAGTGAGGTGATGACCACACCCGGAATCCACGATCCAATCGTCTTCAAAGTCGATGGCGGACAAAGCACAGACACAAGTGCCCGTCATGAAAGCTCCACCCCAGACAGCTTCCTCAATACTAGAGCAAGCTTCCTCCTTGTCAGCAGCATGTCTAGGCTGCAGCTTGACCTTGCAGTCACGCTTGAATTGACCCGGCTGATGGCACATGTAGCACTTCAAATTCTTCTTCCAATTCTTCTTAGGAACAGCGCTCCTCTCTCACTGATAAGAGGTTGAAGGCTCATTTTCAACAACGGTCTTCTTCTTCTTCTCTTCCCATCTCTTCTTCTTCTTGTATATGAAGAGCGCTTCACTACCTTCCTCAGAAACAGTGACTCCAACCATCTATCTTGCCAAGCTTTCCTACGAAGCAAGCAGGTTCTCAAGTTCCAGCAGAGATGGCTGAGTAGCCCAGCCTTGAATAGAGGTAACAAAGGCCACATACGCCTTCCACAAACCGCAGATTATGTGTCTTTTCATCTTAGCCTCAGAGATTGGCTCATCAGCATCAAGCGCAGATAACTCAGCATACAGACTCTTCATCTTTAGAAAGAACTTAGAGATGGTTAGGTCTCCTTGAGTTGTCCTAGCCAACTCATTCTCTAGGAACTGTAGTCTGCCCACATTCTTCCTGTTGAACAACTCATTAATGGTTGTCCAAATATCAACAGCTGACTCACAACCAATGATGTGATCAAACAGCTCCAGTGAGACAGCCCTCTTGAGGATAAACTCTGAATTTGCATTTGTTTCCCTCCAGACCCTCACTTGCTAAGCAGTCCCAAACACAGCTGTAACTTCCTGCCTGTCGTCACCACTAACAACCTCCCATAGCTCCTCGCCCAGAAGATAACTCTTCATGCACGACTTCCACTTTTTAAAGTTAGTCGGTGTTAAGAGTTCAATACCCAGACCTCTTGCGTAACTTACTACCATTGCAACAACCTTGGTTAAGCTTTCAGAAGCACAAAGCACGATACAAATTGATCACCGCTCAAGCAACTGAACCTTCCTCTGATACCATGTTGAATTTTCTCAAGATGATTAGCGAGATATTCTGACGCCAGATTAATATTCTCAGAGCTATCAAGATCACACCTTGATTAAGCGGAACTAGGAAAGCAAGCTCAAACACCAATTGCAAGTAGAAGGAACAAGCAGATCATATATATAATAACTTTTTTACAGGGCGAGTTATACGTGGCGAGACATGATTTCGCCAGTACACAAGGAAAAAACAGAAAGAAAAAAATCAATCCGGGCAGACAGAACTGGAGACTATCGAGACCGCCCAGTCCACCGAAGTCGCCGAGACTGCCCGAACTGCTGCTAGAAGACGAATAGAACACGGAGTCCGCCGAGACCGCGAGGTCGCGCGGACACACCGTTATTCGCTGACTGCTGCAAGCTACTGCCGAACTGAATAACATACCACCTAACCGCCTGAGTCCAGTGGACAGGTTATTGAACTTGGAAAAATTTAAGCATAGAAAACTGACAAGATGCAGAAGCGACCTGCTGAGATCTCCGATTGAAAACACAAACTTCACTGATCCTGACCGAAGTCAAAGCCAAACTCCTGGCTCTACAATGCTAGCCGTGCAACCTTCAAACAGCAACCAGTTAACTCTGATTAAACGACGCGGACAAGCAAACCGATGCCGCCCCACTTAACCAAGTCTCAACTTACTATTCCCTCAGTTACTGTAGACGTGCCTGTGGGGTCTATTTATAGGCGGGGTGAGCAGTGTGGTCACCGCCCTAAATAATAGAGTCACCATCCCAGCTCACAGCTAGCAAAGCCCAGTCCGCCAAGTCCGCGAGAACGTAGCCGGACTTCAAACAACCCGCCAGGAATCATTGCAAGGTGTCCACCACCAGGCGGACTCCGCCGCAGTCCGCACACACTATGCGGACAGGGCAACAGCCCGTAGAGCCCGCAACACAGCACCAGTCCGCCACACTACAACACGGACAGCCATAGCCCATACTACATCAGTCCGCACGCCATAAGCGGACATGGAGACAGTCTGCAAAACTATAGAGCAACGCCTCAGCCCGCCACATGAGTCCATGACCAACAGGAAAACCGTCCGGTCAACAGCGGACTCCGCGGATACTGCGGATACCCTGGACTTGCCACAGAGTGTGACCAAGTCCAGCAAACCACCAAGAGTCCGGTGCGCGCTCGGCGGACAAGGCCCCAGTCCGCCAGCTCCCAAGACAGATCGACAACGCCATGCTCAGTCCGCCACATGAATGCGGCTAACACTCCCAGCAACACTGGAGAACTCGTTAAGGACCAACGCCGATCTCCAAAGACAGTCCGCAATAGCGAACTCCACGGACGCTAACCAAGTCCGCCACACTCCGCGGACTTATCCTCCAATCTGTGTGGTTACTCCATTATCGGCCTATTTGCAGTACCACAGGCCGAGCTGAGCACCGCCACCAGACCGCCAGAGATAGGCCGCGCAGGCCGCTCCACTAGAACAGCCAAGCCACCAAGACCAACCTGGCCACTCCACCCAGGCCGCAACATCAGTCCGCCCAGGCCGCGTACTCAGACCGCTCAGACCGCACTGTCTGCCCCCATCACCTACTTTCACTTCATGATTTTCAACAAATACTCCTTATAAGGGAGGCGAATATTTCCAAAATGGGAGGTGAATACTCCTCGTAGGGGAGGCAAATCCTACTCATGGGGGAAGTGAATACTCCCCATAAGGGACAAGAATACTCCTCCAAGGGGTAGAGACTACTCCCCATAAGGGATGCGAATACTCCCATAGGGGGAGCCGAATACTCCTTATAAGGGAGGCCCGGAGCATCCATCTTGTAGGTTGTAACTCCATATAGGCGAGTACTCCTTTCACTTTAGAGAATTTTGTTGACATCCAACTTGTTGAGAAACATCAGGAATGGTAGAAAAAATGTGCAAATGTATTTATAATTTACATGCAATAAATCCTCATAAACATTCTACTAAGAATATTAACAGGTTATACCTACTTAAGCATGATTTATTTATTTAATTTAAAATTTATTTAATGTTCTTAATTCCTTTTAAAAAATTAAATAATGGTTTTAATCTTTGTTTTTTATAATGGGGACTTGAATTCAATTCTATAATCGACTTTTTTGCAAGATTATAAATTGGGTTACACTGGAGAAGGGGAGCCACCTAAGTACTGTGGTGCGGAGCACGAGGGTTTCACCGGGCAAGAGTGCTAGCACAGTTATAAATTTTATGTTTGATATGTCTAAAATTTATTTTTATGTTTTAGGATAAAAATTTAAGTTGCCAATAAAATCTCTGGACGGCTAAGATCATGCAACATTTAGGCTTCGTTTGTTCGGGCGCTTTCGCCGGGCGTTTCCCGCAAACGCCGCCCGGATAGCGGGTTACCAAATGGCCTCGACGGGCGTTTGCGGCGTCTCCTCCCGCAGCAAGGAGGAAAAGTCGCCATCTTTCTCCGTTTCGATCCCCACCTATCCCCCCTTTTGATCCCAGCTTCACCACCCGCCGTCTCTGCCCGCCACCGCCACGCCAAATAAACCCTTAATGTAGATCATTGATTGGGTACCGGTTCCCTGATCAACGACTAGGAGTAGGGATCACTGATCGACAACTGGGAGTAGCGATCACCGATCGACAACCGGGAGTAGCGATCGTCGATCTACCACCGGGAGTAGCTGTGTTCGATCAAGAACCTAGGGCTTGCCAGTCGGCGATCGCCGATCCCAAAATGCCGGTTGGGAGTAACGATCGCTGCTCGCCAACCGGAAGTCGCTCTGTGCGGGAACCTGAGACTTGGCTGTGGGCGCTCGTTGATCGGATAGCGCCCGCCCAACGCTAACTTGGATGAGTAATCGCCGATCTAGAAGAAGAAGGCATCTCAGCACGAATGGAAAGGCAAAAAGGCAATTCAAGACACAAAAACCCTCCTGCCGCTCGCAGCCACCAAGCACAATATTGCAGTCCCTCGGCATAATTGCCCTCCGGAGACTGCAAGCAGCAGGAGTGTCATCGCACCATGACATTGTCACGTGCACACGTGTGGTTCCTCACAGTACTGTCGCTTGTAAATAATATGATAAAATATGGATTACCTTGCATTGGCATTGAACTGTCCAAATAGAGCTGTCAAACATTGCATGTGAGCCATATCCTGCATAGTCTGCATTGATGGACCACCCAAGAAAATAATTCATATTGATCTAATTTTAATTATTAAATTTCAGTCCATAATTGAGATGTGCGTTTCCCTTTTTTTTAACAAGACCACATGCAGCTTTGGCTCAGTCCAAGAAATTAAAAGCGTGTCGGGCAGACCAGCCGGGTCACGACTGATCGAGACGGACATGTCCAATAATCCGAGAATCACATAGACCCTCTGATTAAGCAGCATAAAAACTGTAATTTTCATGGTCTACAATTTGAAAATTTTCTTCAAACACACTTTGGGCATTAAGCAAGCATCTCATCTTCTAGCAAGCAGTTCATTTTGATTGATATTTCATTCCTCTTCTTTGAATAGAGAGGCGCAACAAAAACTAACAAGTTAAGCTCTGCAACTGGTCATGCAGTTTTTTTGCTCTGCGAAAATAACTTGTTGATTCAAAATGTTTGCATTCTATGTAATTAGAGGTGAAATTGGTGCGGTTTGAGCCCAATTAAAACCGTATCAAATGGGGTTGTTTTTGGACTGAACAAAACTGTTGTGAAATTGGGACCGGATCCGCGACTACGGTGGTTCGCCGCGGATCTAGCAACGGAAGCTAATCTGAGCAATACTATGATAAACGAAATTTAAATCCAAAACCAAGCACAACCAGACAACAAAAATAATTACGTGGTTCGCAGTTGGGACTCCTACTCCACGGGGAGAGCGCGCCAGAAAGATCCACTAAAACTGATGAGGTTACACAGATACAACCAGAGACCAAACAGATACGGTCGAACAACAAAGGAAAACCAAAGAACCCAAAACTTGAAGAACCGATATCGCCGGGCGGTATCGATGTCGCCGGCGACAACTCCTGTTCTTCTTCCCCGATGGATCTGTCGTTCTTGCACCTGTTGTCGCCGCCTGGAGCTGTCTGCCGCCGCTGGACAGAGCCGCCTCCACCTGAATCCTCCTGCTACTGCCGCCTCCTGGAGCTGCCTGCCGCCGCTGGACAAAGCCGCCTCCGCCTGAGTTGAGCCCGATGCGCCGCCTCCGCCGCAGCACGCCTGCTGCCGCCGCCGCCGCCGCGCCTGGTCTGAACTGGAGTTGTCGCCGCCGCCGCCGCCTGAACACCTCTCGATGCCGCCTGGAGATCGCCGCTGCAACACGCCTGTCGCCGCCTCTGATCCTCCTGCACTGCGAGGTCCGCTCGCCGCCGCCGCCGCTGGAAACCGCCTCCACAGAACCTGCTCTCACACTCCTCGCTGGTGGCCGAAAATAAGCTGGATTCCTCTCTAATTCTTGCTTGAATGAAATGGCAAGGACGAGCTCCTATTTATAGGATCAAGATCAAATATCAAATTAGGAAGATGATCTCCTATTTAGGAGATTGCCTCATTTTTCCTCATAAAGATATTCCAAATATAGGACTCCTCCAAAATTAGGAATTATAGAGGCACACGGATTGATGAGGTGTCATAATCCTATAATTAAATATCCTCTTATTAATGATCTTCCTAAATAATATTCCTAAATAGGTTTAGCCTGGATTAGGAATTGTGGTCTCCCACGGATCGATGACGTGTCGCGATCTCGACGATCTGGTCACGTGGATCGCGGAGGTGTCATAATCTCAACAATCTCCACCTTGACGCCTCACGCGATGAACACCACCACGAACTCCACCTCGAAGCCTAACAAACGTATCTGAACCTCCAACCTGGATCTCCCCTACTGGCGACTACAAGCCCCCTCTCCCTGGGGCCCTCACGATCAACATGCATCAGTCTGAGTCAAGTCAAGACCGCTCTTGAACTTGACTTCTCTCACTGATTTCTCTCGCATGCTCGTAACATTTTCCTCCGTAGATATCTCCCGCAACTCCACGCCTCCACCTCCAGTGAACTCCCTCGACTCCTGATGGCGCACACCACTGTGCAGCTCCACCTTCTTCTGAGTAAACCTGAGTTTCTTGGTGGGACTCCTGAGCCAGATGGCTCCCTTTGCGGAGCCTGGGTACTCCTGAGATGACTCTCTACCCGTCTCCTCTACGGCTGCGAAGATTCTACCTCCGCCAAGGTCCTCTCTCCGAGCACACGCCCTAGCCACGAATCCTGCCCCGCTCCTCCGCTGGTCCTTCCTAGCCTTTCCCTGAGAACGATCTCTGTTCTCTAAAGCTCTATCGAAGGAACCGCGATCTGAGGAGATCGCCTGAAATGCATACGCTACTGTATCCTGAAGCTCGAGAGACGGTCTGACCTCTCTCCTCGCATCTCCCTTGGCAATCGTGGTGCCAATCAGTCTATAAAGTGATCCAGAACGCTCTCCTCTCAAGACTGTCTGTGTGCCTCTCCTGACCTCCAAATACCCGCTGCTACTTGTATAAGAATACCCGGCAGCCTCCAGAGTGCCTAGAGAAAGCAAGCTCTTCCTCAACTCGGGCACATACCGAACGTCAGTGAGGGTCCTAACCACTCCATCGAACATCCTAATCCTGATGCTCCCGACTTCAGATATCTCGCACTCTGACCGGTTCCCCATCCGAACACGACCACCTCCACAGTGCCTAATACTGGAGAGCCATTCAATGTTCGGGCACATGTGGAACGAACATCCTGTGTCCATGATCCAGGAATCTGTGGTCCCAAGACTGGGTGAAACATGAAGAACGTCAGCGTCGTTCTCATCCTCGGATGCCACCGCAGCCTGATGTGGCTCATGCGTCTGTTCTCTAAACTTCCTTTTCGGGCACTCATTCTTCTAGTGCCCCTCCTCCTTGCAGTAGTGGCATTTTGTATTTCTGCCCCCGGACTTAAACCTAAGTCGGTCTTCCTCCTTCCCTTTTCCTCTCGATCTACCCCGGGTGGGGTCCTTGCTCTTCACGAATAGGCCCTCGTCGGCTCTAGGGCTCGACTTGCTTCTCGTTTCGTTCGAGAGCAGCGTTGTCATCACTTCTTCCATCTTCAGGGTGTCCTTCCCATACAGGATCGTGGTGACCAGATGATCGAAGGACTTCGGCAATGAAGACAACAGGAGAAGAGCCTGGTCTTCCTCCTCGACCTTAATGTCCATACTACGCAACTGAGAGATAAGTTTATTAAACGCATTCATGTGATCAAGAAGCGGAGTGATGTCCGACATCCTCAAGCTGTAAAGTTGTTTCTTTACGTACAGCTTATTCGTGAGGGATTTTGACATATAAAGCTCCTCCAACTTCTTCCACAGATCCGCTGTAGTCTCAGCATCGACTACATTATACATAACCTCATCGGCCAAGCACAACTGGATTGTGCTGATGGCCTTCAGATCTAGCTCATCCCACTCGTCGTCCTTCTTCCCAGACTTCTCCTTTCTGAGGAGAGCCTTATGAAGACCTTGCTGGACGAGCACCGCTTTGGCCCGTTTCTGCCACAGACCAAAGTCAATTTTGCCGTCATACTTGGGGACTTCAAATTTCGTTGTCATTATTGCTCACCGAGGTCCGAAGGGTCGAACCTCGCTTTGATACCAATTGTTGTGAAATTGGGACCGGATCCGCGACTACGGTGGTTCGCCGCGGATCTAGCAACGGAAGCTAATCTGAGCAATACTATGATAAACGAAATTTAAATCCAAAACCAAGCACAACCAGACGACAAAAATAATTACGTGGTTCGGAGTTGGGACTCCTACTCCACGGGGAGAGCGCGCCAGAAAGATCCACTAAAACTGATGAGGTTACACAGATACAACCAGAGACCAAACAGATACGGTCGAACAACAAAGGAAAACCAAAGAACCCAAAACTTGAAGAACCGATATCGCCGGGCGGTATCGATGTCGCCGGGCGACAACTCCTGTTCTTCTTCCCCGATGGATCTGTCGTTCCTGCACCTGTTGTCGCCGCCTGGAGCTGTCTGCCGCCGCTGGACAGAGCCGCCTCCACCTGAATCCTCCTGCTACTGCCGCCTCCTGGAGCTGCCTGCCGCCGCTGGACAAAGCCGCCTCCGCCTGAGTTGAGCCCGATGCGCCGCCTCCGCCGCAGCACGCCTGCTGCCGCCGCCGCGCCTGGTCTGAACTGGAGTTGTCGCCGCCGCCGCCGCCTGAACACCTCTCGATGCCGCCTGGAGATCGCCGCTGCAACACGCCTGTCGCCGCCTCTGATCCTCCTGCACTGCGAGGTCCGCTCGCCGCCGCCGCCGCCGCCGCTGGAAACCGCCTCCACAGAACCTGCTCTCACACTCCTCGCTGGTGGCCGAAAATAAGCTGAATTCCTCTCTAATTCTTGCTTGAATGAAATGGCAAGGGCGAGCTCCTATTTATAAGATCAAGATCAAATATCAAATTAGGAAGATGATCTCCTATTTAGGAGATTGCCTCATTTTTCCTCATAAAGATATTCCAAATATAGGACTCCTCCAAAATTAGGAATTATAGAGGCACACGGATTGATGAGGTGTCATAATCCTATAATTAAATATCCTCTTATTAATGATCTTCCTAAATAATATTCCTAAATAGGTTTAGCCTGGATTAAGAATTGTGGTCTCCCACGGATCGATGACGTGTCGCGATCTCGACGATCCGGTCACGTGGATCGCGGAGGTGTCATAATCTCAACACAAAACCGCACCGCCCCAAAATCGTGCAATGTAGCTTAACACAAATTGGTGTCGTTTAAAGTCGGTTTTTGCTGTGCAATTTCAATTTTTGTACAGTTATAAAAAACATATTAAAAATGCGATCAAATGTAAGAAGAAAATGTGACCCAGTTGTAAGAAAATGCTATCAAATGTTGAAGAAAAGACGAGAAGAATTGGCATTGATAAATCAAAGAGCAAAAATTGATCGCAACAAATTTACTAGAAGAACAAAATCATTATCCCATGATTGAGAAAAACACATGCCTATCAAGTGATCAACTATCCAACCATTATAAATTCAATATCTAGAATAACCCTGGATTCAGCAGAGAATACAAGATTAAGGTGGCGTTTGGTTGGGCTTTTTGCCTACGGTGCGTTTGAAACGCACCTCTATTTTAGGCAAAAGCTCTGTTTGGCGTTGCTGTTTCAAGAACCGCCGGTTCTTAAACTCCGCGGCTTCCTATTGCTCACGAACCGCACCCTTTTCCTGCGTTCTGCCGCAACCTTTGTGTTCTGCCGCAACCCTAGAGCTCGAGCGGAGCGCGAAGAGGAGGAGATCTCGAGATCCTGACGACGGGCCGGCTTCTTCCCCGACGACGAGCCGATTTCTTCCCCGACGACGATCCGGTATCTTCCCCGACGACGAGCCGGCTTCTTCCCCGACACATCCGACGCTTTCTTCCCCGCCGACGAGCCGTCTTCTTCCCGACGACGACGACCGAAGCCCCTCCCGCACGACTCCAGAATTTTCTCCACCGACCGGAGCAGGTATACCCCTTCTCCTCCTTTTCAATTTTGGGTTTTTCATTTTTTTCCAGATTCGGGTTTCTTCTTCCATGTGCTTTCATGCTTGCAGATTTGGGTTCTTCAGTTTTTGTCCTTTGTATGTGTGTTGCAGATTATGGGTTGTATGTGGGTTGTGCTCTTTGTTGTGTGTGTGTGTTTCAGATTTTGTGTGTGTGTGCTTCCAGATTTTGTATGTGTTGTGTTTTATGTGTGTGTGTTTGTGTATGTGTATATGTGTTATGTGTGTGTGTATGTTATATGTGTGTGTGTGTGTGTGTGTGTGTGTGTTGTTATGTGTGTGTGTGTATGTTATATGAGTATGTGTGTGTGTGTTTGTGTGTGTGTGTTGTGTTGTATGTGTGTGTATGTGTTGTGTTTTATGTGTGTGTGTATGTTATGTGTGTGTGTGTATGTATGTTATATGTGTATGTGTGTGTGTGTATGTTATTTTGTGGGTGTTTGTGTATGTGTGTTGTGTCTGTGTGTGTGAAATATTTGTATGTGTGTGTGTGTGTTTGTGTGTGTGTTTGTGTGTGTGTTGTGTTGTATGTGTGTGTATGTGTGAAATATTTGTATGTGTGTGTGTGTGTATGTTATGTGTGTGTGTGTGTGTGCTTCCAGATTTTGTATGTGTTGTGTTTTATGTGTGTGTGTTTGTGTATGTGTATATGTGTTATGTGTGTGTGTATGTTATATGTGTGTGTGTGTGTGTGTGTGTGTTGTTATGTGTGTGTGTGTGTATGTTATATGAGTATGTGTGTGTGTGTTTGTGTGTGTGTGTTGTGTTGTATGTGTGTGTATGTGTTGTGTTTTATGTGTGTGTGTATGTTATGTGTGTGTGTGTGTGTATGTTATATGTGTATGTGTGTGTGTGTGTATGTTATTTTGTGGGTGTTTGTGTATGTGTGTTGTGTGTGTGTGTGTGAAATATTTGTATGTGTGTGTGTGTTTGTGTGTGTGTTGTGTTGTATGTGTGTGTATGTGTGAAATATTTGTATGTGTGTGTGTGTGTATGTTATGTGTGTGTGTGTGCTTCCAGATTTTGTATGTGTTGTGTTTTATGTGTGTGTGTTTGTGTATGTGTATATGTGTTATGTGTGTGTGTATGTTATATGTGTGTGTGTGTGTGTGTGTGTGTGTGTGTGTGTGTGTTGTTATGTGTGTGTGTGTATGTTATATGAGTATGTGTGTGTGTGTTTGTGTGTGTGTGTTGTGTTGTATGTGTGTGTATGTGTTGTGTTTTATGTGTGTGTGTGTATGTTATGTGTGTGTGTGTGTGTGTATGTTATATGTGTATGTGTGTGTGTATGTTATTTTGTGGGTGTTTGTGTATGTGTGTTGTGTGTGTGTGTGTGAAATATTTGTATGTGTGTGTGTGTTTGTGTGTGTGTTGTGTTGTATGTGTGTGTATGTGTGAAATATTTGTATGTGTGTGTGTGTGTGTGTGTATGTTATATGTGTATGTGTGTGTGTATGTTATTTTGTGGGTGTTTGTGTATATGTGTTTGTGTGTGTGTGAAATATTTGTATGTGTGTGTGTTTGTGTGTGTGTGTGTGTTTTCTTTGTGTGTATGTGTGTGTGTTTGTATGTGTGTGTGTGTGAAATATTTGTATGTGTGTTGTGTTATATGTGTTGTATGTGTGTGTATGTGTATGTGTGTGTGAATGTTCTATGTATGCGTATGTTTTCATTTAAAATTAACTTTTTTTATTTTGTAAAGATGGGAAAATCAAAAGATGGTGGTGTGGCCGCATTTTGGGACAATACAAATATCATGCTTTTCTGTGACATATGTATTAAGGAGATTGAACTTGGGAATCGACCAACGACACATTTTAATAAAGAAGGTTGGAACAACGTTATGAAGAATTTTGAGGAGCTTACCACAAAACAGTACGACAAAGTCCAATTAAAAAATAAATGGGATCATTTGAAGAAGGAGTGGAAATTATGGACGGAGTTAAAACGTGGTGACACTGGTTTGGGTTGGAATGCTTCAAGGAAAACTATAGACGCTTCGGACGAGTGGTGGGACGGAAGATTGAAGGTACTCATTTTCCATAACTGCTTTGTTTATCATTTTTTTATAGTAACAGTAGCTAACTTGAAATATTTATATTTCGTAGGTTGTCCCGGCGGCCAAAAAATTTCGTTACTTAGGAATACATCCAGACCTGGAGGAGAAATTACATATGATGTTCAGCTCTGTTGTCGCCACAGGACATCATGCGTGCACCCCGAGCACCATTAACGAGATCCCCGAGTCAGTTGACGAAAGAGGAATGTCAGAGGGTGAGCCGGAGGACATTGACGTCATTGGTGATCCAGCGACACGGGATAACACAGCTACGTCAGCACCTGTCAAGACGCGAAAAAAAGGGAAAAACAATGTTATTACTTCCGTGTTAGAAGACTTGGCGGAGTCTTCTAAAGCCATTAGTCGATGCATCCGGGAGGCTCCAAAAAAAACAACTTCCGAGTTTAGCATCCGCCAGGCAATAGACAAATTGGCTACGTACCAGGAAGTACAGTCTGATGAAGAGTTCCATGATTTTGCAATCACGTATTTCATGGACAAAAATCATAGGGAGACCTTTTTGTGCTTACCAGAAGGGCTGAACGTAAAGTGGCTACGTAAACGCTTCCTCCGTGGGGGGTAGTGGAGATCTTTGTGTTCTCTTCTGATATATTTCCCGCCATCAGATTATGTTTTGTTTTTTATGTTGTAGTGGACACTATTATAGCTTTGGACAAAATTATGTTTATGATGTGTGGTTTTTTGATAAATGATGTTGACATTATTATGCTTATGATGTTGTCAAGTTTATTTCTCACAGTAAGTGTTGATAATTTATTTCTCATACAGAATATGTCTAGCGATGAATCTGAAAATTCGACTGAAGGGCAGGAGATTACAAGAAGAAATTATGTGCTTGCCCATCATCAAAATGTGGTTTCAGCTGTATCTTTGGTGACCGAGTATACTTCCATGATGCTTTGTCCGGTACCACGCATGACTTCAAAGCAAACAGGCGATAAATGGGTGGTAGAGCTACTATGCGGGTCACGGGTGAGGTTTCATGACTCTTTCATGATGAGTCAAGAAATTTTTATGGACTTACTGCATGCTCTGGAAGAGAAGTGTGGATTTCGAGGAACAAGAAGGACTGCTTCCCGGGAAATCCTGGCGCTGACAATATACGTATTATCGCATAATGAATCAATGAGAAAAACAATTGAGCGCTTTCAGCATTCAACGGAGACAGCTAGCCGATTTTTTTCTCGAGGTCTTCGTGCTTTGCTGATGTTAGCGAAAGAAGTGATTCAGCCATCAGATAGATCTTTTAGCAGTACTCCCCAGAGATTATGTATGACAGACGTTACATGCCATTTTTTAAAGATTGCATCGGAGCAATTGATGGGACACATGTTCACGCGTGCATACCAGTTGGAAGTCAGGTACCTTATATTGGGAGATGTGGCAGTCCAACCCAAAATGTCATGGTTGCTTGTGATTTCAATATGTGCTTCACTTTCGTTATGCCGGGTTGGGAGGGATCAGCGCACGATAGCCGTATTTTCAATTTTGCGATAAGTGATCCACGATACACCTTCCCGCATCCACCTCTAGGTAACTATGTAAAATTTTGTTATATTATATATAAAAGAATTGTCCCTAAATATTATTAAATAATTTCCAGGAAAATATTACTTGGTAGATTCTGGTTATCCTCTGCAAAGAGGATACCTGAAACCGTATCAAGATACGCGCTATCATCTGCCAGACTTTGCTCGTGGTGGTCGTCGAGCCGAAGGAGACCGAGAGATTTTCAATCACACACACTCATCACTAAGAAGTGTGATAGAACGATTTTTTGGTGTTTGGAAAAAGAAATGGGCCATACTACGGGACATGCCAAGCTATCGTTTTGACAAGCAAGTAGCTATTGTGATTGTCACTATGTGTTTACATAATTTCATTCGTCGGCATCCATCGCGTGTGGACATTGATTTTAGTGAGTCTGAATAAAGGGTTCAAGACCATGGGCTCTCCTCACAAGTTCCACAAGAGACATGTACTGACACTGCAGGCGGTGTAGAGGAGATGATTGCGCTACGTAATAGTATTGCGAATCAGCTGTATGAATCAAGAGCGTAAAGTGTAAAACATTGTATCAATGAACCTTAGTTTTGTGGTGTGAATGAAAGTTTGTTTAGTATTGTGTTATGTCACTTTCATACATGAAAATTTTTTTTTTGGTAAAAACTCCGTTTTGAATCCAAACAACTTTTCGGAAACTCCGTTTTGTAAACTCTGTTTCACCCAAACAGTTTTTTAACAAAACTCTGTTTTCCAGAATCAGCACTTTTTCAATCAGCAACAGCTCATCAGCAGCTTTCCATCAGCAACAGCCCAACCAAACAGAGCCGACCAATAATCAAAAATCGAATAGTGGTGCACTCATACGATTTTTCAATAATCAAAACCGCATCACAATCAAATCGTCCAATGCAGTTAAAAATCGATTGCAATGTGGTGTTGCAATCTTTGGCCTTTTCAATTTTTAATTGTCATGCTTATACCTGACTTCGTGTTGGCATTGAATCAATTGAGATTCCATAAATAATATTCAATTATTTAAGGGTATTTATATTGGCAGTCCGACTTTGGATATAGACAGTCTGGTAAAACAATAAAAAACACACATGATATGACAGCTAATAGCAGCTCAAAAACAAAGTTCGCCCAAAAACAAACTGCACCAATATTTTGGAAATGTCTACTATATGATATTTTTAGAAAAAGTGTTCAGCATGAAAGTTGTAGATCTAATCTAGGTCTACAACTTTTATGTTGAACACTTTTTCTAAAAATATCATATAGTAGACTTATTTTCAAAAGACGCAGAACCCAAGCGGAACTATGCGGTTCGCAATAGTTCCATCCGGTGTCGCGCCTATTGAAAATAGGTCTACTATATAACATTTTTTGAAAAAAGTGTTCGACATGAAAGTTGTAGTTCTCATCGGTGCCCTACAACTTTCATGTTGAACACTTTTTCTAAAAATGTAATATAGTATATGTATTTTCAAAAGACAAGTGAAACCCATATTTAGCTAATTCCGGTGATGGCACCGACCCGGTTCCACTCGACGACGCGCCGCGCGGCTATGACCATCGCCCTAACACGAGGAAACCTTACCGCGACTTGAGCTGCGAAAAAATTACTTAGTTTGCATGTTAATTTGTTAGAACATTTTATGCGTATTTTACTTTACTCGTTGGCGCCCGATCGACCAAAATGTTAGGGGGTCATGGGTTGACTTTTTATTTCTTGCATTTTATTTTTAGACAAATATTGGATGGTTAGGATTAGATCATGTATTTTGTGTGATGAGGAGTGCTCCTCTTGTGGACTATAAATACTCCTAATTTTGGCCTAAAGCCCTAATTAAAAGTTTTGACAAAAATGGGAAATCCCATCTTCTTCTCCCGTGATAGGAGCCAACCGCCGGCCCTAAGCCGCGACGACCCCATCGGTACGACACCGATCGGCCGCTCTTCCGCCGGCACGACACCAGCCCCATATCTCATCCTCCGGCGAGCACCGGCGACACCACCACTCCCGCACGGCCGCACCTCCAGCTCCAGCGCCTCCGTCGACCTAGCCGGTCTTCCTCCATTTGGCGCCGGCGACGGACGGGATCCCCACCAGAGCAAGCCAGTGACCAACCCAAGGTGTCGCCTGGCAACACCGAGAACATCTCGGTTGGATAACAACGTTCCTCCACTCCCCCTTGTGTGATTCATCTAGTTTTTTTGTGTTGTTCTTGTGGTGGTAATTGGTATTGTGTGTTATCGGACAACGTAAAACAAATCAAAGCAAGTTCCGCTCGGCGCCGCGTCCTCGTTCAATTGATCGGAGAGGAAACGCCCGTGGTTGAGATTTTTTTTGTTGGGACTTTTCCTCACCCGGAAGAATCTCCTCGCTTAAACGTTGTGCCCGCGAGTTCGCCACAAAAACATTGGTATTTGCTTATGTGGGTGAGGTTTCGTAGGCGGTTCAATTGAGTGCATGCTAAGTGTTGTTCTCAAACTTTCTTGTGTGTGTGTGTTGGAATCGTGGACGACCCTAGGGTTTATTTAGCTTAATTGCGCCATTCCCGGATTTATTCTGCCGTATTTCTTTAATCGTCCGAGCCGGGTAGGTCTTTTTCGCTTGATCGAACATTGACTTTATAGCCCTTGGGAGATCTAAAGAGGCCTAGCGAACCTTCGTATTGCTAGATGGTTTTATTTTCTTGTTGTCCATTATAGATTGTCGGTGTACTTTTCGTGTGCTACATCAATTTGGTATCAGAATTCGGCGCAAGTGATTTCTTAATCCTTGTCGGTCCTCCCGTGTACATGTTTATGCACACACTCTCTGGGAACGAGTATCCCCCACTCTCATTCGCGTCCAATAATATGGGCGACAATCCAGATAATCGTGAGGTTACGCAAGCGCAACTAGCGGCCATTCAATGTGATCTCACCAATCAAATCGCTCAACTCACCGCGGCCTTCACCACCTTAACACAAACGATCCAAAATGGCTTTCCACCGCAACACCAACCTCATAACCCTCCACGTAATCCTCCACCGCGCTAACAACGTCCACACAATGACCTTGGCGACGACGATCACAATGGTGCTTGACACAATGACCTCACCCGCAAAATAAAAATCGATGCCCCAACATTTGACGGTTACGGCGACCCCACCAAATTTAACGATTGGCTCATGAAAATTGAATGCTATTTTGAGTGACATAATTTGGATGACCACCAAAAGGTAGTCGTCGCTCGTATGAAATTAGAAGAGCGTGTCCAAGTTTTTTGGCTAAATGAAGAGCGTCGTGTCGGTAGTATTCCACACACATGGCCTCAAATGCGCAACATCCTCACTAATCACTTTGTCCCCGCCTACCACCGAACAAATATGTTCGACGAAATCACCTCTTTACGTCAGGGCACTAAATCGGTGAGTGGGTACATGGGCGAGTTAAATGAGTTAATGATCCGTTGTGATATTCAAGAGATGCCCGAGCTTACTGTGTCACGATTCCGTAAGGGTCTTCGCCCAAAAATTCAAAGTCAAATCTGGTGTTATGATCACCATGATCTAAGCTCTGCGATGAATACGGCCCTTGACATCGAAAAGCATCTTTCGGTGAACACAACTTCATGCACATCTTCCTCCAAAACCTTCTTCCACTCCAAAACGTCTTCCACACACCCTCCTAACTCACGTGGGAAAACAATTGTAGGTGATACCTCCAAATCCGTTATAATCATCGCTCGGAAAGCAAATGACCCAACAGGAGACCGCATCCCTATATGTAAAACTAACAAGGCCAACATCACGTGTTACGCTTGTAACCAACCCTGTCACTATGCGGTTGAATGTCCTACATGCAAAAAGTTGATGACATTAATTGAACCCACGTCGGATGACGATGATCTCGTCTACGAGGAACATAGTGACCTTGAGGAGCCCGACATTCCTAGTGATATGGAAGATGATTATGCCTCCACAACCTCTCGGTCATGCATTGCATCTTGACTACCCCACGTAGTAGCCATGAGTGGAAGCGCTCTAGTATCTTTTCCTTGTATTTTAGGATCGGGGAGAAGTCTTGCAAACTCATCATTGATAGTGGGAGTTGCATGAACGTGGTTTCTGAAGCTGCGGTTCTCCGCATGAAACACACCCCCGAATCACACTCCACTCCTTACCAGGTCGCTTGGGTCAATAAGACCTCTATTCAAGTTACCAAACGTTTCCTAGTGCCCCTTGTCATTAAGGACTATGTCGGCCAAGTCATGTCCTCCTAGGCCGTACTTGGCTCTACGACTACAATGTCACTCATTTCGGTCGTGCCAACACATGAATTCAAATTCAAAGACAAACGCATCACTTTGCGCCCCACCGCACCGAATGACCTTAAAGCCAATGACACGACCGTTCCCTCCATCAAGCAACCACTCACTTTAATGTTGTAACATCCCGACTTTTATTGGGCCACCAGAGCCCTAGTGGGCCCAATAAAAGTGGCTCGAACCCTACCCATGACCCGGTAGGGAGATAACACTAGGCGGGAAATAGAGATAGAGAACTTTGAATTGAGTTCTGTCAGTTCTTGTAACCTCATATAGTCGATACGAGTGCATCGGAACTCGTTCAGTTGGACCCTGAGGTTATATAGTGAATGTGATCATTCCTCGTAATACACAACGAGAGCAGATTTTGGATATCGAGCTAGTGAACTCCGAATTGAGTTCTGTCGATTCCTGTGACCTCATAAACCTAGACAGGTGCATCGGAACCCGTCACGTCACAAATTCGAGATCTAACGACAAATTTAGACACTTTGACCGTTTAACGCGCTGCGACGCACAAATTTTGGACTTTCGCCAAACGGACTCTTATTCAACCCTAATCAGTAGCGTTGGACTCGTGTGGTCAATACGAAGTCAATGGAAGTCGTCCCATTAAATTTCGGCGACAATTGGTCAACTCGAGGTCAAATCAAGCATAATCGTGCATTGAAAAGCGTGCGCACACCAATTGTGACACAACACCCAAACTTTGACCCGACCCTGATGACTTGGACTCATTTTGACTTTGACCAGCAAGGAGGACCCACCTTAGGGTTGACTTGGTAAACCTCCCCCCCTAAAAACTCATTTTTGGATTTTTTTTTCTCCAAATGGGGGCCCACGTCCTCTCCATGGGTGGATAGTTCTTGCCCCCTCACTCTCCTTTGGGCCCCCAACCAGCAACCCACACCTTAGGATAAGAGGAGGCCCACCCCACCACTCCTCTCTTCTCTTTTCCCCTCTCTTATTCAAAAGTCCCAAGCCCATAAGGGCTTAATCTTATTTTCCCCACATGGGGGAATAGATGGGGCCTCCAACTGTCCTTGGACAGCTGGAGGGTGGGGATTAATCCATCCCTAAGGAGGGATTAATCCCACCTTGGCTAGGGGAGGAGAGCCCCTCCTCCCCAAGCTTATAAAAGGCCCCTCTTTCCCACTCAAGCCTCTGAGCAAGCTTACCCACTCCTGCCCCCCCCCCCTGCCAGAGCCCAGGCTGCCGAAAAAAGGCAAGACGAGGCCCCTCCTCCCTCCACAGCCGCCACCTTAGTATGGCCGACCAGTACGGCCCCTCCCGAGCCCACCAGACCCAGGTGGAGTCTCTTTCCCTCCCCCTCCCATAATTTGGACGTCATACATGCGCCTCCCGGCGGCCCGAGCGCTGCCGGCGCCACCCGAGCCTTGTTCCAGGACGGGTGGTGCCCAAAGAGGAAGAGCTCCTCCCCCAGTGCTGATGGTGGAGCTGGGGGAGTGTTATACCACTGGCGACGGCGACCCCCAGCGGCGGAGAGCGGCAGTGCTGCCGGAAAATGCGGTTGTGGCGGCACCCGCAAAAAACAGAGCAAAGCTCTATTAGAGCTGGCGGCGGCGGCCGGCGGTGCATGGCCGCCGGGCCACCTCCGATGAGAAACCCGACCCCCGGCGCGCCGACCGGGGGTGGACTGGTAGGCGGCCAACTTCCCGAGGAGTGGGGGTGGCGCGGTAGCGCCGGGAGCAGAGCCACCGCCAACACAGGCTCTCGGGTTGAGTTTTTCCAGCGGAGGCCGGCGGCGCCTGGTATCCGGACCACCGCCTAGAGGGTCGCCGGCCCCCGGCTAGTCTATCAGGGCCGGCGATAGTGGCCGGCGGAGGCTGGCCGACTATGGTGGAGGCTGCCACCCTCCGCAACGCGGGGAAGCAGCAACGGCCATCCGATCTCAAGATGAGATCGGACGACCCTGATTATCTTAACCCCCCCCCCCCCCCCCTGCGTCATCATCAGTGCCCTCCACAGCGGATCCGCTGCTGATCCGCTGTGGGGACAGAAGGACAAAGCGTATCCTGCGGCTCAATTTCAGCCACAGGATCAGGTGGATCTGCTATAAGCAGACCAATTCAAAGTGCAGAAACTTTGGGAAATATTTGGGCCAAACTTACGCCTCTAGGAGAAAAGTGACCAACATAAAAAATATTCCCCATTATAAGGGCTACTTCCACAAAAGTTTGAGAATTTTTGGAGTCGTTTTAGTATTTTTAAAAGCCACAATAAAATTTTATTGGTTAAATTAAATGCCCAAAACAACTTAGAAAATTACAATAAAATTACTAGGCTCATTTTAGGCCCTCCTAAGGGTTGTATCAAAATTTGGGGTTATGGGGATAAGATTTGATATTTTTCCTAAAATATTGGAAGCCTAAGGTCGCGCGGACCTTTATTCCGCTCGTTTTTCCTAATATGTGGAAATTGGAGTGCGCGACCACTCCTTTTTAATCAAATAAAGTATTTCAAACTATTTTATCAACGAGAGGGCCGAGGCAAGTGACTAAGCCCAAGGTTTTCCCAGATTTCGAAAAACCGTCGGGCGCCTTGACTCTCGGGTGAATTGGGCACGCTCGAAAGGTGAGGGTACGAGTGAAGATTTAGGAGTTGTTCCTGACGACTAATAAGAATATATCTCCTAACCAACCCTTGATCCAAGTAAGCCGTAATAAATATGGTGCAACCAAATTAATTAAATCCTAATAATTGATGTAACCTATTGAAATCTCTTTTAAAACTGAGATGAAACTGAAGCCTCCTGGATGAATTGATTGGACTACTAACCATTTTCTTTGTGTTTTCTCGAGTCTCGTACTGGTCAAGCTTTTCTCAGTACTTTCTATTCAGTACTACTCCAGTCTCGTACTGGTCAAGCTTTTCTCAGTACTTTTTATTCATTACTACTCCAGTCTCGTACTGGTCATGCTTTTCTTAGTACTTTCTATTCAGTACTACTCCATTCTCGTACTGGTCAAGCTTTTCTCAGTACTTTTTATTCAGTACAACTCTAGTCTCATACTGGTCACATTTCATTTCAGCACTTTAAATAAGCAGCTTAAACACCGCACTTGTCCTCATTGCAATTTACTATTATAATACCTGGTGCTGCTCTGACGAGCAGTCATTGTTAAAATTGAGCCATAGTTGGGGATAACCAGAGTCGAAGTAGTCCTCCAGGTCTGGCCCCAAATATTGTGCTCCCACGCTCCTTGTTGAAAGTTGAGCTAAGTGTCGACGCCCGAAGACTAAAGCCTAGTAGGGCAGGCCGACGTAGACCCGATGTATTTTTTTGCCTTTTATCTGATTGTTCGTAAATTGCTTGCGGTGTAATAGTGGTGGGTCATCCCCTCTCGCAGACCGTTCGTACCGGTGCGAGAAGGTTGGCGGCTCAAGGCGACAGAGAGATGAGTACCACGGGTGACCGACTGTTATATTATTCCCCGTCGGGTTTTCCTCCTCTGGTCAGCCAAAACGATTCGCCGGATGTCGCTCACATCCAAGAATATACAAGGTTGTACGTTAGGGCCTGGGGTTGTGCGGTACAATCACTCCCAGAAGTGGCAGGACTGGCCATTGTCACTCACGGCCACATCGGTGAGGCCCGCAGGGCTCGCTAACTTGCTGGAACAGAAACGGTGCAAACTATGTCGACAAAGGGTTTATGTGCGCGGCTATGAATTCCTGCGGTGTGTGCGCAACTATGAATGTCTGCGGTGTGTGCGCAGCTATGAATGCATGCAGTGTGTGCGCGACTGTGAATTCCTGCGATAGAATTCAGGATATGTAAACCTGATGTGATGATGAGCTAGTGGAGCCATGTTATAACTGATTTATATTGTGCCTGTTTTATTCCAGTTATATTATCCTGCACACTTTTATAGTTGCTTCTAGCTATATATACATGAAATGTTGTGCTAACTCTCTCTTGCTTCAACTATTTATATTTATTGGATGGGTGTGTGCTCATTCCCAAGATATGGATCCGGGGAGGAGATTTGTTTTTCACTTAGTTCTGTGACTAACGGTTATCTAAATAACCATTCACAGGAAATAGAGCACCGTAGTGACCCGTTGCCGCAGGAGCTTACGCCAACGGCGAGGGCTACTCGAGCAGATGCACCCCCACCGTCCCTAGAGTTTAGAGATGTGATCAGTACCGACGAGCAACATAGAGAGTCAGAGTGCGAGGGTTATATGTAGTACATGTATAGCCCACGAGCTTATATGAACGCTTAGGCTTCGGCCCTAGAAGCTCTGTATTTATTTGATGTGATATACATATCTGCAGTGGTTTCTGTTAATACTTCTGCTATACTTTGATGAGTTGTGAATGTTATGATTCGAGCCGAGCAAGGCGGTCAACTAGTGCTTAGATACGTTGGATCTTTTCCCCTAAGAGCACTGGGTGGACGTCTTGGCCCAGTAGTACCCCTCCGACCCGACCCGGGCAAAAGGTTGGGGGGGGGACTATAAATGCATCCTAAAGAATTTGAAAAGACTAGCTTTTACGGTGGTATGCTCTATGCATTAGTGTTACTTCAAGCCAATGGCATTCCCCTCTCCACGTCATCCTTGCCCGCCGATATTTTGACCTTACTTGAGGAATTTAAGGATGTCCACCCCGAGGAACTCCCCTCTGATTTACCACCCCTTCGGAGTATCCATTACACCATTGATTTTATTTAGGGCTCCTCCCTTCCCAATTTACCGCACTATCGTCTTAATCCTAGTGCCCATGAGGAGCTCCAAGCCCAAATCTCGGACTTGCTCTCCAAAGGCCTCATCCGGCATAGCTTAAGCCCATGTGCCATGCCGGCACTGTTAAAATTTTCTCACTGGTCAGCAAGATAGCCCAAACACCAAATTAATATCTTCGGAACTACCCAGTTCGCACGCTGAACCGCGGAAACCCAAGGACTAGAGGTTGCACCCAACAAAACAATGGAAGCACAAGAAGATCTTATTATGCATTCACTTCATTACAATCCGAGGCATACATAGCGAGACATGATTTCGCTAGTATTACAGCTGTAAACAGAAAGAACCAAAAACAAGCCGGGCGGACAGAACTCCAGTCCGTCGAGACCGCGAGGTCGCCGAGACCGCCGAGACCGCCCAAGCTATGCTGCAATCCGCCGAATACCACGAGTCCGCCGAGACCGCGAGGTCGCGCGGACAGACCGTTATTCGCCTCCTGCTGAACCCGAACTGAGGAACTCCCCTACCCGCCTGAAGCCGGCGACAGGTTATTGAAGCTGGGAAAGTTGAAACAGAACTGACAAGCCGCAGAGCGACCTCCTGCTGAGTCCGCAGAGACCGCACACTTCCAAGCACTGACCGAAGTCACAGCCAAACTCCTGGCTCCTTGAAGTTATCCGCGCGACTGCACACAGCAAACCGTCAGCCTGAAACAATCCGCACGGACTGACAAACACAGACCGCAGCACTCGCCCAACCCATTTACTGTTCACTCACGTTACTTCTGGTTACTGTAGATGTGCCAGGGGGTCCTATTTATAGGCCAGGTGAGGAGTGTGGTCCCGCCCATGAGATAGCAACACCGCCCAGCCCGCGCGAACACAAAACGACTGTCCGCTCAGTCCGCGAGGACTTAGCCAGTCACCAAGGGAACCGCCAGGAGCAAGGCAACCATTGACGAACCCTCTCCAGTCCGCCCAAGCTAAGCGGACAAGGCACCAGCCCGCAAAGCTCCAACTGCTTCAGGACAGCACCCACTTCAATGGCAGTCCGCACCAACCCAGGCAGTCCGCAAGACCCACACCTCAATCCGCCACAAGTCCACGACCAAAGGCAAACAGCAACAGTCCGCCCGTCACAGCGGACTTGGCGGATACGGCGGACACCATGAACTGACACCAAGTGTGACCAAGTCCAAAACCATCAAGGGTCAGTGCGAGCATGGCGGACACAAAGTCCGTCCGCCAAACACCCTAGCACAGACCACAACCAGTCCGCGAGCTCCTCGCACTTGTCCAATGCAGTAGCACCAAGCCGGACTCCAAACAACAGTCCGCCAACCGTCTCCACAGCAAGACCTGCTGTAACACCTGAGCTCGACAAGGCCTCAGCCAAGCTCAAGGTCCAGTCCGCAACAGCCCCAACCGCGGACACACCAGTCCGCAAGGCTTCCCGCGAACTCGAACCAACCCGCCAACAGCACAAACTTGCACCCGCGACCACTGAGCAATGCACCAGTCCGCAAGCCTCTCTATCCGCAGATACCAGGCCGCACCAACCGCGGACACCATGCAACAACCCGCTCAGAACACAGCCGGCTTCCACCAGACTTTTCACCAGGCCGCAACCTCAGTCTGCCCAGTCCGCCCAGTCCGCCAAGCTGTCCGCACAGGCCGCGCGGCCTGTCCCGTCACCCACTTCCACTTCACAAATTTCAACAGGCACTTCTTGCCACAAAAAAGGATGGCGCTTGGAGGATGTGTGTCAATAGCCGAGCAATAAATAAAATCACGATTAAATATTGCTTCCATATCCCCCGATTGGACGATCTACTAGACATGCTTAGTGGCGCCACAATCGTTTTCAAGCTTGATCTTCGAAGTGGCTCCCATCAAATCCGAATAAGGGAAGGGGATGAGTGGAAAATAGCGTTCAAATCCAAAGAAGTTTTATATGAATGGTTAGTGATGCCCTTCGGGCTATCCAACGCCCCAAGCACATTTTCTCGCATGATGACGCAAATCTTCAATTGTTTTATGAGAAAATTTTTGGTGATCTATTTCGACGACTTACTCGTTTATAGCACGTTCGCACATGTACATCTATCTCATTTAAGACAAATATTTGAGGTTTTGCAGACAGAAAAATTATATATAAATTTGAAGAAATGTGTATTTATGGATTCTCCAGTCTCATTTTTGGGCTATATTGTTAGTGCAGACGGTATTAAGGTTGATCCCGCAAAAATTCAAGCAATTATATATTGGCCGGAACCTAAATCTATCTGTGACGTTCGTAGCTTTCATGGCTTAGCCACCTTTTATCGTCGCTTCATTCGCAACTTTAGCACCATTATGGCTCCAAATACCGAATGTATAAAACTTTGTGATTTTACTTGGCCTAAATCCGCATCTTGTGTCATCAATAAGATTAAAACTTTGATGACCGAGACACCGGTTCTCCGGTTACCCGATTTTATTAAAATTCTTGAGGTCTCTTGTGATGCCTCGGGTGCGGGCATAGGTGGAGTTTTAAGTTAAGAAGACCATCCTGCTGGATTTTTTTAGTGAAAAATTGAGTGGCTCGAAATTAAATTACTCGAATCATGAACGTGAATTGTATGCGCTTGTCCACAGCCTATGTCATTGGCGTCACTATCTTTTACCTAAAGAATTCATCCTCTTTTCAGATCATGACGCCTTACGCTACATTAACTCTCAACATAAGCTTAGCCCGCGGCAAGCCAAATGAGTATCTTTCTTGCAAGAATACACATTTGTGATTAAACATTTGCAAATGACAACATAATCGTGTTGCCGATGCGCTTAGCCGCGTCTGCTTACTGTAGACTACCCTTGACGTGAGAGTCCTTGGCTTTGAACGTATACGTCGCGAGTATGCCGAGTGCAAGGACTTTAAGGACATCTTTCAATCCCTTCAAGCACCCACCCCTCATACTATTTCTGAATACTTCCTTCGTGATGGGTATTTATTCAAGGGTGTTCGGTTGTGCATTCCGGATTCCTCCCTCCGCCTCTTTATTATTTGGGAGATGCACGGTGACGGTTTGGGTGGTCATTTTGGCCACGACAAAACCATATTGTTGGTCGAGGACAAGTTCTTTTGGCCTGGTTTGAAACGCATGGTTAATCGCATCATGAGTAGTTGCAACACATGCCAACTCGCTAAAGGCACCAAGCAAAACACGGGTTTATACACACCGCTCACATTCCTTCCGTCCCTTGGGACGATGTTAGCCTAGATTTTATCTTGGGTTTCCCGCTTACACAACGCCACCACGATTTTATTCTGGTAGTTGTCGATCGTTTTTCTAAAATGAGATATTTTATTCCATTCAGCAGCACGAACGACGCGTTGCATATTGCAAAACTTTATTTTAAAGAAATTGTTAGTCATCACGGCCTCCCAAAAACAATTGTTTCCGATAGGGATGTCAAATTTACATCTTATTTTTGGAAAACGTTGTGGATTTTGGTGGACAGGAAACTCCTATTTTTTGCGGCTTACCACCACCAAACGGATGATCAAATCGAAGTGGTCAATCGGAGTTTAGGTAACTTGCTCCAATGCCTCGTTGGCGACCACAAGGGGACTTGAGATCTCACCCTCCACCATGCGCAACTTGCGTATAATAATTTCAAGAATCGCTCCACGGGCCTCTCCCCACATGAAATTGTGCATTGTTATAACACATGTGTGCCGCTTGACTTGATTTTGTTACCTCCCACATATAAAACAAGTCAATTTGCACATGATTTTGCTCATCACCTTCATACTTTGCACAAAGAGATCCATCAACGACTAACCATTACTTACAAGGTTTATCGATCGGAAGTGAACGTCCATAAATGGGCACAACTCTTTGAAGTAGGAGATTTAGTCTTGATCAAGCTAATTCCTGAGCGTCTTCCCACGTGCGCGGTCAAGAAATTGGCCAACCGGCGTGTCGGACCTTTCAAGATTTTAAAGATATTGGGTGATAACGCGTATGTGCTTGACTTGCCTCACGATTGGGGTATACACCCCGTGTTTAATGTTTCTGATCTTTCTCATTTTCATGAATCACCGCAAGAACTTTTTGACCCTTCCTCTTCTTCGTCTCCTCACGGCTATTCTCTTGGATTTGGGAGTGCCACCACATCGTCTTATATTTCAACCTTGGAGATACCCCCCTCACCTACTAGTGAGTCTCCGGGTGATGCTTTGCCCCTTGCTAATGTTTTTTCCAGATTTCCAAAGGTTATTTTGATTCCAGATCAGATTTTGAATGACGACATCATTGCTTCCACCGATGGCAGAGTGCATCGTTACTTGGTTTGTTGGAAGGACCGCCTCGCTTGCGACGCCGCGTGGGTGACCGCCGAGGAGATGGAGCGCCTTGATGACGACATGCTCCACTGCTACCGTTTAGACCACTCACCGGTGACGAAGGGTTTTGACCGTGGGAGGATTGATGGTGCCGACCCGGTTCCACTCGATGACGCGCCACACGGCTATGATCTTCCCCCAACATGAGGAAATCTTACCGCGACTTGAGGCGCGGAAAAATTACTTAGTTTGCATGTTAATTTGTTTGAATATTTTATGCGTATTTTACTTTATTCGTTCCCGCCCGATCGACCAAAATGTTAGGCGGTCACAGATTGCCTTTCTATTTCTTGCATTTTATTTTTAGACAAACATTGGATGGTTAGGATTAGATCATGTATTTTGCGTGACGGGGAGTGCTCCTCTTGTGGAGTATAAATACTCCTAATTTTGGCCTAAATCCCTAATGAAAAGATTTGACAAAAAAGGGAAATCCCCTCTTCTTCTCCTGTGACAGGACCAACCGATTGGCCGCTCTTCCGCGGGCGCGACACCGCCCCCCCTACCTCTTCCTCCAACGAGACACCAGCGACACCACCACTCCCACACGGCCGCACCTCCAGCTCCAGCGCCTCCGTCGACCTAGCCGGTCTTCCTCCATTTGGCGCCGGCAACGGATGGGATCCCCACCAGAGCAAGCCAGTGACTAACCCAAGGTGTCGTCTGGCAACATCGAGAACATCTCGATTGGGTAACGGCGTTCCTCCACTTCCCCTTGTGTGATTCATCTAGTTTTTTGTGTTGTTCTTGTGGTGGTAATTGGTATTATGTGTGATCGGAAAACGTAAAACAAATCGGAGCAAGTTACGCTTGGCGCCGGGTCCCCGTTCTATTGATCGTAGAGGAAACGCGCGTGGTTGAGATTTTTTTGGGGGACTTTTCCTCACCTGGAAGAATCTCCTCGCTCAAATGTTGTGCCCGCGAGTTCGCCGCAAAAACATTGATATTTGCTTATGAGGGTGAGTTTTCGTAGTTGGTTCAATTGAGTGCATGCTAAGTTTTGTTCTCAAACTTTCTTCTGTGTGCGTTGGAATAGTGTACGACCATAGGGGCTATTTAGCTTAAATGCGCCATTCTCGGATTTATTCCGCCGTATTTCTTTAATCGTCCGGACCTGGTAGGTCATTTTCGCTTGATCGAACATTGACTTTATAACCCTTGGGAAATCTAAAGAGGCCTAGCGATCTTTCGTATTGCTGGGTGGTTTTACTTTCTTGTTGTCTGCTATAGATTGTCGACGTTTTTTTCGTGTGCTACATCATCCGGGATCCGCGTTTTTACACTTTTTCGATTACACAATTATACCTACTGGGCTGCCAATAGCCAATGAACTATCATTATCAATTTTTTGAGTGGTCAATAGACAATGAGCTGCCAAGATTCAAAAACGGGCTGCAAATATACAAGCTCTTATTTAATTCATAAAATATTATAATAGAAAACAAATTACTGGACATTAAATTTATTTTTAAAGAAATAAATCGGAAGCACAGCCCGAATAGTGGTGTTTTCGTAATTCAACGTAGTACACCAACCCTGCGAAATACTTGGTCCGGTTTGGCAGGTTCAATCATACTGGATCGGCCACGATTGCGAATATCGAGAGCAACAGATCCATCGTGGGGGGTGTTTGCACCTCCAAGCCGAGCCACACCAACGACCCGGTCCAGACCGAAATTAGCCTTCCCAACCCGGCGAGTGTCTGGTTCAAACCAGGTAGGTTGGGGTCCAATGACCTTAACAGCTTTCTCGGACCGGCAGCTCAAAAGCCCGCCGCCGGTAATTCCCTTCTTCTTCCAGCCACCGCGACCCTCAGCGGCGTAACGAAGCTCCTCATACTCCGAAACTGCGCTTGAGAAATTAGCGAGGCTGTAGCGGTCGAACCCCTCGGCCGTAGTCACGCTCCAATCGACGCTATCTTCGCTGGGCGCGTAGCATTCGCTAGGAGCAATTGACGTCGCCGCCACCTCCTCGTCTTCCATACCTCGGTGATGAAGCGTGACCGCTGGGGCACTTCCGGCGATGTTTCTCGGCCCGTATGCTGCCGCCGGAAGCTCGTCGAGTGAGTCCCTCCGCCGAAACCCTGCTTGTGTCGAAAGAGAGTCGATTTCAAATAGATCCGAACTGGCGTCGCTGGCCGCATCGTCATCCACAGCCAGACGCAAATTGGGGCTCCCCGGAATCTTGAAAATCCGGCGATCTCCAGAAACTCTGGCGAAGGGGCTTTTTTGAAATTCCGCCGAATTCCTCAGCGGCGTCACGGTTTCAGGCTGCCGGAACACTTCGAGAGAAACTCTTCCCGGATTTTCGGAAGCATTCTCCGTTTGCGAATCGACGACCCGGCGAGCGATTTCCGGCGCAGGAAAATGGTGATTAAAAGAGAAAAAACCGGGATCCGGTGGTGCAGTCCTGGGTAAACATTCATCGGCTTTCACAGTCGGCATTTTTGTAGCAGAGGAGTATTTCTTTTTGACGCAGGTAGACGGGCTTGAACTTTTTGTTTCGGAAACTTTCTCCTCAACGTCGACGGATTTCTTCCCGGAGCAAGGACAGCGGTAGCCGAAGAAGTATCTCGCGCCTGAGGAAGATTGCTCCTTCTTCTGTTCACCATTTGAAAAGCTTCTAACACTGACAGAGAGATTGTCGTGCTGTTTTCTGAGAAGCCCTGTTTGGCTATTCCAGCTTGCGTCGGAGGAGGCTGTCGGAGTTGCGCGGAATGAGGGCGGCCGAAAGCTGCGAGAGAAGCCGTCGACGGAGGACTCGCGTTGTTCAGCTTCCTCGTTGACGGTGACGGTGGGCTTGTTTGAGCTCGAGTTGGAATCTTGGCTGCCGTTGAAGTAGCGGTCGGCATCAAAGATACTGATTTCCATATCGTCGGCGTCCTCGGTGAGGCAGTCGCCGGGGAGTTTAGCAGAGTTGGGGCGCGTGCAGGAGTAAATCTGGGAGTCGGTGAGAAGAAGCTTGGGGGGAAGGGAGATTTGAGAAGGGGCGGTGGGGAAAAAATTGGCTATGCTGCCTCTTTGAGGAGGAAGGCCGTTAACAGAGGAGTTTACTCTGCATCTCTCCATCTACAAATGTCAGCTGGAAATTCTGCTGTCGAAAAGCAGAGCATAAATGACAAAAGATTTGCGCGAGCCGCGAGGTATATATTAAAGTAGGTAGAGCACTTAACACCTAAGCTGTAATTGAACTTTTATGTATTAAAGAGTAATTTTATGTGGAAATCAGTTTTGATTATGTGAAAATCAGTTTTGATTATGTGCAAATTGTTTTTTCAAAAAAACTGTCAGCATAGTTAAGTGCAGATCAGCTTTTACGAGTTCACAAGTATTTATGGTTTTTTAGTTTGATTTGCACTTAACGTGGTTTACACGTAGCCGAACTTGGTTTGCATATAACAATACCCGAATTAAATCATTAAGGCTCCGTTTGGGGATAGTGGTGCATAAATGGAAATTCTGTTTGGGCCGGGCCTGACAAAAGTCTAGGTAGGTCTGAGCCTGAGCAGGTTTGGATCAGTCTCAGGCCGGTCTTGGGGGCCTAAAAAGGCCCCAATATACGTGTTTTGTCTGGCCTGGTGCCCGACCTGGGCCAGGCCCAGGCTATGCCCGGTCCTAGACTTTGCCTGGGCGCGATCCCAGGCCTTGCCTGGGCGAGATCCCAAGCCTTGCCTGGGCGCGATCCCAGGCCTTGCCTGGGCCCGATCCCAAGCCTTGCCTGGGCCTGGCCCAAGACTGAGCTAAGCAAGGCGGCGAAATTTCATAGGGGACATTTCATATTCATGAATGCAGCATATTAATAATATGTCTTTGCTTATAAAGTTAATTCTTTTTTCATTGTATAAGAATTGAATAATTAAAATTTACGTGCACAAATATATCTTCTCAAAACTAAATGATATTCTATGACATGATTCTTGTTATCTCAAGACTATTGACGATGACTATTATTCAATTTGATGGTCAAATGTCTTGCAATTTCCGTCAAAATATTATTGTCGAAATAATTAACTCGTTGGATTGTTGAATATCTTGCAATTTTTGTCATAATATTATATTTATTGACATTCAAAATCCTTGTCACGTCAAACACATATTTTATGACAATAACATTTGTCTAAACACACAGAAGCAAAAAAAATTGCGTCAAACAGATAACAGTTTGTAACAACGCGATTCACTACCGTCATCGTCGTGTCAAATGGACCTTTAATTACATCCCTACTTAGAGCTTAAGAAAATTCTTGATTTAGTATTTTGCATAAGAGCAAAGATTTGTTTTTTAAATTATTCTTGATGGCTAATTATTTTTTTTTTAAAGTTACTTTTTTTTAAAAAAAATCGGCCTAGGCCAGGCCTGGGTCTGGTTAGGTCCGGCTTAAGCCTGGACTAGGTCTTGATGAAGAGGCTCAACTAGCCCCCCTTTATATAAGGGGCCCGGGTCTGGGTTTGGGCTAGGTATTGCCAGGCCCAAGCCCTGACCTAGGCAGAAAAAACTTGGGCCCAGTAGGCCTGATAGGCCCGGTCTTGAACTGGGGCTGCCTGACTTTATGCGCACAATTAGTTTGGGGGGACTTATTTTCACGAGTCAAGCAGTTATGCGATCATAACTGCATAACTGCTTGACCGGTGAAAATAAGTCCCCCAAATGGAGCCTAAGGCTCCCTTTGGCATGGTGGTTGGGGTCCTGAATATGTGAGTTAAATTGTCATTCGTTAACGCCCACCTACTGATGTTTGTTAAGTGATTCTTAACAAATGACTGTTTAACCCATGCATTTACGACCACCACCACCACGCCAAACGAAGCCTAAAGTTGCTCGTGGACTGGACATTGAATTGGGTCAAATCTTAGCAACTAAATAAATATGAGAATGTCTCCAATATATTCAAATCAATAGTTTCAAGTCATATCTATCGTGTAGCCCGACATACCTTCCAATCAATCCGGACTGTCTGATCTGGTTAGATCATAATATCTCAGTTGTTCGATCACATCATATCGTATGGCAAATCATGACCGCTCGTCCATATTTTAGTTGATTATCTAAACATAGAATTGATGGGGTTTCCCCTAAATTTTCTAAGTCAAATCGGGAGGATTTTGACGGAAGCCATGAAGGGAAGACAACCCATTAAAATGAGTTGCGCATATCAAGCTGCACTCATCCCAGTGGCTGAAATCACCCCAAAAGGGGTGCCAAGCCAAGTGCAGCGCACGTTGAGCGCCTAACGCCCATAGCACGCACGCACTCCGTGGGGCGTGTCGCACACACTACACACCCCGGATGGTGTTCTTCCATTAAGAGCAAGTATCATGCTCACCCAGGCGAACGATCATTCAGTCATACAAGTGAGCATTAAGCATCTGATTGTCCAAGAGACTACTTGACAGGAGGTTTTGGCGAGCATCAACAATACTCGTTTAGTTGGCGACTTCTAGCGGTACCACTTCAGGCGCCACCAAGAAGCACTGATAGTCGCCAGAAAATGGTCGCCAGTCAGCAAGACCAAGAATGCACACTCGCAGGGCTGAGTCTTCTCGCCCGAAGAACCCAAGGTTTTGTCTATAAATAGGATATCAGGGGTACCGAGAATGAGACCTTTGAAATCTTATTATTTTGCCCACTTCTAGTCTCCTTTGAGATTAACTACTTACTAGGTGGTGTCTTTCTCGTACTTATCTCAGTCATCTTTAGTTATGTAAGGGAAACTTTTCTAAGTTTCAAGGTACATTGTGTGACCTCCCTGCTGCAACACCTGTGGCCTTTAGTTTCTCTCTGTCTCTCACTTGTTTCATCTAGCGAGCCAAACCACTGGGTCAATAGCTTCCGGCTGCGCTTAGATCATAATATTTGAAGTAGGGGTTTTCCCCGCTTCAACACTTTGATGTGGTGAGCGTGAATCACAGTCAGAGGACGAAATTCCAGTATGGAGGTAGTATGGCGAATGGAGGTGAGCAGGAAGGAGTGAAGGGGAAACTCACAGTGTCCGAGCGAGTATGTTACACAGGCCGAGTTTAGCACGGAGTTCGGCGGGCACGTGCAACATCTCGAGGACACTGTTCGCACACTATTGGCTCCTTGCACGGAAATCACGGCAACATCGCCTATCGCGAGACCCCGTTAGAGGACGTTGTGCGTCCCAGGTGACCTGACTAGGAGTATGTGGTGGAATACCAGGAGCGACCAATGCAGTCAATGTACTACCTGTCGAGCAGCCAGGGGATCAGGATCCAAAAGGGAGAGTACTAGGGGAGGGCCCGAGATACTCGCGTAGGCGAGTTTGGTGCTTCTCACCAACTCACAAGTTGTAAAATCCCTCCTCCCAGTAATTGGGCACGATTGAGGAGAAATTTTATGCCCAGGACTGTTTCCTTACAATACACCAACTACAAGTTAGTTGCCCACACAAGACAATGATCTTGTCGGCAAGCACGATCATTCACACAACCAATGAAATAAGAAGTAAGTCCATACATCATAGCATATATATAAAAAATATTTAATCAAAATGTCCACATGAAATAAATAAGAGTGCAAGTAATATGGCTTATGTCTAGTACATAAATATCATAAAACATCACTATCTCTATCAACTAATAACACAGAAGCTAAACCATATTATCATCAACCTGACGTCGGTTTGTAACACCCTCATCTGTCACATAACATATAACAGAAGGTCCGGTCAGGACCAGACGTCATATACTACGGACAGTTAGTGGAGTTATTTATTGAGACTACAAATGATAATCACATCCTAACTTAGTGTGCATTCTAGCGGAAGTAATTTAAGATTACAATTAGAACACAACCAACTGAATGTCCACTAACAAAAAATAGGAATGATAAACCAAATACACAAATAGTATTGACCTTAAGGCCTTACAATGTTCAACTTATAATAAACTGTCTTGCATACATTAGCACGCATGCCGGCCACACATTAACGATAAAGTAAATGGGTAATTTTCTTTGGCCATCAAGGGCCAGCTTAGCAATCCTAGGCTCCAGCCCGCTATTTCCTGCTTTGCTCGGCTGAACCTGAATGAAACATTCCACCGTAACGATGCCAAACAATAGTAACGGTCAGCATTAGCTAACCAAATTATAATGACCCTACCCCTAACCCGTGGTGGCGGTGCTCCTTCCCTGTAGGCATTAACTTATACAAATATTGACAAACAGAACGTGCAAATTAAGCACCATTAACCACAGATGTTGGTCCAACGCCCAATGCCCCGTTCTCTCAGGGCACATTCTTGGTGCACAAGACCTCATGGGTCACACCTCCGTTCTTTGCGACGGTCAGCAACGTTTAGATTTTAGTCTTTTGGATCCAAAGCCGAAGACAATGCCCCTAATCTTCGACAAAGTCAAGAAGATCTCCAGATACACACTTTGACTCACTCCTAGTCGAACAACTAGGGTTGGGTATAGTTCAGTTATTTCCCGTGCTCAAATCGTCAGGCGCATCAGCCATGATGCGGGTCAACGTCCCCTTTTCCATTTCGTATGATCCATAACCCTGTTATTATCCTAGGTGAAAGTCTTAGTTCCAAGGATAGCTAAATCACCTAGAGGGGGAGGGGGTTGAATTGATTTCTTAGTCTCTTGTGTCTATCTTTAATTTTATTTGTGTTTTAGGTGTGCTGAGTTAGCTTAGGTAGCTTGCTTTCAAGAACACAACACAACACACAATATTTATAGTGGTTCCCCAGATTATGGATACGTCCACTTTCCCTCCCACCTTTCTAGCAGTTTTTTAGACAAGGAACTTCTCTAATCTCAGCTCCTAAGAGATTACAACACGATACCGCAGGACCACTAAGTCTCCTACAAGACTTACAGCTCAAGAACAAAGCCCTACAACTCAGTGATCCAAAGATCACCTACCTCAGGCCCAAAGGCCCCATAACTCAGGCTGGGAGAACAATCCTACCTCAGAGAGAATGACTCTCCTACATCTCAAGCACAAAAGGCCCTACCTCAGATCCAAAGCTGGATCCTACCTCAGACCCAAAGGTCCTACTCTCAGAGAGAATGACTATCCTACCTCAAGCCTAAAAGCCCTACCTCAGACATTCAGGACCTACCTCAGATTCTCTACAGAATCCTACCACTCAGGCCAAAGCCCTACTTCTCAGATCCACACAAGAATCCGACACTCAGCTTTTATATATTCAGGCTTACAACTCCTATCCAAAAGGATCCTTCTGGATGAAAGTGGGTTGTGTTGTAGATTTTACTCCCGAGAAGTTCTCTGAGTCTAACTTCTTGGACTGAGAAAGTCTCAGTCCTACCTTCTTCACAGCAACAAGAAACTGATCTTCGGGTTGACTTGGCTTGTGCTGGAAGTGTTGCAACTAGAGTTGGCCCTTTGCTGCTTCTTGAGCTGAGATAAACTCAACCCTAATTTTTCTTCATCTTCTTATTTAGAAAGTGAACTTTCTGACCTTGCTATTGAAGACAAGATGTATCATGTTGCTTCAACCAGCTAATTGTCTGAGAATCACAGACCACTTGAGAGTAGGCTCTTCTTCCTTCTTTCCTGAGCAAAATCAGTGTTGACTTCTACTTCACAGCTTCCAGAAAACGTTCTTCAGAAAATTACTAGCTGGAACTGTAAAGTAACTGCAGTTAGAGTTATCCTTTTATGCAACTTCTTTCTCATAGAGTTATCCTTTTCAGCCATTTCCCTGGCCATTAGACCTGGTTCAGCCCCCCTCCTCCATGACCGAGCCTAGCCATTAATGGGTTTGAAGGACATTAATGATCCAGCCCCTCCTCTCCCCATCTGAGGCTTTAAACACCACCACTGAATTGAGAGGAGCCTTTTCCAATCCTTACCCGAAGAAATCGAGCCTCCCCACCTTGCAGTTGCAGAAAATCGAGCGACGCCAATTTCAGAAATGGCTTCCCGGCGATCTTCCCGACTTCAGGCCGCCGACAAGGTCTAATCCTCTTCCTCTCTATCTGTTCTAGATCTAGGATCCATCAGCTAAAGAGAACAAGATCAATTGAGCCCAATCGGGGAGAAATTTCTCACCGAAATTCCACGAAAACGAACCTATTGGGTTCGCCGGAGTAGGCCCCTCCGGCGGTCGTGTAGCCGCCAGGAGATAGCCACCACCTCGACGGAGGCGGTGGTGGTGGTGGCCGTCCAGGGAGGTGGTCGGGGTGGCCAGAAAGTCGTCAGGAAGAGGCTCCAGGTCGGGCCAATCTCGGCCTTGGCTGGAGGTTGAGGATGAGCGGATGCTGTCCGTTTTTGATCAAGTAATTTCATGATATTAATTGATTTCTTGTAGATTATTAGCAGTAGATGGTTTTAATTATTAAAAATACTTAGAGGCCTCTACTGTAAAAGTGTCCAACATGAACAATGTATCCCTTGATGTCTAGTGTAATTTAAAATTAATTTCACTCAATTTGGAGTCCTGGTGTGACCACAACACTCGTTTTGGTGCAACCTATTCATAGGCATGACCAGACATTAGAATTAATGCTGATACCAAACCACTCATCCAGATGCTTTGAAATTTTGAACATAGGCTCCTCATAGCCTACCTCTTAGACTGTCGAAAAATAAGAATTTTTGGAAAAAACATTTTCTTTAGTTTTGAGAAAAATTTAATAAATCAATTAGGTGTCATAAACACCTCAAAATGCCCCCAATTTTGGGTGGTTGTCTTAGAGAGCATGTTAGGGCTTTGTTAAAAATTTCATCTCCTTTGGAGATGTTTTGGTTAGGTATTGATACAACCCTAGGTATACCCTTATAGAGTTATTTAGGTCAAAGAGCTATTTTTGATGTTTGAGTGGTCAAATCACCTCAACAGAGGCTGTGATTTTGACCACTGACTTGGTAGGACCATTATCACACTATTAGGGAATATGAAGTCGTTTAGGATTGTTTTACCCTTAGATACAAACTCAAACCCTAAGGGAGGGCTTTTGAGGGTTGTGAAGGGCAAGTGGTCAGTTGACCTTGAAAGGATTTGAAACTTGGAGAGAGAATTCTAGGGTAGGTAGAATCCTATGGAATAAATCTAAAATAGATTCTAAGGTGAATAGCTCCCTCAAAACCCTAACCCTAGTTTAGGGCACAAACCTTGTAGTGATAGAAAATATCACTAAAACTCACTGAACAGTGATGAGATTTGGGTAGAGTAGTGTTTAAAGTTAGTACAAGCCCTGGAGATTTTATTATGAATTTAGAATTATTATTTTGGATACTTCATTAAAAATTTAGTAATTTGTATTATTTACTTAGAAATTTATTATGAAGTAACTACTTGCTGGAAATTGATGAACTTTAGCCGAATGACTCCTTATTATGTTTTAAAGCTCTGTGAATTTTTATGGTATTTTTGGAAGACTATTTCTAAGGGTTGCTTCATTAAGTAGTGTTTCCTATGAAAACTTAATTAAATTTATTTTGGTGTCTAGCAAGCCTGAAAAATTATGATTTTTGCACAATGACCCTTTCTGTATCATATTAAGATTCTGTAATTTTTATATAATTTGCTGATGAATAATTTTGGTACTTCCTTCTTTACATACGATTAAGGGAATTATTTTGGATAAATTAATTAGAGGTCATATATTTTCTAAACAATTATGAAAATTAGTATCTAGTAATATATCTCTGTTATTTAGTGATCAAAATTTTTGGGTGGCCATTACTTGAGTAGATCATATAGTTCATGTTCAAAATTGCCCATGGCCAAATATTTGGGAAAATTCAATAAATATCAAATTAATTAGAAAAATTATGATTCTCTGATTTTAGACTAAACGTGTTATGATATACCTCTGGTAAATTTTATAGGAGATTTGGAAGACAATCCGGAGTACCTCCTTTATACATCTCATATAGTATATGGTGGTCTGCATACAGTAACTGCGGAAACTGAACTAGAGTGGGTAATGAATTTGAAGAGTTGAATTCTTAGTAGGTTGCTGGTTTGGGTAAATAAATGAGAGATCTGATCAAGGGTAGAAATCAATAATATTAAGTGCCTTGCGAAAGGGGGCTTTGGGCGTAATCCCATCATAGTTCCTAATGCCTTCGAGAGCCCTTCCCGGGGAATACCTTGGGCAGTCCTGACTAACGTGAACCTTAGGAATAATTTGGGCAAGAGTAACCCTAATAATAGTTTCACCTTACACTCACACTTGTACACGTAGGGAGATGAATTGGTAGTGAAAGGATAGCGCAGGCCCGTGGCCTAAGGGCTTACTGGTAGAGTTAAATGGACTCGATATTGATTTGGAAGTCCGGGGAGCTGGATGCTCGGGGACTTGGAAAAAAGGAGACTTGATTATTCCAGGGAGCCGTGGGCTCGGGAATATGGTGAACTAGTAGGCTTGGTAGTCTAAAGAGCTGGAGGCTCGGTACTATAATTAGATACAACTATCATGGTTGCATGTGCATAACAGTGGTGGGTCCTCGATATTGGACGATCGAACACACCGTCGTCGGTACGTTGACTCGGGGAGACTAGCTGGTTTGCTAGGAATAGTACGGGAACGTACGAGAGGGGCTAGACTGGGTAGTGTGTTTACCAGTCTAGGAGTGGAGAGGCCCAACCCACTGTCTCCATTGGCCACGACGAGAGGCTCCTGAGAGTTTAGCTAACTCCAAAAAGGGGAACTAAAGGTCTGTGCGCATAGAATCTTGTGTGTGAGTTGCACTTGCATGTGCATACCATAGCATACTTGCACGTCATAGCATAATCATTATATTTAACCCCTAACACCTATCGTATAAAATGGTATGGGACGTTTTATACGATAGGCCCTACAAAACGACCCCTTGGTCTATAGGGGTAATCCCTATAAATCAACAGTTATATTTCTCGTTACTCTTACTTACCCTTCTTAATGCTTTTACTTACTTACAACTCCTTACTGTTTACTTTTGTTACACACTTGTTTACTCATGTTTAGTTATTGTGATACCCCTGCCATACTTTATTATTTTATTCCTTAGGGTAGATGTCACCTGCTTGATTACGCCCTGCTTTTGGTCCTCCTTTTCACTCCTTTCCGCCCGGTGCCTAGGAGCCACGGGTAGAGGGGTGGGGGATTGTTGACAGAGTCTAGTTTGACTGACGGTCGTTTGACCACCATATTTTAGGTGCTCAGGATGGGAGACAGGGAGCAACCCCAGGAGACGCAACACCAGCAGGGTACAGTGCAGATGGAGATGGGCCAGTGTAGCCCGGGTGGACAGACATCCGGATCCATGAGTGGAGCTGAGTATTAGTAGTTTTACTTTTATGAGTGGATTGTAGTGAGGTTATCATGTACCGGGCTTAAGCCCGTATTCACTTTCTCTCGATGTGGACTATTTATTTGTCATGTGATTTCCTCTTTTTATTGTGGACTTGGATGCTTACACTTTCATTCATTATACATTCTATCGATAGTGATCGATTTGGCCGGCAGGATCGACATTTTGTAGTGATGACCTTCCCGGGTGCGAAGGTGTCAGCGCAAAGCGGCGGTTCTTGGCCTAAGAACCCGGTGGTTGTTGCAAAAAAAAGGGGTCTTACACCCTGAACCTTCGCTAAGTGGTGATGGTGGCTCAGCTCCACCCATCTCGGCTTCAGCCTCTTGCCCACCTTCCTCCTCATCATTATTAAAGAACATCCCCTTGATGCCTTTCACTGCATCGTCCCAGCTCCAGCTGCTTTCTTCTTCAAATACCACATCTCTTGAGATGATGGCCTTCTCAGTCACCGGGTTATACAACTTGTAAGCCTTGCTCGCCGGAGCATAGCCTACGAAGATGCACTTCTCGCTTCTATCATCCAATTTATTTCTCCTCTGGTCCGGGACATGGGCATAAGCCACACACCCGAAGACCCTTAGGTGCTTCACACTTGGTTTCCACCTGCACCAAGCTTCGGACGGAGTCTTGAACTTCACGCTCTTCGTTGGGCAACGGTTCAGCACGTACACTGCCACCTGTACTACTTCCGCCCAAAACTTCTTAGGCAACCCCTTGCCCTTCACCATACTCCTTGCCATATCCGTGATGGTAAGGTTCTTTCTCTCTGCCACTTCGTTTTGCTGTGGTTAATATGCCGTTGTCAGCTGGTGAGAGATCCCCCACTGCTTATAGTACTCGTCAAACAGCCTAGAGGTGTACTCCCTACCCCTATCCGTTCTAAGCACCTTCAGTGGTTGACCACTCATCTTCTCTGCCATAGATTTAAACTCCATGAACTTGTCTAGGGCCTCGGCCTTCTCCCTTAGAAAATATACCCAACACTTTCTGCTGAAGTCATCGGTGAAGGTAATGTAGTACCTGCTTCCTCCTATTGAAGTAGTCTCAAACGGACCAGCGATATTCGAGTGAACTAGCTCCAGCTGCCTCCGTGCTCTCCAAGACTTTCCACCCTCGAAAGTCTGCCTCTTCTACTTTCCCCTCGTACATGCCTCACAGACCCTCTGTGGAGGCGTGATCCTAGGCAGTCCTTCCACCATCTTGGAATGAGATAACAACTTCAGGCCTGTGAACCCCAGATGGCGCATCCGGTGGTTCCACAACCAAGCTTCCTCTTCTTCCTCCGTCCTCGCGAGGCACGCCGTCTCCCTGACATCCATACTTAGAGTAAAAAGACGATTCGTCGTCATCTTCACCCTTACTACTTCCCTTCCTTGATGGTCCTTCATAGCTACGGTGCCATCCCTCAACAGGACACGATATCCCTTTTCCACTAGCTACCCAAGACTTAGAATGTTACTCCTCAAGCCTGACACATAGAATACATCATTGATATGCACCCTCTTCCCATTCATGGTAACCGCAATCACTCCTCTTCCTTCCACTGAAATCTTCGAAGCGTCGCCAAAACTGACCTCACCACCATTTGGTTCGAGGCTAGTGAACAGCTCCTTCTCTCCACACATGTGGTTACTTGCGCCTGTGTCAAAGTATCATACACCGTTCCTCTCACCTCCTGCTCCTTGGACGGTTAGGAACATCATCGGGTCGCCACCCGTGTTGCTTGCTTCAGCGTAGTGGTTGGCTTCTCCTCCTTTCTTTGGATCCCAACAATCATAGCTCATATGACCAAACTTGTTACAGTTGTAACATTGTATTTGGGACATATCGCCTCTACCTCTTCCTTGGCCTCTACCTCTGCATCTACCTTGGCCTCTTCCTCTTCCTCCTGCATCTTGCCTCCAACCTTTAGGTTGCTCTGCCTCTCTCTGGTTGTACTGGTTCCTTCCCTGATCTCTTCCTCCTCTTCTTCCTCCACCTCTTCCTTGGTTGCCTCAGCCACACTGGCCTTCTCCTCTTCCTGAGCTCTCTCCAAAATTTAGCTGAGTCTGGAGTGCTTTACCCAAGCCACTCGACTCCTCATCATCTTGCAACATGCGATACTCGTGGGCTTGTAGCGAGCCAACAAGTTCATTTACCGTCATCACGGTGAGATCTTTCGACTCCTCAATGGATACTACCACATGCCTGAACTTCTTAGACATAGATTGCAGAAACTTCTCCATGAAGCTTACGTCATCTGTACCCTCTCCGTTACTCTTCATCTCGTTTGTGAGCGTTCAAGGACGGGTCACGTAGTCACCAACCTTATCTGAACCCTGCATCTTCATCACTTCATACTGAGCTCGAAGGGACTGCAACTTCATCTTCTTTGCCTTATCAGCTCCCTGCATGGAGCGTTGCAAAATCTCCCATGCCTCCTTTGATGTCTCCGCATCTGAGATCTTCTCAAAAGTCGCCTCATACACGCATTGATATAGTAAGAAGAGAGCCTTATTGTCCCTCTTCTTGGACTCTCTTAACGCTGTCCTCTGAGCATTAGTCAATGCCGCTTATGCTTCTGCAGTAAGCTCCTCAACGCCATCCTCTACTACCTCCCATAGCTCCTTCGAGGCGAGCAACACCTTCATCTGGATGCTCTAATTTCCATAATTGGTCTTGTCAACTTGGGACTTGCCCCGCATGGCACCCCATCTCCATCTCCACTAGTCTGAGCTTCCGAGAAATTTACACACAACTTCCAGGAGTCGTAACCTCGCTCTGATACCCTTGTTGGAAACGTGTATGGGTTCCCGCACAACCTCAACTTACAAGCGACGCGACTTCTAAAATACACCACAATTGTAGCCGCCGAGACCATGCGCACAAACCGCTACTACCCGCGCGAGCTCCACCCTACGAGGCGAGCAGTCCACCCGTGCGAGCTGCTTCCGCTAGGCGACAACTTCGCGAGACCACCACACCAAAACACCTACCCGCGCGGTTTGCCTCCTTCACACGGCGAGCTCCACTCAGGCGAGCGGGCGCGGCGAGATCAATTCGGCGAGTCCGCCCTGGCTTGCGGCTAGACCACTACACGCACGAGTACTCAACCTGCAACCACTTCCTCTCACGGCGAGACCCCCCCCAACCAGCGAGCTGCACCTCTTCCCGCGAGCTGGCACAGGCGAGATCACCACTTGAACCGCGAGCACTCAAGCCGCCTGGCTAGAACTTCAAATCGCCCGACAAGAACACAGTTACCACCACACAAACTTAGTGCTGCGACGCTCCTCTCTCTCTCTAAAACGAAATGTGGAGGATAAACTCCTATCTCATCAACTCTAAAAGGAATACTTACATGCCTATATATAGGCTAACAAGACTCAAAAAAATGACAAGTGTCCAAGCACCATAAAGGCAACCAACCTCTCAACTCCCTAAATTAATGCACACTCTCTTTCCTACTTTTAAAACACATAAAAACATAATATGTTGACCCGATCAACCTAGTCAAAGTCCAACAACTAGGAGGGCGTCACCAACTGCGATTGTGATCTCACACATCATCGCAGGTTATTCGAGATGATCCACTCCCTCTTCACCATTTCGGAGCTGCTCACTTTGAACTGACTCCTAGCCGTCTCGCGAGACTCTAGCTCAGCAACTCAGACTTGGGAAGCCTCTAGAGCCGCTGCTCTAGCTTCGAGGTTCACTACACAACGACTAACTTGACCTCCTGCAAAAATGGAGAGACAATTGTATTTCAAAAAAGTTACTCACGGTTATGGAATATGGAGAAAACACTAGTTTTTCATCTAATCAAGTCACCTCGCAGGTTTTGCACTCGAAGACCTTCGCCTTGGCCTCCCTTAGCGACTCCTAAAACTTGGTGACCTTCTCTCCGGTCTGGCTCAACAAATTATAGAGCTTATCGATTTGGCTTCCCAACACGTCAAACCTCTCATCCGTTGCCTTGAGATTCTTCTTCAGATGATGTGTAAGTTTGAGGGAGCGTAACTGTGATCTCGCAGCCTGATTGGTGAGATAGGAAGTGCTGGCCTCGGGTAGTACCTCAACATCATCACGTCCGTATAGGGCGAAGGATACATTGTAGGTCCGTCGTCATTATCCAAATCCTCCAATCACGAACGTAGGATGGTGCTAAGGTGGGCCTCGTGGGCCCTCTCGTCCCAAGTGACTAGCAGGCGACCAAAGCAGTCCACCCCCTCCACTACAAAGTCGAAGTTTGGGTGCGAGGAAGGATTGCCAGCTTCACCCTCACCCCCGTCGTCCGATAAATTTCTGGTACACACCTTTTCTACATGACCTCTTCCTTGAATGCTCCCTGCGCTCAGGCCTCGTAAATGTTCTGGAGGTAGGGGACTCCGCAGTGGGTTTGGCATCAATCAGATCCTCCTGGATTGGTTGCATCTCGAAATAATGGCCCGGCGAGGACTCATTTGTGATCGCTTGAGATTCCTTGCCCGGTAGGGGAGGGGGAACTTCCTTGACCAACGAGATAGGCTCCCACGGTATCATCCGGACTCCTGCAAGGAGGAAGCCATCTTTGATCAAGAGTTTTGAAAAGCATAAGTATTGCAGATCCTTATCGAAAGTGTATCTATTCTCGGATATATGCAAGAGAGCTTGTTGACATCAAACCGCTAATAGGCAATGTACAACCCCGTATTCATGGAGTGGGGTCCCGAAAGCAAGCACAAGTTGTAATCCAGAGAATGGTGTGGGACAAGTGAGCCCAAAGACTAAGGGGACAAAGAGTCGAGTTTGGCGGGAGGTCGGCACTCGCCCCAGCCCTGTTTCAGGGGATGGGTGCGGTGGAAGGCCGACACCCTCCCCGGCCTCTTTTTCAGGGGTCGGGTGCGACGGGAGGCCGACACCCGCCCCGGCCTGGTTTCAGGGGGGAGAGTGCGACAGGAGGCCGGCACTCGCCTGACCCTGTTTCAGGGGGGCGAGTGCGGCGGGAGGCCGACGCTCGCCCCTACCCTATCTTAGGGGGCGGGTGCGGCGAGAGGCCGGCACTCGCCCCGGTCCCTTTCTTCAGGGCACGGGTGCGGCGGGAGGCTGGCACTAGCCCCGGCTTCTAATCAGGGGGCGGGTGCGGAGGGAGGCTGGCACCTGCCCCGACCTCTATTCAGGGGGTGGGTGTGGCGGGAGGCCGACACCTACCCTGGCCTCTTTTCACGGGGCGGGTGCGGCGGAAGGTCGACACCCACCCCAGCCCCTTGAGGATCTCGCCCGGCTTGGAGTTCTCCCCCGGCTTGAGCAGCTCACCTGGATCGAGGATCTCGCCTGACTTGAGGGTCTGCTATTTTGCCCATATTGGGCTGCGAGTAGCTGTTAAAATAGCGATGTTTGGCTGTTAGCAGACCAGCCCAGGGTATTTCAATAATTTTAGAGCAGCGGTATTACGTTATTCCTCATCTTCTTCCTTTATCCTCCAAGGCACCTAGCTCAGCATTGGCGTGGGAGGGGGAGTTCTCAAAGGTCTTTTGGGTGTTAGGTGGACCTCCATGCTAAAGCCAAGGGCTATTCTCCAAATTCAGGTCTCTCACCAAGGGACGACTTGGGAGAAGTAGTGTGAGCTGCACCCCTAGGTCCGAACTATAGGTGGAACCAAATATCGGTTTCAACATTTTGGTATGGTGAGCATGACCTAGCTCATACAGAAGTTCCTGAGCAAGTTCCATGGAGGGAGATCATGGAGGTGGCGATGACCCTAACAAGCCCCCCAACCCAGTACCCTTTATAGGGAGGGAAGAGTTCATGACATCCATCCAAGGCATCATGAAGATACTGCGAAGTATTGCTCCTCAGGGTGACTGCTCAACTCCCACCCCCCAAGAACCAGCTCCAAGGGGTATCGACGAGACAACTCCCAGGGGTCTATGCGAGATGACCCCAAGAGGGGTAGAAGAAAGTGCATTAAGAAGATGACCCGAAAAGGAAAGGATAGGAGAGGGGGTTGAGAGAGACCTTACTGGTCAAGAGTTATTCCCTAGCCCGGCGAGTGCTAGCCTCCCAGGCGAGCAGATCACGCGAGTGGAGCATGTGAGACCACAAAGTAGGGTGTCAGCCGTCAACTATTTGATTGTCTTGTAACACCCCCTATCCGTCACATAGCATATAGCAGTAGGTCCGACGGGGCCCGACGCCGTATGCCACAGACAGACCGGGTGGTTACTTATGGAAACCATCCAACCAATCTCAACGTCCTATACAGAGCATTCTAGCGGAAGTAGTTTATAAAAGTTGCAATAAAGAACCCAGCATTCAAGCACGAATGTCCACTAATACAAAATAGGAATGTTATACAAAATACCCAAAATAGGCCTTAAGGCCTTACAAAATGTTTCACTTCCAATTACATGTTTTACAAACTACGGCATGCAGGCCGATCACACATGAATAAAGCAGTAAACATTTCCAACATAGGCCTTCAAGGCCGGCTTCGCTTTCGGACTTTAGCCCGCTATTGACCGCTTGGTCCAGCTGCACCTGCAAGCAACAAACCACCGCACGGTGGCAAAACAAGGCAACGGTCAGCAATGTTGACCAAATTATAACGATCCCGCCCCCAACTCGGGGCGGCGATGCTCCTTCCCTGCATTTCATTAGCATAAGCGAGCAATTTATATACTTAGCCATTTCATCACAGACATGGGCTCGCACGGCCACACATCCCGTGCTCTCAGGGCACATTCTCGGTGAACCGATCGATGTCACGTCAATTAAAGCCATAGACATTCCGGACTCACCACCGCCACTTGGACGGCCAAACCTATGAGCAATTTGTCTTCCTGGCCTGGGTCACGACAATTTAAGCCATTGACCGTCGAAGACCCTAATCTAGGCCAACGGTAAGTGCCACGTGCCTTTAGGTCTCTTTAACGAACGACATAGAACGGGTACGGTTCCATCTAACCCGTGCTCACATCGCAACGACAATTTAAGCCATTTGCGCTGGTCAAACTTCCACCGAGTCTCATTCCATCACAAGTCACATAACCCGGTTATGTTCAAGTTGGCTCTCAAGCCACCAAGTTGGCAAGATCTCGTATCCGCCCAGTTTTTCGGGTGCACCTTTGGGTTAGTCCCCAAGGCTCCCTGCTGCAATCTACCGCGTAGAAAACCCGAAAAACAATCAATAGCACGGAGTCTTCTCCGGCATTATGCATTGCAACATCACCGATCTAGACCAACATGTCCGGGTAGGCTTCACACATCATGCCTATGTCCGTTCTCGCTTACGAACTCTAAACAACGGGACTTCACATATCTACCCGAAGGAACGCCTCCAACTCTCCGCAAACTCGCGAGAGCGGGCTTCCTATGCAAAGAAAGAGAGCTACTCATGCTCAAGATGAGGATCGTTACCCTTGCGTTCCTCTTTGGCGCCATGGAAAAGTAATCGGATGAAAACCACCGCACTAGCGTTGCCTCCGTGGATCCGGAGTCGGCTCGCGATTCGGAGCTCCGAAGCTCCTCCAATGGCGGGATCTAGCTCCTTCTTCCTCCCTTGGCCTCTCCTCTCTCTCTAAGGTTTTAGAAAGATGAAAGTTAAGAAAAGTAAGGGTTTTCCAAGTCCATTCACGGGTATATCCCTTCAGGAACAACCCCCAGCCATTGGATCTTCAGTTAAAGAAATGAACGGCTTCGATTCGGGGCTGAAATGCCCAATCTGACCGAACACAGCCTGGCACACGCCCGTGTCCAGGCCGTGTGCCTCATTCGCCGTCAAAATCGGCTCGCCTGGAACCTCACACGGGTATCGAACACGCCCGTGTTCGAGCTGACACGCCCGTGTTCCACCTGACATGGCCGTGTGACCGGCCGTGTACCCCAACATTTTTTCCCCAAAATCAACCCGAGCACTGCACGGGTTCGAGGACACGCCCGTGTCCTACCCGTGTCACCTCAACACGCCTGGACCCCAGGCCGTGTACACGGTCTCGACACTCGACACTTCGTCGAGTGAAGATCGTCGACCTGATGACACGGCCTTAGACACGCCCGTGTCCTAGGCCATGTGCCTTGTCTCGACGCATCGTCGAGCAAATCTCGTCGACTCCCCGGGACGATCGTTGAGACAGGTCGACACGCCCTGCGACACGCCCGTATCGCAGGCCGTGTGCCTTGTCTCGACGCATCGTCGAGCGAATCTCGTCGACTTCGCGGCTAAGTGTCGACACGGGTCGACACGCCCTACGACACGCCCGTGTCGCAGGCCGTGTGCCCAGTCTCGATACAATGTCGAGACCAAAGTGTCGACACCCCGTCTCAGTGTCGACACAGGCTTGACACGCCCTGGGACACGCCCGTGTCCCAGGCCGTGTGCCTGCAGCCAGAACCCAAAACTGGCCCAAAACGTCCCCCTTTGCTCCTTTGAGTTTCGGGGCGTTACAACTCTCCCCCTCTTAAAAGAATTTCGTCCACGAAATTATATAAAGGAAAGACATGTACAAAACCAAAATTTGTACCTGAGCGGAACAACTCCGGATACTCGTCAAGCATAGTCTGCTCTCACTCCCAGAGAGCTCCTCACGACCGCAATTGTCCCACCGGACCTTGACCATCCTGATCTCTTTATTGCGTAGCCGCTTGACCTCCGAGTCCTCGATCCGCACGGGCTTGACCTTTGTCGTTCGCCCACTATCCACCGGCACTTGATCAACCGCGATCACTTGCGTAGGCTCTTGCACCGCCTTCCGAAGCACCGAATATGGAATACATCATGTAAACCACTAAGCTCCACTGAAAGCTTCAACCGATAGGCCGCTTCACCAACTCGCTCCAGAACCTCAAACGGTCCAGGTACCTCGGGCTTAGCTTTTTCAATCGTCGCACCCGCGAGACACCCTTGAACGGCTTGATCTTTAAGTATACATAATCGCCCACAGCGAACTCCACATTCCTGTGCTTGGCATTATAGTACTTTTCTTGTCGGTCCTGAGCGACAAGCAACCTCTCCCGAATGGTTCTCACCAAAGAAGTAGCATCATCCACTTCCGATCGCTTATACAACTTTGACTCACCCGTTTCTAACCAAGACAACGGCGTGCGACATTTCCTACCATATAGGGCCTCGAAAGGCGCCATCTGAATACTCGCTTGGTAGATATTGTTGTATGCGAACTCCACCAAATATAGGTGGTCTCCCATTGCTTTCCAAAATCCAAGATACACATGCGAAACATGTCTTCCATGGTTCTATTGACCCTCTCGGTCTGCCCATCCGTTTGCGGATGGAAGGCTGTGCTGAATTTCAGCTTTGTTCCCAACATTTGCTGCACAAGCCTCCAATCATTGGACGTGAACCTCCCATCTCGGTCACTCACGATGCTGCGGGGCACACCATGAATCCGCACTATGTTATCCACATAAAGCTTCGCCAACTTCTCCACCGGATCATCCTTCCTATGCAGAATAAAATGCGACACCTTTGTTAATCGATCAACAACCACCCAAATGGCGTCGTTTCCCTTCTGCGACCTTGGCAAACCGTGCACAAAGTCCATAGAGATGTCGTCAAATTTCCACTCCGGAATAGGCAAGGACTTAGGAAATCCTCCCGGCTTTTGGCACTCCGCCTTTACCAAGGCGCAAGTTTGGCACTTCGCTACGTAGAGCGCCACATCCTTTTTCAAACCCGGCCACCAAAACAGTTTCTTCACATCACGGTACATCTTCGTGCTCCCCGGTGAATCGAGTACTTGGTATAGTGTGCCTCGTACAACAACTCCAACCGTAAATTGCCCACACTTGGGACGCACAAACGACCGTCTTTCCAAAGCAACCGTCCTCCACGACGAATTGGGAATTTGACCCATCCAGAGCCTCTACCATGAACTGCTTCATATGAGCATCCATATCCAAAGCCTGCCGAATACGATCAGCCAGGTCATATTGGACTTCAGTCCAATTCAGAACTGCTTCAGCACTTGCTTTTCTATCACACAAACAATCTCCAACGCCTCCAACTCCCGCACCAACCGCTCATCATGCACCGATAGCCAATTGGCTTGAGCTGGGGCTCGGCGACTCAGCGCATCCGCAACCGCATTCCCTTTGCCAGGCACGTAGTGGATCTTGAACGTATAGTCCCCCCAGGAACTCCATCCATCTACGCTGCCGCATATTCAGATCCTTCTGATCAATAAGATACTTCAGGCTCTTGTGATCGGTGTAGATATCAATCTTCACACCGTACAAGTAGTGTCTCCACAGCTTCAAGGCAAAAATCACGGCCGCTAACACCAAGTCATGGACCGGATAGTTCCTTTCGTGCACTTTTAGCTGTCTCGAGCCATAAGCTATTACACTTCCGTGTTGCAGTAGCACACAACCCAAACCGCTGCCCGAAGCATCGCTATAAATATCATAGCCTTCGGTCCCACATGGCGAACTCAGCACAGGCGCCGTGGTCAACCGACACTTCAACCCCTCAAAAGCTCGCGCGCACTCCGGCGTCCAAACGAACTTATGCTCCTTCCTCGTCAAAGTAGTGAGAGGTAACGCTATCTGCGAGAAGTTCTCTACGAAGCGCCTATAATAGCCGGCAAGCCCCAGAAAAACTCTGGACTTCCGCTATAGTAGCAAGCTCAGGCCACTCCCGTATCGCAACAATCTTCGCCGGATCCACAACAATACCCTCTCCACTCACTATATGCCCGAGGAACGCCGCTGAGGATAGCCAAAACTCGCACTTCGAGAACTTGGCATACAACTGATTTCTCCTTAGCATCTCCAACACCAAATGAAGATGCTTGAAGTGATCTTCCTCACTTTGCGAGTACACCAAAATATCGTCGATGAAGACGATCACAAAATGGTCCAAGTACTCCCTGAACGTCCTATTCATCAAATCCATGAATACTGACAGCGCATTAGTCAGCCCAAACGGCATGACCGTAAACTCATAATGCCTGTATCTCGTACTAAACGCTATCTTCGGCATATCACTCTCCCTTATTCGCAGCTGATAGTACCCAGCCTTGAGATCCAACTTCGAGTACACCGTCGACCCGACTAACTGATCAAAAAGATCATCAATCCGGGGATCGGGTACTTGTTCTTCTCAGTCAGCTTATTTAGGTCCCGATAATCAATACATAGCCTCAAGCTTCCGTCCTTCTTATTAACAAAGAGGACCGGTGCGCTCCAAGGCGAAGAACTCGGGCGCACATACCCTTCTCCAACAACTCTTGCAGTTGAACTTTCAGCTCCGCTATTTCCTTAGGCACTAGCCGATACGGAGATCGTGACACAGGCTTTGCACCTGGCACTAGCTCGATCGTAAAATCGATCTCCCGCTAGGGCGGGGCTCCAGGAAGATCCGCGGGGAACACATCAGGGTATTCCGATACCACTGAAATACAATCCAACGCGGGCTTCGGCTTTGCAACCTCCACTAGTGTAAAGAACAGTTCTGCACCAGCACGAACTGCCTTCACCACCTGAAGAGCAGACATCAACGTCTTGCTCGACCCCTTTAAGCCCGTAAAAGTCGTTTCACGACTTGCTCCCAACTTAACTTCCTTGCTACCGCAATCTATATGGGCCTGCTGCTCCGAGAGCCAGTCCATGCCAAATATGACGTCGAACTCCACCAACGGAAGTAAAGACACCTGCAGGTCGAACTCCTGCTCCCCAATACGAACCTTAACATCGCAGATCCTATCCGCTCGCATCGAACACCCGTTGGGCAACAACACATCCAACTTATCCTTCGCCATCGAAGAAGGGACTCCGATGCGTGATATAAATCCTTCGGACAAGAAGGAGTGTGAAGCTCCCGTATCGAAGAGTGTTCGTGCCGGATTTTCACAAATCAATACAAATCCTAAACAAGCAGTGGTAAGGTAACATGTACATAACAAGTATTTAAATAAATTGACTTGCTATAAATTAAACCGTACCTGTCACCACATCAGCTTGTTTGATGGCCTCCTGTTGGCCAAGATTATAGACCCTTGGTTGGGCCGGAGCATAATGGGATGCGGTCGACTCCACCGCCTTTCCCTTCTCTTCATAAGTAGCTCCCGACTTTCTCTCGGACTTAAGACGTCCGCTCCAACAGTCACGGGCAAAGTGTCCCGTCTTCCCACAAGTAAAACACGCGCCCGGGGTCCGACTCGTAGTCGCCCCAGAAGCACCAGAAGGAGCTGGGGCCCGAAGTCCTATGCTTCTTGAAAGCCCTCCGATAGCCGGACTTTGAAGTAGTCAGCACTTTAAATTCAGATTTTCTATCACCCAAGCCTTTCTTCGCTTGCACATTCTTCATGTCCTTCTCCAAGGACCGGGCAGTATTGACCAAGGTTAAGAAACCCTGCGTCATCGACCCCGAGAGTAGTAACCTCAACTCATCTCTCAACCCTTCGTAGAAGCGATTAGTCTTGCGCTCCTCATCCATGATGGTAGAGCTAGCATAACGACTTAAACGAGTGAACTCGTGGAGATATTCATCCACGCTCCTCTCACCCTGTACCAACTTCAGGAACTCATTCTCCATGCTATCTTCTGCGTCGAAGGGAGGTATCTTGCTAAGAACAATCCCGAGAACTCTTCCATCGGAACGTCTATCAGTTGTCTACCTCTCAATGATGCAGCTCCAATCCTTCCCACCACATCCTCGCTTCACCGTCTAGAAGGAACGTAGCGATGGTGGTCATTTGCCACTCCTCCGTCTCCGTTGCTGTCATGACTCTCTTCACCCTAGAGAGCCAGTCTTCAGCCTGAGATGGGGTTCCCAACCCCGAGAATAACGGAGGGTTAAAGCTCATTACATGCTTAAGCTGCCTCTCAGTTTCCCTCCTTGGCACTACCGGTTCCACAACCACTTGCTCCACTCTCCTCGGCTCAGCCTCTTGAAGAGGTTCTTGCTCCATAGCAGGAGCGGGCTGCTGCGCTTGCCTTGCAGGCTGCGCATTTATCACGGCCAACACCGCTTCAGCCACCAATCGAATATTCTCAGCCGACAGAGGTGTTGCAGGAGCAACATCCGGTGCACTACTAGCCTCAGAAACTCGGCGTTCTGACGGCCCAACACCACGTCTGGTCACCTATAGTGGTACAAAACACCGTTAAGCGACCAAATAAATTGCAAACAACAATTATAGGAACACGCAGGTTCCTCAAACACGAGTATTTTCATTCCTAAGTGGACATTCATGGGTTCTTTTACCATTATAACGATGACGCACACAATGTGCTCACCACCCCTTAAAAAGAATTCGCCCACGAATTCACTTTAAGCCCGACCAAAACCAGTAGTCTGATACCAAATTGTAACACCCCCTATCCGTCACATAGCATATAGCACTAGGTCCGGCCGGGGCCCGACGCCGTGTACCACAGACAGACCGGGTGGTTACTTATGGAAACCATCCAACCAATCTCAACGTCCTACACAGAGCATTCTAGCGGAAGCAGTTTATAAAAGTTGCAATAAGAACCCAGCATTCAAGCACGAATGTCCACTAATACAAAATAGGAATGTTATACAAAATACCCAAAAATAGGCCTTAAGGCCTTACAAAATGTTTCACTTCCAATTACATGTTTTACAAACCATGGCACGCAGGCCGGTTACACATGAATAAAGCAGAAAACATTTCCAACATAGGCCTTCAAGGGCCGGCTTCGCTTTCGGGCTTTAGCCCGCTATTGACCGCTTGGTCCAGCTGCACCTGCAAGCAACAAACCACCGCACGGTGGCAAAACAAGGCAACGGTCAGCAATGCTGACCAAATTATAACGATCCCGCCCCCAACTCGGGGCGGCGATGCTCCTTCCCTGCATTTCATTAGCATAAGCGAGCAATTTATATACTTAGCCATTTCATCACAGACGTGGGCTCGCACGGCCACACGTCCCGTGCTCTCAGGGCATATTCTCGGTGAACCGGTCGATGTCATGTCAATTAAAGCCATAGACATTCCGGACTCACCACCGCCACTTGGACGGCCAAACCTATGAGCAATTTGTCTTCCTGGCCTGGGTCACGACAATTTAAGCCATTGACCGTCGAAGACCCTAATCTATGCCAACGGTAAGTGCCACGTGCCTTTAGGTCTCTTTAACCGAACGACATAGAACGGGTACGGTCCATCTAACCCGTGCTCACATCGCAACGACAATTTAAGCCATTTGCGCGGGTCAAACTTCCACCGAATCCCATTTCCATCACAAGTCACATAACCCGGTTATGTTCAAGTTGGCTCTCAAGCCACCAAGTTGGCAAGATCTCGTATCCGCCCAGTTTTCCGGGTGCACCTTTGGGTTAGTCTCCAAGGCTCCCTGCTGCAATCTACCGCGTAGAAAACCCGAAAAACAATCAATAGCACAGAGTCTTCTCCGGCATTATGCAATGCAACATCACCGATCCAGACCAACATGTCTGGGTAGGCTTCACACATCATGCCTATGTCCGTTCTCGCTTACGGACTCTAAACAACGGGGACTTCACATATCTACCTGAAGGAACACCTCCAACTCTCCGCAAACTCGCGAGAGCGGGCTTCCTATGTAAAGAAAGAGAGCTACTCATGCTCAAGATGAGGATCGTTACCCTTGCGTTCCTCTTTGGCGCCATGGAAAAGTAATCGGATGAAAACCACCGCACTAGCGTTGCCTCCGTGGATCCGGAGTCGGCTCGCGATTCGGAGCTCCGAAGCTCCTCCAATGGCGGGATCAAGCTCCTTCTTCCTCCCTTGGCTCTCCTCTCTCTCTAAGGTTTTAGAAAGATGAGAAGTTAAGAAAAGTAAGGGTTTTCCAAGTCCATTCACGGGTATATCCCTTCAGGAACAACCCCCAGCCGTTGGATCTTCAGTTAAAGAAATGAACGGCTTCGATTCGGGGCTGAAATGCCCAATCTGGACCGAACACGTCCTGGCACACGCCCGTGTCCAGGGCCGTGTGCCTCATTCGCCGTCAAAATCGGCTCGCCTGGAACCTCACACGGGTATCGAACACGCCCGTGTTCGAGCTGACACGCCCGTGTTCCACCTGACACGGCCGTGTACCCCAACATTTTTTCCCCAAAATCAACCCGAGCACTGCACGGGTTCGAGGACACGCCCGTGTCCCTACCCGTGTCACCTCAACACGCCTGGACCCCAGGCCGTGTACACGGTCTCGACACTCGACACTTCGTCGAGTGAAGATCGTCGACCTGATGACACGGCCTTGAACACGCCCGTGTCCTAGGCCGTGTGCCTTGTCTCGACGCATCGTCAAGCAAATCTCGTCGACTCCCTGGGACGATCGTCGAGACAGGTCGACATGCCCTGCGACACGCCCGTGTCACAGGCCGTGTGCCTTGTCTCGATGCATCGTCGAGCGAATCTCGTCGACTTCGCGGCTAAGTGTCGACACGGGTCGACACGCCCTGCGACACGCCCGTGTCGCAGGCCGTGTGCCCAGTCTCGACACAATATCGAGACCAAAGTGTCGACACCCCGTCTCAGTGTCGACACAGGCTTGACACGCCCTGGGACACGCCCGTGTCCCAGGCCGTGTGCCTGCAGCCAGAACCCAAAACTGGCCCAAAACGTCCCCCTTTGCTCCTTTGAGTTTCGGGGCGTTACATGTCTCAGCTCCCATTCCAGAGGGGTTCAGAGAACCTGACATGACTTACTATACTAGGAAGGATGACCCGTCCAGCACCCACCGTGGTTCGAAGATACGGTATCTATCAAGCCAATGACAGATGCATTCAAGTGTCGCCTCTTCGCGATCACGTTGGAAGACAAGGCAAAAGATTGGTTTCATCAACTCCCAGCGAGATCGATCTACGAGTTTGAAGACTTGAGCCAGAGTTTTCTGCTTCGCTTCTCCACTTCAAAAACAAGGAAGAAGAGTCCCGATTCCATCTTCCTGATAAGTCAGATGGCGGAGTCGTTGACCCAATATGTGGACAGGTTACAAGAAGAGATCCTGGACATCCAGGAGGTGCCGAGGTATGCCCTCCAGATGGATTTTATAGTGGGGTTAAGTGAGGCGTTCTTCAAGATGAGTCTGACCCGAAAGCCCTTTATCTTTCAAGGAGCTAATGGAAAGGGTGGCAGAGGAGATAACAACTAAGACGACCAACCCGAAATTTGTCAAGAAGTTGGCAAGGTTAAAAAAGGCAGAGTCGAAGGAGCAAGCTGGCTCGAGGCATCAGGAGGGAAGAAGGAGAGAAGAGCAGAGAGCTCGAGGTTCCAGGGACCTCAGGAAGGTCCGGAGCCAGGTTGGAGGCAACAGGGAGGACCCATTCAGGGTCCAGGAAGAGGTCGCGTCCAGGGTGGGGGGAACTTTCATGGAGGTCAAGGGAGGTTCAACTTCCAGAGGCAAGCTCCCGGGCAGCTCCTACCCCCACCGCAACAAGCCATGTCGATAGGAAGAGGGGGAAGAGATAACGAGAGAGTTCACCCAACCCGTCGAAGAATGGGAGGAAGAGTGTTGTCATAATGTGACTTCCACAAGTTAGAGGGTCACGCTACAACTACTTGCCCCGAATTCCTGGAAGTGAGAGAGGCGAGAGGCACAAACCAGCAGTAGCCGCTGGTACAGATTGAAGAAGTTCTACCCAATGTAGGGGAAGATGACGTGTGAGAGGAACGTGTTGATGTATGACCTCGGGGAGGTATAAGAGTGATGCACGGTGGAGTGGGGATAGAGGCCACTCGAAAGGCAAGCCTCCATGTCGTATACAGTCGAAGCGTCGCTTCGACATCCCAGACTCCACCCCGAGAGGAAAAGATCACCTTCTTAATTAAGGACATGCCAGATCATGAGGATCCGTTCTGCAATGCGCTGGTCATCCGGATAGTCATCGAAGGCTACACCGTCTCTCGGATCTTGGTTGACAACGGAAGCTTCGTCAACGTTGTTTTCAAGAAGACGTTTGATGAGATGAAGGAGGAACCAAGGAGGGTGTTGGCCTCGGACGGGCCCCTGCTTGGATTTTCAGGGTAAAGGAAGGAGGTAGAAGGTGGAGTCAGACTTCAGGTGAAGTTTGGGGGGACCTCAAGGAATTGTTGGTTCGTCATTGTTGATGCTCCGAGCAGTTACAACTGTAACGCCCCTAGCCGATCCAACGTGACCGCGTCACGGCTCCGCTCTAGGCGACGCTACCGGGCTGCAGCCCAAGCACCCCAACCCCTCTCCCTCCACAGGCGGGTTGTTGGTGGCCACAGCCTCCCTTTGATGAGGTAAACTCGATAGTCAAGCCCGCACTACGGGGACTTCCCAGGAGGTCACCCATCCCAGTACTACTCCAGCCCGAGCACGCTTAACTATGGAGTTCTTTCAACTCTCATCACCAATTGAGCTGCAGCTCAATTGGTGATGAGAGTTGAAAGAACTCCATAGTTAAGCGTGCTCGGGCTGGAGTAGTACTGGGATGGGTGACCTCCTGTGAAGTCCCCGTAGTGCGGGCTTGACTATCGAGTTTACCTCATCAAAGGGAGGCTGTGGCCACCAACAACCCGCCTGTGGAGGGAGAGGGGTTGGGGTGCTTGGGCTGCAGCCCGGTAGCGTCGCCTAGAGCGGAGCCGTGACGCGGTCACGTTGGATCAGCTAGGGACATTACAATAAAAAGTGCACTTTTATTGTAACGCCCATAGCCGATCCAACGTGACAGCGTCACGGCTCCGCTCTAGGCGACGCTACCGGGCTGCAGCCCAAGCACCCCAACCCCTCTCCATCCACAGGCGGGTTGTTGGTGGCCACAGCCTCCCTTTGATGAGCGAACTCGACAGTCAAGCTGGGCCGTACGGGGACTTCCCAGGAGGTCACCCATCCCAGTACTACTCCAGCCCGAGCACGCTTAACTATGGAGTTCCTTCACTTCTCATCACCAAGTGAGCTGCAGCTCAATTGGTGATGAGAGTTGAAAGAACTTCGTAGTTAAGCGTGCTCGGGCTGGAGTAGTACTGAGATGGGTGACCTCCTGGGAAGTTCCCGTGGTGCGGGCTTGACTATCGAGTTTACCTCATCAAAGGGAGGCTGTGTCCACCAACAACCCGCCTGTGGAGGGAGAGGGGTTGGGGTGCTTGGGCTGCAGCCCGGTAGCATCGCCTAGAGCGGAGCCGTGACGCTGTCACGTTGGATCGGCTAGGGGTGTTACAACAACGCCATCTTCGGAAGACCCCTCATCAGCGCCTTCCATTTTGTGTCATCGTTATTTCACCAGTGCCTCAAGTTTAACACTGGAGGGATCCAAGTCGGGATCAGGGGAGACCCCAGGATGGCAAGGCAATGCTATGTCATGGCTGTCAAAACCATCTCCTGGCTAGCCAGGGCAGAGGAGATGGAGAAGATCATGTAGAGCTTGAGCATGATAGAGGTATTAGAGGTGAAGGAGGCGAATGATGGTCATCATACCCAAGCAGCCTGAAGAAACCTTGTTTTGGTGAAGTCTTTTCTCTTTCATGTTTTTGTAATGAGCTCTACCCCTGAACAGCTGAGTCAGGAGGTCATGTATCCTAAATATTTCCCCATTTGAGGATGTTGAATTTAGTATGGTTTGAATGACGTGCCTAATCTCACCCCGAGAGGATCTTCTTAGCCAGGCTCTCACTATCTGGATGGGTCGAATGTGCCTCGGTAATAAGTTCTCATCCCGAGATGATCTCCTCATCCAGGCTCCCACTAGCTGGATTGGTCGAATGTGCCTCGGTGGCGAGAAGGAATAGATCCCTGAGAGGATCTCCTCACCCACAATCTCACTAGCTGGATGGGTCGAATGTGCCTCGGTGGAGAGAAGGTTTCAACCCCAAGAGGATCTCCTCACCTACGCTCTCACTACCTCGATGGGTCGAAGGTGCCTCAGTGGAGAGAAGGTTCCAACCCTGAGAGGATCTCCTCACCCCGGCTCTCACTAGCTGGATGAGTCGAATGTGCCTCAGTGGAGAGAAGGCACCAACCCCGAGAGGATATCCTCACCCAGGCTCTCACTAACTGGATGAGTTGAATGTTCCTCGGTGGAGAGAAGGTTCCAACCCCGAGAGGATCTCCTCACCCAGGATCTCACTAGCTGGATGGGTCGAAAGTGCCTCGGTGGTGAGAAGGAACCTACCCCCGAGAGGATCTCCTCACCAAGGCTCTCACTAGCTGGATGTGTCGAATGTGCCTCGGTGGAGAGAAGGTTCCAACCCCGGGAGGATCTCCTCACCCAGGCTCTCACTAGCTGGATAAGTCGAATGTGCCTCAGTGTAGAGAAGGTTCCAACCCCGAGAGTATCTCCTCACCCAGGCTCTCACTAGCTGGATGAGTCGAATGTACCTCGGTTGAGAGTAGGTTCCAACCCTGAGAGGAACTCCTCATCCAGGCTCCCACTAGCTAGATGTGTCGAATGTGCCTCGGTAGTAAGTTCTCGTCCCGAGAGTATCTCCTCATCAAGGCTCCCACTAGCTGGATGGGTCGAATGTACCTTGGTGGCGATAAGGAACCGACCCCCCAAAGGATCTCCTCACCCAGGCTCTCACTAGATGGATGAGTCGAATGTGCCTCGGTGGAGAGAAGGTTCCAACCCCGAGAGGATCTCCTCACCCATGCTCTCACTAGCTGGATGGGTCGAATGTGCCTTGGTGGAGAGAAGGTTCCAACCCCGAGAGGATCTCCTCACCCAGGCTCTCACTAGCTGGATGAGTCAAATGTGCCTCGGTGGAGAGAATGTTCCAACACCGAGAGGATATCCTCATCCAGGATCCCACTAGCTTGATGGGTCGAATGTGCCTCTGTGGAGAGAAGGTTCCAACCCCGAGAGGATCTCCTCACCCATGCTCTCACTAGCTGGATGAGTCGAATGTGCCTCGGTGGAGAGAAGGATCCAACCTCGAGAGGATCTCCTCATCTAGGCTCCCACTAGATGGATGGGTCGAATATGCCTCGGTAGCAAGTTCTTGTCCCGAGAGGATCTCCTCATGTAGGCTCCCGCAAGCTGGATGGGTATAATGTGCCCCGGTAGCGAGAAGGAACCGACCCCCGAGAGGATCTCCTTACCCAGACTCTCACTAGCTGGATGGGTCGAATGTGCCTCGGTGGAGAGAAGGTTCCAACCCCGAGAAGATCTACTCACCCAGACTCTCACTAGCTTGATGAGTCGAATGTGCCTTAGTGGAAAGAAGGTTCCAATACCGAGAGGATCTCTTCACCCAGACTCTCACTAGTTGGATGGGTCGAATGTGCCTCGGCAAAGAGAAGGTTCTAACCATGAGAGGATCTCCTCACCCAGGCTCTCACTAGCTGGATGAGTCGAATGTGTCTCGGCGGAGAGAAGGTTCCAACCCCTAGGGGATCTCGCCACCCAGGATCCCATTAGCTGCCATGGCAGGTTGACCCCTTAGGGAGGTTATGTGAATTCTACCGTGAGGGGATCTCTCCATCTAGGCTCCCATTAGCTATTAGGGCGGGTTGACTCCTCGGGGAGGTTAAGTGAATTCTACTCGTAGGTTATCTCACCACCTTGGATCCCGTTAACTGGAATGGTAGGTTGACCCCTCGGAGAGGCCAAGTATTTTCATCTCCAAGATTGCTACACTCAGCGAATACGTTGGGTTGAACGTTCTTTTCGAGTGTGGAACTTGCTCGAAAAAAGCGGGGATTGTGTACAACCCCATATTCGTGAAGTGGGGTCCCCAAGCAAGTGCAATGTATAATCTAGAGAATGGTCCGGGACAAGTGAGCCCAAAGCTAAGGGGACAAAGGGTCGAGTGAGGCGGGAGGCCGGCACACGCCCCAGCCCTATTTCTGGGGGCGGGTGTGGCGGGAGGCCGGCAACCGACCCGACCCCTTTTTCAGGGGGCAGGTGCGGTGGGAAGCCGGCTCCCTCCTCGACTCGGTTTCAGGGGGGCGAGTGCAGTGGGTGGCCGACACTCGCCCCGGCCTTGTTTCAGGGGGGCAAGTGCGGAGGGAGGTCGGTACTCGCCCCAGCCCTGTCTTAGGGTGTGGGTGCGGTGGGAGGCAGGCACCCGCCCCGGTCCCTTTCTTCAGGGGGCAGGTGCGGTGGGAGACCGGTACCTGCCCCGGCTTCTATTCTGGGGCCGGGTGCGGCGAGAGGCCGGCACTCGCCCCAGCCTCTATTCAGGGGGCGGGTGCAGCGGGAGGCCGACACCCGCCCCGACCTCTTTTCAGTGGGCGGGTGTGGCGGGAGGCCGACACCCGCCACAGCCCTTTGAGGGTCTCGCCCGGCTTGAGCACCTCGCCCGGCTTAAGCATCTCGCCCGGCTCGAGGATCTCGCGCGGCTCGAGGATCTCGCCCGGCTTGAGGGTCTGCTATTTTGCCCCGGGTGGGCTACGAATAGCTGTTCAAAATAGCGAAGATTGGTTGTTGGCAGACCAGCCCAGAGTATTTCAGTAATTTTAGAGCAACGAGATTGCGCTATTGGCAGGCCATCCCCAAAAATCTATAAATAGACCCTTGCGGTGCCTTGGAGAGAGATCTATTTTCATCAATCCTAATCTTCTTCCTTCATCCTCCAAGGCACCTAGCTCATCATTGGCTAATGAGTGGGAGATCTCAAAGGTCTTCTGGGTGTGAGGTGTGACAAACACGCTAGGGCCAAGGGTCATTCTCCAAATTCAGGTCTTTCACCAAGGGACAGCTTGGGAGAAGTAGGTGTGAGCTGCACCCCTAAGTCCGAACTTTCGGTGGAACTGAATCTCATTTTCAACAGGCAATGACATTTTTTGCACATAGAAGGCCTTCTGCAGGTGTTCTGCCGGTCCCTCCAGAGTAGGCGTGAGGAAGACATCCTCTAGGGGTTACTATGGAGAAAAGTGGATTTCACTGATAGGAATGCAGATGATCACGAACCGTTTGGTCCAGCGACGTACCTTGTTCATCATCACTGTGACGGTGCAGGTATGCATGGAGAAGAAGCTGAACCCATGGTTCGTCACCCCGATGGTGAAGATCTTTTTCAAGACCGCTAAATCGAAGGCTTACTTATGTATGTAGGAAGGCAAGGAACCCAATGATGATCACTATTCTATTAGGGTTGATATGGAACGACATCAGTCCATAATGCTAGAGGATCTCATAGAACCAACCACAAAGGAAGGAGGAGGCCAACCTCAAAGTGTCGGATCTGAAGGATAAGCCTATCCAGAAAGAAAGTATTAAGGCGCTCACCCATGAGGGGTACCCTCACACAAAAGCCCTCCTCGACAGGGAGGAAGGAGCACTCCTTGAAGTCATCAATGTCCGCGCCATTGGTTATGGGTTTCTTGAAGGTCTCTTCTCGAAAAAAGAGTGTCATAAGCCAACTTGCGAGCATGAGCATCTACGACAGACACCATCTTAACAAGCGTGTTGCAACCAGCAGCTCCAGTCGACCCCCCCCCCCCCCTCGTGTTGAAAATTGTGAAGTGAAAGTGGGTGATTGGAGGACTTGGGTAACCTATCCACGCGGAGTAGACAGATAGGGTTGGCGGACAGCCAGGTTGGCAGGGCTGTTGCAGATGGCTTATTCTGTGGAGGTCTGTTCCCGTGGACTAAGCGAACAGCAGTGGCGGTTGAAAGTCCACCTAGTGTCAACTACCTTCACCTATGGGGGGGGGGGAATAGGTGACGTGCAGCATTTTTGCGGAATTAAAATTGTACCTGCACAAATAAACAAACCAGCACAGCAAAGAAGGTACCCAAGCTATTTATAGTGGTTCCCCGAGTTGGGTACATCCACTTTCTCTCTTCGACCTATCTCCCAACAAGGGACGACTCGGTCACTTCACCAACAGGATTGAAATCCAATCCCTGCACTATCGGAATGAACCCTTCCACACGTAGGAGACAATGCTCCAACAACACGGGTTGCACCCAACCCTTACAACTCGGAACCAACGTTCCTTTACAACAAAAATGAACTAGAATGTACAAGAAATACAAACTACTTTCGGAGACAAGGTGTCCCTCTTCATTTGATGACGTGTTCTAGAAGTCACGAAGAGTCCACAACCCTAGATCTCACTTGGAGAGAATCTCCCGAAACCGGCGGCGGCAAGAAGGGCGGCGGCTTGGTTCTCGGGATCGGCGGTGACAACGGTGTGCGGCTGCTGTACTTTGGAGATTCAAACTTCGTAGCAAAGCTAGCAAGGTCTTCCAACGGTCACACTAGGATCGATCGTCTCAATCGATTCGGACGGGGAAGGTTTTCCCCGATCAACAAATCAAGAGACAAGGGATCTCTGGTTAGACGCGTGAGACGCTACGCTTGGCTAAGCTTCTGTCGCCGGGAGATCTGGAACAAAGCACGATCTAGCAGCCATCGATCGACCAGCACGAGCGGCGACGGCGACGGCGGAGGTATCGCGATCTAGGTCACGTCAGCGGCTCGGCTTTTTCAAATCTTCTTCGCTACTACACTGTTCAAAAATACGCGTGTATTTATACAGTAAAATACTCTTTTATGACCGTTATGGGTCCCACCAGAAGAAGCCCTAATTCTGGTTCAAAACAGTGCCAGCGGCAGAATCCGGTCCAGCGGTTTCCAGAAAATTGCCCAAGTCAAAATCGACGAGAATCGAAGGTGATTCTCGTCGAATCGGCGAGAATCAAAGGTGATTCTCGTCGATTCGGCGAGAATCAAAGGTGATTCTCGTTGATGTTGACTTGTTTGCATGCTCTGATTTAGCCTGATGGAGACGACGAGAATCAGCCAGTGATTCTCGACGATTCGGCGAGAATCACTAGTGATTCTCGTCGATTATGACTTAGCGCCAGAGTCGCATGCTTTGATGCAGCCGGATAGAGACGGCGAGAATCAGCCGGTGATTCTCGCCGAATCGGCGAGAATCACTTGGTGATTCTCGTCGATTCACACTTGGACGATTTTTCGTCTTCCCACCCATGAGCTGCTCTTTGACCCATCCTTGCTCCTCGTCTGCTCTTGCATGATCACAGCCCTGTACTTGAAAATAAGTACACTCCAATAGAGAGAGTGCACGTAGGCCAACACACTGATCTGCTCAACGAGGGATTACGTCGTGCAGACCCGTGTATATTGACCTACTGCACCCTGACATTGGAGTGCACTTAGCATGGAATAACTGCAAGCACAACTTAAAAGGTTTTATCAAATACATCGTGAATTCATCTTAGCTTGACAGGTGGCTTTGTCAAATCCAAGTAATTGTGGATACAATACCCAACAATCTCCCCCTATTTGACGGAGCCAAAATCCCACTAGCTAAGATGAATACCACCATCCAGAAAATATATACATCATATATAATTTAAAGATACGGCACAAGGAAGTAGAGGCAAACAGGTCAAAGCTTGAGTCAATCATAAATTCATATACATATATATATATATATATATATATATATATATATATATATATATATATATATATATATATATATATATATATATATATATATATATATATCCCAAGATCGTTCATATAACAATAATAACAGATTAAAATATTCATGAGACAATGACAAGCTATAAGTTTCTGTCTATTGCTCTTTGGCTAGGTCATCCTTATGTTTTTGAGCCAAAAACTTCTTTCTTTGCCTCTCAACGCACTCCTTGGGCTTTGGATAGTATCTTGGAGGAGGAGCTTTATCTGCCGCCGTGTTGGTCCTGAAGAAGATATTCCGTTTAGCTTCATATGTCTTGTGCAGCTCCCACTCATGCTGGCTGTATACTTCATTCCGATTGATTTCCCCTTTTTCTTGTAGCAAGAATGTGTCCAAGATGATACTCTTTGATACCGGACTCCACCTTTCGTTCCTTACTTCATCCTCCTTCAATCTGATTCTCTTTTTAGCTTGCGTTTCCTTAGAAGTCCCTTCTTGAGATTTTCTCTTGTCCCTAGCTTTTGCTAGGGCTCCTTGGTCAAACATTGCCATCAGTTTTGCCTTGGAGGTGGCCCTAGCTGCCCTATGAGCATCAGCTTCACTTAATGGAACTTCTTCAACACTTGGTCCCTCATCAGCCGCAGTATTAATTTCAGGAGCAGGAGTACCCTCAGGATTTTCAGGGATGTTAGCGCCTAGCGCTTGTTTGAGCATCCACCAGCAACTGTCATAAACATATATGTTTGACTGCTCAAAATTTTTGATTATGATTTCTTGAAGCTCGGCCATCTTAGCTGTATATTCTTTCTCCCCCTTTTTGGCTTCGAATGCAATGGAGTTTGAATAAGAATGCAGTGACTCATCAATATGCTTTGTAGTACTGGAGAACTCGGTAACCAGGGCTTGTTGATTGGTGTTAAGAGTCACTATATTGCCATCAAACTTTTGAATGTTATTTGCTACGACATGAGCATTCTGATTTACTACGGCGAGAGTATCGGTGTTCTTTTTTAATCCGTCCATAAGAAGAGTTACAGCTTGGCCTGCCGATGTATACTTGTCGTCAAACTTCTTTTCCATCACATCCAGTTTGTGATGGATCTCCACCATGTTCTTGAGCATGAGATTTTCAGATTTCTTAATTTTTTTTAACATTTTATTTTGAGCTTTCTCAAAAGATGCTTTGAGCTCATCCACGATACCTTGAATAACATTTACGGTGTGATTGGCTAGATCAGCTCGTAGTGGATGATCCTGAGGCATGCCTTGGCCTTGCTCTTCAGCAGATGCATTTGTAGAGCTGGACACTAGCACAGTCTCTAAGCGGGGAGTACTTGCAGCCTCTGTAGATTTCTCGGAAGTACTAAGCAGTCTATGCTGAGAGGACTCCCCCTCCACTGTTGCACCAATGTTCTCAGGAACGATCTCAGGAGCGTGCTTGTCAGATGGAACTTCAGTGATGTCCTGAGGCTCCAATGCTTCCAGTCCCACATTTCCTTCTTCCTCATCCTCATCATCCATGAAATCATTCTCAGCTGCATCGTCTTCCAAACTTCCCTCATCATTTTCCTTTTCATTGCCTTCGGCTCCTTGATCATGCACGTTCAGGGCCGCCTCATTCTCCATCACAGCTTCACTTTCTTCTTGTATATCCGCCACTGCATCTCTGGCTATCTGAGAGATGTCAGATACGATATTAGCATAAGCGGGTAGAGGCTCCCCCTCAATTCCTGCAGTCAGTGCATCAGGAATTTCACTGGGGATTACTAAGGAATCAGCCATAGTTCCGTCCTCGGCTGGAGATACTTCTTGTTATTCTACCAGGGCAGCTTGCCCAATGCGTCTCTCCCATCTGTCAAATACGCTCGAGTCCATTTTCTTCAAGTAATGCAGTGGAACTCCTTTACTCATGTCATACCTATCTCCGTTTAACTGATTGAGATATAGACTGATAATTCGGCCAAATCTAGGAGATCTGAGAGTGTACTTTATCTTCTCAAAAAGCAATGCCCCCCAGTTGAATCTTTTTCTGCAGACAATTGCCACAAGGATCTTGAACATGTCCGCAGAGATGTGGTCATGAGAGCCCGGTTTGCATATGAGTACTTTCCCAATGATGTCTGACAGAAGTTTCCCCTCCTCATTCATATCCTTTCGCTTTATCGATCTAGTTCCTCAAGCGAGTCCACAGAATAATAATGTCCTGGTTTTATCCTGTTCCTCCAGATAATCCTCGTCCGCAGAGCTAGTGAGCTGCAAGTATTGGGTCAGCTTGCTTGCAGACATCTTGATCTTTGCCCCTGCAACCTTGCTCTTGATGAGAGAGTCTTCATTCCGGAGTTTGGCGGTTGCGAAGAATTCCATCACTTCCTTGTCCAAGATTTTACAGGGGTGCTCCAGTATGAATGAGAGTCCAGCCTCTTCAAGCATGACGATGATGTTTCTGAATTCATCAAAAGCATGTGAGAACCCTGTTCGAACCAACTCACAGCCAGTGACCAGGCCGACGGTTGTCCTTGGAGCCATTGCAAGACTGAAATCCCAAGACTACGCCTAATCAGAAATCAAGAGGGAAGCTACACTAACAGTAAGTCACTGTAAGGGTGAGAAAATGGTTACCCAAGAGTGTAGAAGGTGAGAATCGACGGAAGCGACGGGAAATCAGAAGAAGATCGTGACTTTGGTCGATCGAACCCGCCGAGACTTGGATGAGCGCCCTGGATGCGAGAGGAGAGAACTACAGAGGGAAGAATCGGTGAGTTGCCTGCTTGATATCAACGGAAGAAAACGACGGGATTCCTGCGGTTGTCGACGGAAGGGGAAGAATCGGTGAGTTTCCTTCGGTGAGCTTCCTGCGGAATATGAAAGGTCGGCGAGATACTTTGCGAGATCGACGGGTTTAAAGGGGTTTTAACGGGTTTCCGTGTGAAGAGTGAAAAGCTAAGGTTCGGCGGGAGTCTTCGGGTTGAGCGGGTTTTAGCGGGTTTCCAGTTTGTCTAAGTCATAAGCGAAGGGATTCTTTAATAAGAATCTACGGGTTAAGAGGCATGCCGGATTCTTGAGGTCTTCTGATATCAAGACAATTTAAAAAATCTTCTAAATATGTATATATATATTTCTTAATGTCAATCATAAGTTGTAGTGATTTCCAATGACGCATCTTCGTTAGTTTTCAGTGAACTGATTTAAGCCTGTAGATGTTAGTTCTCGAATCTACCAGTAGAATTACAGGCAATCTTTATTAATGTATCTAAAGTTTATGTTTACAGTGTTAACCTATCCTTAGGTGTACGCACATATATGTGTATATATATAAATATATATATATATATATATATATATATATATATATATATATATATATATATATATATATATATATATATATATATATATATGTAAATGTCGATACAATATGACTCAAGTATATGAGCTGATCAAAAATACCTGGGATTATGAGATTCATAATTTACCCCCTCAGGTTGAGGCATACCAGGTGTTCAATGTGAGTATCCCATTGTAAATAGTACTTCTGATATTCCATATATTTGTTCCAATTTAGTCTTGAAACATCTTCTGTCTAGTTCCCATCATACTTACGGGAACCTAGACTACCCTGCAAAAGAGAGTTACCTTACCTTAGGAACCCAATACATATTGGGTCCTAGGTTCTTGTTAGCATAAATACTCGAATGCCTTCCCTCAGAAATCCTGTTAGGAAGACTACCTCTGCCCAGAAGATGTGGATAGACCCTTGCCCTTGACACAGAGGGGTTGTGCCAACAGTCTATGGCAAAGTGTCCCACCTTGCCACAGCACCAACACGTGTGAATGTTGTATCTCCGTTTCTGACTTGATCCAAGGACTGAGGTAGTCGTGAGCCTAGGTCCAAATAGGATAGATCTGGATCTGCTCCCAAACTTGCCTCTTCCACCGTGACACATGGAAGGGTGGAAGGAATGCATATAGTGAGCGTCATGAGGCCTGGGAGGTGGTGCCTTCCTTTCAGTCAGCCCCCTTCCTGAGGCCCCATGAGAACTTACTGCATGACTTCTAACCTCCCTTTCCTGTGTCCTTGGGTGGAGAGAAGCGTTCTGAGAGCTGATACCAGCAGCTTCCTGCCGGGTAGGGGCAGTGGCCGAGAATACAAAGGGCTTAGAATGAGCCTTAGGTATTCTCTCATGGGTGGCCATAACAGCCCTTGCACTATGGGTGTCTCCACATGAGGACAGATCACCCTTATAGTGACCACGAGTGTTCCTGTGATCATACCTGAAGGCATGATGAGTACCCTTCCTGCCTGGAGTGGGGGGTCGGAATACCGTTTCCCCATTTCTCCATGAATTGATAATTCGGGAGATCCACCCATTTTCTTCCTTTCTCTTCATAGCATCAACCTTGGAAAAGTTGGATACTATCCTTTTCTCATTCTCTAGACTACTCTCTAGATCTGATATTTTAGACTCCTTGACCTTGTTGGATGCCAATTGGAGAACCAACAAGATCTTCAGCCGAGCAATCTCCTGAGCTTGCTCTTCAACAAGTAGGTTGCTTTTCTAAAGGGCACTCTTCAGGGAATCAGGATTTTCTGAAGGAAAACAGTTCCTGTCTTCAGGAACTTCAAGAGAGACGGGGCAAGATGAAGAAGTTACCTGTTCTTCAGTGTTTTTGTCACTAGCTCCAGTGACCGTTGTGTCATCCTCATCAGAACTGCTTTCCTCAATTTCTTCTTCAGTCTCTGACAAGGACACTGGAGCTCTGATGCTGTCCGATTGATCCTTGCCTTCATCTTTAGAGGCGAGGACCCCCACATAGGCTTCATCCTCTAGTTGATAGCAGATCCCAGCTTTCTTTGATCCCCCCATTAGCTCTGAGATCATTACCCACATAGATTTGTCCATCCCACATTTTTCCAATCTATAGCGAGAAGGTCCAGACCAGACATCCATGATAATCTGACGAATCATCTTGTCCAGATTAAATAATGAGAGTTCCGTCTCCGACATCTCAGCAATACACTTGGGCACTTGGATATTCTTTCCGGAGCCGGAGGTCTTCATAGGAATAAAAGGACCCTCTTCCAGGATGAAAGATGCTCGAGGATCTATAGCCTCCAAGTGATACGACACTCTCATCTTCCAGACGGGATAATACTCCTTTGTGCATGTGGGAATTCTTAGTGGAGAGATCTCATGATCCAGCTCCATGCTTCTGACACTGGTGGCAGGATTCTACTCAAGGTGTAAACCTTTTTGATGAGTAACCTCGCTCTGATACCACTTGAAAGTCCACCTAGTGTCAACTACCTTCACCTATGGGGGGGGGGGAATAGGTGACGTGCAGCGTTTTTGCGGAATTAAAATTGTACCTGCACAAATAAACAAACCAGCACAGCAAGAAGGTACACAAGCTATTTATAGTGGTTCCCCGAGTTGGGTACATCCACTTTCCCTCTTCGACCTATCTCCCAACAAGGGACGACTCGGTCACTTCACCAACAGGATTGAAATCCAATCCTTGCACTATCGGAATGAACCCTTCCACACGTAGGAGACAACGCTCCCACAACACGGGTTGCACCCAACCCTTACAACTCGGAACCAACGTTCCTTTACAATAAAAATGAACTAGAATGTACAAGAAATACAAACTACTTTCGGAGACAAGGTGTCCCTCTTCGTTTGATGACGTGTTCTAGAAGTCACGAAGAGTCCACAACCCTAGATCTCACTTGGAGAGAATCTCCCGAAACCGGCTGCGGCAAGAAGGGCGGCGGCTTGGTTCTCGGGATCGGCGGCGACAACGGTGTGCGGCTGCTGTACTTTGGAGATTCAAACTTCATAGCAAAGCTAGCAAGGTCTTCCAACGGTCACACTAGGATCGATCGTCTCGATCGATTCGGACGGGGAAGGTTTTCCCGATCAACAAATCAAGAGACAAGGGATCTCTGGTTAGACGCGTGAGACGCTACGCTTGGCTAAGCTTCTATCGCCGGGAGATCTGGAACAAACCACGATCTAGCAGCCGGCGATCGACCAGCACGAGCGGCGACGGCGGCGGCGGAGGTATCGCGATCTAGGTCACGTCAGCGACTCGGCCTTTTCAAATCTTCTTCGCTACTACACTGTTCAAAAATACGCGTGTATTTATACAGTAAAATACTCTTTTATGACCGTTATGGGTCCCACCAGAAGAAGCCCTAATTCCGGTTCAAAACAGTGCCGACGGTAGAATCCGGTCCAGCGGTTTCCAGAAAATTGCCCAAGTCAAAATCGGCGAGAATCGAAGGTGATTCTCGTCGAATCGGCGAGAATCAAAGGTGATTCTCGTCGATTCGGCGCGAATCAAAGGTGATTCTCGTCGATGTTGACTTGTTTGCATGCTCTGATTTAGCCTGATGGAGACGACGAGAATCAGCCAGTGATTCTCGACGATTCGGCGAGTCGTATGCTTTGATGCAGCCGGATAGAGACGGCGAGAATCAGCCGGTGATTCTCGACGATTCGGCGAGAATCACTTGGTGATTCTCGTCGATTCACACTTGGACGATTTTTCGTCTTCCTACCCATGAGCTGCTCTTTGACCCATCCTTGCTCCTCGTCTGATCTTGCATGATCACAGCCCTATACTTGAAAATAAGTACACTCCAATAGAGAGAGTGCACGTAGGCCAACACACTGATCTGCTCAACGAGGGATTACGTCGTGCAGACCCGTGTATATTGACCTACTGCACCCTGACATTGGAGTGCACTTAGCGTGGAATAACTGCAAGCACAACTTAAAAAGTTTTATCAAATACATCGTGAATTCATCTTAGCTTGACAGGTGGCTTTGTCAAATCCAGGTAATTGTGGATACAATACCCAACAGCGGTTTTCCAGGCTGGCTTATGCTCAGCAGGCAGTTAGATCCCAGAAGGTAACCAGGCGGTTAAAGACTCTATCCACGGTGTCCGGCAAGAAGCGAACTGGACTAGAGCTTGGCAGACTGGCTTGGAAGAAGCCTTAGTCTTGCTCTGGTGAAGCGGCAAGTGGAAGCTGTAGAGGTCGCCAGTCAGTGCGGACAGATGCTGGAGTTCGCCGGGGCTGGCGGACTGAATCCAGTGTCCGCCAGTAAGTGCGGACTGGCCCATACAACCATTGGTGTGGACTTGGTTGGTTCTGAACCAAGTCAAGGTTTGGCTTAGTCCGGGGAGATCGGGAAGTGAAGCTCGTACTGCTTCTCAGTCCGCTGAGCTCGGCAGCAGTGCCGTGTGCTTTGGTTGCGAGCTTGGGGATATGTAGACTGGAGTTGCGTTCGCAGGGTCGTGCAGACTGAAGATGTGTCCACTGAGTCCAGCAGCTGCCTTGTTGGCATGGCTATGGACTTAGGATATGCGAACTGGAGCAGTCTGCAGTGTTGGGTACATTGGTCTAAATGTACCTGATTTGAAGAAGCCTCACCCAACTCAATGATATACATCAAAATGTATTTGATGTGTTTTGAGTTTACTTGTGCAGGCTAAGTATTTACAGGAAAGAAGAAAAAGTTTCTAAGTCCATGTGTCGACACTAAGGAGCAATGTGTCGACACTTAAGAAGACTTGTGTCGACACCCAGGCAAGCAGTGTCGACACTTGGAGTCATTGTGTCGACACCAGGGATGCTGAGTCGACACCAGACAGAAAGTGTCGACACAAGGAGCTGTGTCGACACTCAATGAAGAAGAGTGCAATGAAGCTGTGTCGACACTTAGCAGTTGTGTCGACACCCAGTGAAACTTTGTCTACACCAGAAAGTGTCGACACTTGGAGGCTGTGTCGACACTCAGCAAAAGTCAGCAGAAACTAAGTACAAGTGTCGACACTCAGAACAATGTGTCGACACTCAGCATAAGAGTCAACACTTGAAGAAAGTGTCGACACAAGGAACAATGTGTCGACACTCAGCTGAAGACTCAACACTTGAAGAAAGTGTCGACACAAGGAACAATGTGTCGACACTCAGCTGAAGACTCAACACTTGAAGAAAGTGTCGACACAAGGAGCTGTGTCGACACTTACTAAAGATCAGTAAAGTTCAACAAAAGTATTCTAAGTACAAGTGTCAACACTAAGGAGATGTGTCGACACTCAGCCAGAGTCTCGACAGAAGAAGAATGTGTCGACACCCAGAGCAATGTGTCGACACTCAGCAAGTATCAACACTGAAGACATGTGTCGACACCAAGAAGAAGTGTCGACACTCAGCGAGTTCAACACATGAAGATGTGTCGACACAAAGGTGTTGTGTCGACACTTACAAGAATTCAGCAAAAATACTGAAGTATAAGTACTTGTGTCGACACTCAATTTCAGTGTCGACACATGAAGAAGAAGCAGTGTCGAGATCTAAAATCTACAACACAAGGAGTTGTGTCGACACCTTTTAGGCTAGTGTCGACACTTAGACAATATGTGTCGACACTTGGTCTATAAGTGTCGACACTTAAAGACAGAAAGTCTCGACACTTCTAGACAGTTACAGAATTTTCAAGAACTGACTGGATGACTTGACAGCTGCCATTCCAGCCGGTCTACTGCACCTGTCAGAGTTGTCAGAATTCAGTTATGAACCGGACCAGCCGGTTACCTTGAAGAAGGCCTATAAATAGGCTTGTACAGTCTATAGAAATTGTTGTTGATGAGATTGATTGAACACAAGTCCAAGTTCAGATTAAAAGAAGATCTAGCTATCAAGTGAAGATCTAAGAAGTTGGAGAGAGAGAGAGCTCCATCCAAGAAATCAGCCGCTGGAACCAGGCTGAGAAGAAGGGTTCAGATTCACTCTGAATCTTAAGTAGCAGAGATCAAGGATCAACTGCAGAAGGAGTCAATCTTATTGAGTTCTACTTTCAAGAAGCTTTGAAGAAAGCTAAGTCAGATTGATTTCAGCTGAGTTCTTCCAAGAACTCATCAAGAAACTCACAACTCTCCTCTCTTGTCTCTGGGTTGCTGAGTTAACATTATTGTATTCATATTTTCTTGTAGGATCCTTTGGATCTGAGTCTTGTAAGCCTGCAATTATAAAGGCTGAGTGTAGGGCTTGAGAGCGTGAGTGTAGGAGATTGTCTCTGAGTGTAGGCCTTGGTGACTGAGTGTAGGCCTTGGTGGCTGAGTGTAGGCCTTTGTGGCTGAGTGTAGGCTTTGTGAAGAAGCTGAGTTGTAGGGCCTTGGGCCTGAGGTGTAGGAACCTGTTTTGGGTTCTGAGATAGTGGAGAAGTTGGGCCGAATCTAGTACACTGCTAGATAGGTGAAGGGGGAAAGTGGATGTACCCAAACCTTGGGGAACCACTATAAAACTGTGTGTCTACTGTGTGTTGTGGTTTGTTGTGATTGTTGTGTAAAATCTGTGTTAGAAACTGATTGCTGCCATAAAAAGTTAAAAAGATTCAAGTCACATATTCACCCCCCCCCCCTCTAGGTGTTTAGGTACTATATCTTTCAAGTGGTATCAGAGCCAGGTTTCTCAAAAAAGGACATAACTATCTGAGTAGATCCTGTTGGCAGATTCAGTCTAAGTCATTTACAGAATCAAGAAAATCAAGAACCATGAGTTCCACTGAAAATCACAAGGAATTGGGATCCATGAAGCTACCCATATGTAGGAAGGAAATCTTTGGCATATGGAAGGAAAGGGTGAGGCTGTTTATGGAAGCCTCAGATCCTAGGATTTATATCACAGTAAAAGAAGGGTCATATGTGCTCATGAAGGTGTCAGTCTTAGATGCAAATCAGAGAACACCAAAGGATTTCTCTGAATTGACTAAGGATGAAATTGTTCTAGCCACCATGGACAAAAGGGCTCAGAACATCATTGTAAGTGCTATAGATGATGCAACTTTTCAGAATCTGATACACTGTAAGACAGCTAAAGAAATGTGGGATACTCTTATTGTGTATATGGAGGGTTCTGAAGAAGTCAGGCAAGATAGAAAATCCTTGCTCAATCAAGAATATGAAAGTTTTAGACAAGGAAAAGCTGATAGCATAACTGAATGCTATAAAACGTTCTATAGGATTGTGAATGAGCTCATGTCCTATGGCAGAGAGTTCAGTAATTATGAACTCAATGATAAGTTTCTAAGGTCCCTAACTAAAGATTGGGTCACCAAGATCTGTGCCATTAGGGAAATGGCAAAGTTGGGAGAAATTCCTCCACCAACACTATTTGGTAAACTATTGTCCTATGAAATGCAGTTAATGGTGAGGAAAGAAGAGGAGAAATTCACAAGAAGTGAACACAAGGAAAGGATAGTGGCCTTCAAAACAGAAGCCCCCAGAAAGTATAGAAGTAAGTCACCTACTCCACCTCCAAAAGCAGCTTAATCTGAGTCAGATGAGTCAGTCAGCACAAAATCTGAAAGCAGTGAAAGTGATGAGGACTTTGCTGCCTTCACAAGACATTTTCAGAAATTCTTAAAGAAGAAACAGTGGAGGACAAGGCCATCTAATTCACAGGGAAAGGAAGACTCTTATCAGAAAAAGAAGTCTTCAAAGAATGACAGGAAGAAGTCCAAGTCTAGCAAAGCTACACTATCAAAAATTGTGTGCTATTGCTGTAATAGACAAGGCCATGTCATTGCAGACTGTCCAGAGAAGAGGAAGGAGTCTAGTGACAAGAAAAGGAATCAATACAAGGGCAAGAAAGAAAAGTCTTTTGTTGCCAAAAAGGACAAGAGCCTGTCAGATTTATCTTCATCAGAAACTGAGTCAGATGCTGATGTATATATAGGGCTGTTTGCTGAGGAAGAAGAAGAAGAGTTCATCCAAATTATGAATTCTATATATGAACAAGAAGACAGTCAGTGCCAAGGGCTAATGACATTGACTGAAAGTGACAAAATCCTGGAGCAGCCAGGACCCAGTAAGGTACAAAGTTCAACTTTAAGTTCAGTTTCTTGTGCCAGTACAGAATCAGATTCATCATCATCAAATGATGAGAGTGCATCTGAGTCTGAAGAAGATATTCATCAGTTGATAGATGAATATAGAGTTCTGTTGCAAGCTTATAAGAAGAGCAAGTCCCTAGCCAAAAGTCAGGCAAAGGAAATTGCTATTCTCAGAGCTGCTGCAACTGATTTTGAGAAGTTATTTGATCAAAAGCTTAATGAGATAGCCAGACTGAAGCACATAACTGTGATTCAGATGGGGACTATATCATTTAAGAATGATCAAATCAAGAGTCTGGAGATTAATCTTCAGAAGGAGAAGCACTTAATTGCTAGGTTTTCTAAACCTAAGTCAGTTCTACCCTTAATTGATGAATTTGTTCATCACAAAGGTAAAGCTGGACTGGGATTTACTAGACCTGCAAGGACTGTTCATTCTAAGTCCAAGTCCAAGGGCAAAGCCCCAACACTCAACAAGTCTGCTGTGGATAAAACAACAAAGACAATACCTAAGCAAAGGTACAATAAGTTTGAGTGTTGGTGCTGTGGCAAGGTAGGCCACTTTGCAATGGACTGTTGGCACAATGCTAGTGCCAAAGTGAGTAGCAAACTACCTGTTGGAAAGCCTGCAGGTAGCCTTGTCAGGATGCAAACTAACAAGTACCAAGGACCCAAGAATTCTTTGGGTTCTAAGGTTCACTAATCTGTTTTGCAGGTGAGTCCAAGTGGCCATGCCCCAATATGGTACTTGGACAGTGGATGTTCCAGACATATGACTGGAACAAGGGGTTTACTAAAGGACTACACACCAATAAAGAATGGTCCAAAAGTCACCTTTGGTGGTTCTGAAAAAGGAATCATCAAAGGGTTTGGTAACATTTCTAGTAACTTAGTTACCATTACTCAAGTGGCTTATGTTAAAGGTTTGAAACACAACCTAATTAGTATAAGTCAATTAAGTGATATAGGATATGACATCTCATTTGTTAAGGATGGTTGTCATATCAGGAGGTCAAATGATCAAGAGATCATTTTGACAGGTTATAGAAAGAGGAATATCTACTGCCTAGACATTATGTGTGAGACCAATGGTTCTCAAGTGTGTCTTGTAGCTGATGAGAAAGTCTCTCATTGTGTCAAATGACACAAGAGGCTAGCCCATCTAAACTACAAGACAATTGACAAACTCTTTAGTAAAGAGTTAGTGAGGAATGATCCTCAAGTTAAGTGTATTAAAGATGGTATTTGCTCAGCTTGTCAAAAGGGCAAGCAGACTAGATCCACCTTTAGAAGCATTAAAAACAAAGATGCTGTGAGGTGCTTATACCTCTTACATATGGATCTCTTTGGTCCAATGCCAGTTCACAGCCTAGGTAGGAAGGTCTATACCTTTGTAGTTGTAGATGACTACTCAAGATTTTCTTGGGTGTTCTTCCTTAGACAGAAATCTGAAACACCCAATGTCTTCTATAGCTTTGTCAAACAGATTCAGAATGAACTAAATAGTACAGTGGTCAAAATAAGAAGTGACCATGGTACTGAGTTTCAGTCTGATAGTATGACAAAACTATGTGAAGAATTTGAGATATTTCAAGAGTTTTCTTCACCAAGAACACCTCAGCAAAATGGCATTGCTGAGAGGAATAATAGAACCTTGATTGAGGCTGGTAGGACCCTATTAAGTGATACATCACTACCAGAATACTTCTGGGCTGAAGCAGTCAATACTGCATGCCATGTTATTAATATGGCTACCATAACTAAAAGTCTCAACAAGACCCCCTATGAGGTTGTGAAAGGCAGGAAACCAAACCTATCCTACTTCAGGATCTTTGGTTGTAAGTGCTTCATACTTAACAATGGAAAGTCTTACTTGACTAAGTTTGCTGCCAAGTCCTAAGAGAGAATTTTTGTTGGGTACAGCAACAATAGTAAGGCTTATAGAGTCTACAACTTGTCTACTCAAGTTGTAGAAGAGACTGTACATGTAGTATTTGATGAAACTAGACTTATTAACAATGAGTTGCCTAGTAGTGTATGCAGCCCCACAGGTTTAACAAAGAAGATGGACAAGCTCACTATAGAAGAAGAACCTACTGCAAGACAGCAAGTAGAAGACAGTGGCTGTTGTCCAGGGGGAGTACTACATGTGCCAAGTGCAGCTAAAGTACAAGGAGTACATCATGATGAAGATGTTGATGAAGTTCAACCTGAAGCCAGGATGCCTCCAGCAAATAGGCATCTTAGAGATCATCCAGCTGAGCAAATCATTGGTGATCCAAGACAAGGGGTACAAACAAGGAGCAGAAACCTGAATGCAGCAATCTACTCCAGCTTTCTATCCCAAGTTGAACCAAAGAAGTTTGAAGAAGCCATCCTAGACCCTCATTGGATTGAGGCAATGCAAGAAGAGCTGCATCAGTTCAAGAGATGCAAGGTCTGGGAGCTTGTTCCTAAACCTAAAGACCACAATATAATTGGAACTAAGTGGATCTATAGGAACAAGATGGATGAACAAGGAGTCATCATTAAGAACAAAGCAAGATTGGTTGCTAAAGGATATATGCAAGAAGAAGGTATTGATTTTGATCAAACCTTTGCTCCAGTAGCCAGACTGGAAGTCATAAGGATGTTCCTGGCCTATGCAACCTTTCAAGGATTCAAAGTTTACCAAATGGATGTCAAGTCAGCATTTCTGAATGGTAATCTTAAAGAGGAAGTCTATGTGGAACAGCCATCAGGTTTTGTTGATTCAACTCTACCTAATCATGTCTATAGACTTAGGAAAACATTATATGGGTTAAAGCAAGCCCCTAGGGCTTGGTATGAAATCCTGTCTAGTTTCCTCATTGAGAATAAGTTCACAAGGGAGAAAATAGACAAGACTCTATTCCTTAGGGAATCTAGAGGCAAAGTTATACTAGTCCAAATATATGTAGATGACATTATATTTGGGTCTACTGAAAGTAGCCTTTGCAAAAAGTTTGCAAAACTGATGCAAGGTCAATTTGAGATGAGTAGTATGGGAGAGCTAAAGTTCTTCTTGGGTCTCCAAGTAAGACAGACTGAGAATGGTTTATCCATTTGCCAGTCCAAGTTCACCCTAGAACTCATAAGGAAGTATGGTATGGATTCATCCAGCACCATGAAGACTCCTATGGGATCAAGTATGTCTCTTAGCAAGGATGATGCAGGGAAACCTGTGGATGAAACCTTGTATAGAGGGATAGTTGGCTCCCTATTATACTTGACTGCAAGTAGACCAGATATCATGTATGCTACATGTGTCTGTGCAAGGTATCAAGCCTGCCCTAAAGAGTCTCATTTGACTGCAGTCAAAAGAATATTGAGATATCTAAAGGCCACTCCTTATCTAGGCCTCTGGTACCCTAGGAATGAGGATTTTGATCTAATAGGTTATTCAGATGCAGACTTTGCATGATGCAAAGAAGACAGAAAAAGCACTACTGGAACCTGTCAATTTCTAGGTGGAAGACTGATTTCATGGAGTAGCAAAAAGCAAACAAGTGTGGCTATCTCCACTGCAGAATCAGAGTATGTGGCTGCAGGAAGTTGTTGTGCTCAACTTATGTGGATACAACATCAGCTTGAGGACTATGGATTTCAGGTAAGTAGAACTCCACTCTTTTGTGATTCTACAAGTGCTATATCAATTGCACATAATCATGTTTCCCATAGTAGAACTAAACATATAGAGATAAAATATCATTTTCTTAGGGAGCATGTAGAGAAAGAAGATATTTTACTGTAATATGTTAAAACTGATAATCAATTAGCTGATATGTATACTAAGCCCCTATAAGAAACTAAGTTCAATAGGTTTAAAATTGAACTAGGAATGATAAACTTAGAGTAAGTTTATAAAATTGGAAATGACTAAGTAAAAAGGTGTCGACACACAGAGATATCTGTGTCGACACAGAAAAGTAGTGTCGACACTTCAATGAAAAGGTGTCGACACATCTGGGAAATTGGTGTCGACACTTCAGAATATTAGTGTCGACACATGACTAGTTGGTGTCGACACAACCATGGTGGTGTCGACACATAGTGTTTACTCAGAATTATCTAAGTAAAGTCTCGACTAAATGTCGAGTTATGTGGTGTCGACACATAAACAAGTGTCGACAAATATAATCTGTTGACTAAACTTGTGTCGACACATATGTGTCGAGACATTATAAGTCAGTGTCGACACTTATCGCCAGTGTCGACACAATTTAAGTTAGCTGCCCGCCTTTTCATCTTCAAACCTAGAAAGGTATAAATAGGATTTTGCCTTAGTCTGTCTACACGCTTTCAAAAGTTTCGAGACCAAAACTTGTGTGTCGACACCTCTCTTCTCTCAGTTCAAATTCTTCAAACCCTAATGGCGCCAAAGCTTGAGGAGAACGTCAACGAAGGGTATGAACTGGTGCACGACGCATTTGATGATGCCGACCAAGAAATCAAGACTGTGATAACCCTAGTTGCAGACTCGGGGTTAGAATTCCTTGTTTCTGAACCTACTAAAATATGGAAGAAAGAGGTACTGGAATTCCTCAATGGAGCTAAAGTGGACGAATCTGGATATAAGATCAAATCCAGAGTTCATGGGGAAAAGATTAAGGTTTCACCAAAAAGTTTGAGAAAGGTACTTCAGTTACCAAGAACCAAGGAAGAAGAAGAGGTTACAGCTTCCAGGACCAGAGATGCATTGACATGGTGTGGTCTGGATTCTAAGATGAAGATTGGTTCAGTTTTCAATAGAAAAGGAATGAACAGTCAGGGGAAATTCCTGTCAGAAATTGTAGGCAAAGTAATCCTGAGCAAACCTGGAGGGCATGATAGGGTATCTGCCCATATGTTCAGTATTATGACAAGGATAATCTTCAATCTGAGAACTGACTGGTCTATAGTAGTTTTTGAAAAGATCAAGGAAAGCCTGAAGAAGCCCAATTTGGGCAGGATCTTAAGTCTATACCTTGCTGGAAGTATTCCAGAGGTAATGAGTCAAGCTACTGGTAGTAAAATCAACCACATGAGAAGAATGGACATGAGGATCTTCTCCAGATGGGACAGGGTGTTGTCTAAAGAGATGCCAACCCCTGAGAAGATAACTTCTGAGAAAGTAACTCTATAAAAGAAGAAGAAGAAAGTTGCCCCAGTGGCTCAAGAGTCAACTAGCAGCTCTGGGAGTGAAGAGCAAGTAGTCTTCACACCTGATGAGGAAGACACTAGAACTGCTGTAAAGTCTCCAGCTCAACAGCTAGATGCTGAAAGGCAGGGGGAGCTACCTCAAGCTAGCACCATACACAAGGATCAAATCCAGGGGGAGCCTCTAGTTGTAGAAGAACCAACTACACTAGAAAGTGAACAAGCAACCAACATCATCCTAGAGGTAATCACTGAGCTTAATGCTATAGATTTTCCTTTAAAGGATACTGATTTGTCTGATGTTTGTCAGCAACCACAGATTCATAGTCAAGTCACAGATGTTGTCATGGAAGACACATCTGTTACAGTTCAAGATGTATCTGATCCAGTGGTTGATGAGCCCAGAGTTTCTCCAGCTCATTCTCCACAAGAGTATACCATGGAAGATCTGTTCCTTAACCTGGATCAAACAGATTTTGACAAAGAAACTGCTGCTGAGGGGGAGAATGCTCCAGTTGAGGGGGAGCACCTACAAGTTCATGTTGAAGAGCCTATAAGGCAAGAACCTGAAAAGCCCCAAGCTGTTGAAGAGCTACCTAAGGAGAGGGTAGAGATAGCCAGCACATCTGCTTCTGAAGATGAGGAGACTTCAAGGGCTAAGAAAAGAAATTTCTAGTATTTAGAAGGAGCCAAAGTTATAAGAAGGCTCTCCAAACTGTTACTCCACAGCCTATATCACAGCCAGCTCCAACTGTTGATTATAGTGCTATAATGGTTGCAATGCAACTTAAGCTTGATGGGCACAGACAGGCTATTGAGAAATATGTGGATGAAGGGCAGAAATCATTGCAGTTTGATCTGGCCCAGGATATTAAGTCAATAAGATTTGAAATGAATCTTAATAAGAAGGAGATGACTGACTGCTTCCACAAGGGTGAGAATGCAGTAGTCTATCTTGCTACACATCAGGAAAAGATAAAGGCTCAAGTAGATGACATAGCACAGAAGCAGGGGTATGTTCTAGAGAACCAAATCAGAATGAATGACAATTTGACACAATCTCACAATGCTATTGTCACAGAGATGAAGAACATTGCTGCTGGTCTGACAACTTCTACTGCTACTGCTATGACAACTTTTGATACGGCACTGCAAGAGAGCTTAACTGATATTACAACTGCTATTCAAGACTCTCAGAAGCTGATCTCTGAAAAACTCCAAAGGTTAAGACCTTTCTACAGGGATGGAGTCAATTATCTCAATGCCCAAATCAGATTTCAAAAAGATGACTTAAGGGATCACATAGAAAGAGAAGTCATAAAGGGGGAGAGGGTCTTAGTCAAAGCTGACTCTGACCATGCAAAATGGGTTTCTAATTCCATCAAAGCCACTCTTGGTTATCCTCCTCTTTGTGATGATGATAATGTAGCAGAATCTGGAATTAACCCTGCCTATCTTGGAGGTGAGCAACCAGAAGTAGCGAAAGTGATCTATCCTCCACCAGATTTTGATATGGTTCATGCTGATATTCAGTCCATGTACAGTCCACCTGATGGTACTCAGAAAGTTATTCTAAAAAAGGTGGTTCAGCCTGTCTCTGAAGCTTTACAGGAAGCTATCTTGAAAGAGCAAGCTGAAGAAGAGACTAGATTGTCTAAAAAGAGGTTCAAGGAGCAAGCTGAACAAAGACCTGACTTTGAGCAGTGGAGCCCCACCTCTAGGAACATTATTTTGACTGCATGGAAAGCTGCAAAAGATAACATTCATGACAGGAACAAGTGGTTTTCTGAGGCTGAATGGAGAAAGCATGAGTCAAGGCAGGAGGCTATAGTCCAATACAGGAGAAAGGCCAAGATGGGAAAGCTACCTCCTACTGCCCAGGATCCTAACAAGTACTTTCCCAAGCCTTATCATTATTTTGAGAGGCAAAAGATTAAAGCAGAAGAGCTAAAGAAGAAAGATCTGAAAGGCAAGAAGCCTGCTGATGCTGAAGTTGCTGAAGCTCCTGTTCAAGCCAAAGTACAAGCTGGAAGAGGAATAGTGATCAAGGAGCCTGAACAGAAATAGAATTAGAATTTTCTTAAGTTTACTATGTAATCTTTTGATAATAAACATTCTGTAAACTTTTGAAATATGAATATGACAAAGTATTGGAACAATGTGTTGTGTGATAAATTTGCTGTGTGTTAAATTTATTTCATAATTGTTCTGTGATGCAATCTATGTGTACATGTTTGTTTCATACATGTTTATGTTTGCCCTGATTTATAATACTGCTTTACATCATTTTGTAATTTTATTATGAATGGTGTATATCATTGACTAAGGGTTATGACTTCTCCAAATAGGGGAGATTGTTGGGTACATTGGTCTAAATGTACCTGATTTGAAGAAGCCTCACCCAACTCAATGATATACATCAAAATGTATTTGATGTGTTTTGAGTTTACTTGTGCAGGCTAAGTATTTGCAGGAAAGAAGAAAAAGTTTCTAAGTCCATGTGTCGACACTAAGGAGCAATGTGTCGACACTTAAGAAGACTTGTGTCGACACCCAGGCAAGCAGTGTCGACACTTGGAGTCATTGTGTCGACACCAGGGATGCTGAGTCGACACCAGACAGAAAGTGTCGACACAAGGAGCTGTGTCGACACTCAATGAAGAAGAGTGCAGTGAAGCTGTGTCGACACATAGCAGTTGTGTCGACACCCAGTGAAACTGTGTCTACACCAGAAAGTGTCGACACTTGGAGGCTGTGTCGACACTCAGCAAAAGTCAGCAGAAACTAAGTACAAGTGTCGACACTCAGAACAATGTGTCGACACTCAGCATAAGAGTCAACACTTGAAGAAAGTGTCGACACAAGGAACAATGTGTCGACACTCAGCTGAAGACTCAACACTTGAAGAAAGTGTCGACACAAGGAACAATATGTCGACACTCAGCTGAAGACTCAACACTTGAAGAAAGTGTCGACACAAGGAGCTGTGTCGACACTTAGTAAAGATCAGTAAAGTTCAACAAAAGTATTCTAAGTACAAGTGTCGACACTAAGGAGATGTGTCGACACTCAGCCAGAGTCTCGACAAAAGAAGAATGTGTCGACACCCAGAGCAATGTGTCGACACTCAGCAAGTATCAACACTGAAGACATGTGTCGACACCAAGAAGAAGTGTCGACACTCAGCGAGTTCAACACATGAAGATGTGTCGACACAAAGGTGTTGTGTCGACACTTACAAGAATTCAGCAAAAATACTGAAGTATAAGTACTTGTGTCGACACTCAATTTCAGTGTCGACACATGAAGAAGAAGCAGTGTCGAGATCTAAAATCTACAACACAAGTAGTTGTGTCGACACCTTTTAGGCTAGTGTCGACACTTAGACAATATGTGTCGACACTTGGTCTATAAGTGTCGACACTTAAAGACAGAAAGTCTCGACACTTCTAGACAGTTACAGAATTTTCAAGAACTGACTGGATGACTTGACAGCTGCCATTCCAGCCGGTCTACTGTACCTGTCAAAGTTGTCAGAATTCAGTTATGAACCGGACCAGTCGGTTACCTTGAAGAAGGCCTATAAATAGGCTTGTACAGTCTATAGAAATTGTTGTTGATGAGATTGATTGAACACAAGTCCAAGTTCAGATTAAAAGAAGATCTAGCTATCAAGTGAAGATCTAAGAAGTTGGAGAGAGAGAGCTCCATCCAAGAAATCAGCCGCTGGAACCAGGCTGAGAAGAAGGGTTCAGATTCACTCTGAATCTTAAGTAGCAGAGATCAAGGATCAACTGCAGAAGGAGTTAATCTTATTGAGTTCTACTTTCAAGAAGCTTTGAAGAAAGCTAAGTCAGATTGATTTCAGCTGAGTTCTTCCAAGAACTCATCAAGAAACTCACAACTCTCCTCTCTTGTCTCTGGGTTGCTGAGTTAACATTATTGTATTTATATTTTCTTGTAGGATCCTTTGGATCTGAGTCTTGTAAGCCTGCAATTATAAAGGCTCAGTGTAGGGCTTGAGAGCCTAAGTGTAGGAGATTGAAATCTCTGAGTGTAGGCCTTGGTGGCTGAGTGTAGGCCTTGGTGGCTGAGTGTAGGCCTTTGTGGCTGAGTGTAGGCTTTGTGAAGAAGCTGAGTTGTAGGGCCTTGGGCCTGAGGTGTAGGAACCTGTTTTGGGTTCTGAGATAGTGGAGAAGTTGGGCCGAATCTAGTACACTGCTAGATAGGCGAAGGGGGAAAGTGGATGTACCCAAACCTTGGGGAACCACTATAAAACTGTGTGTCTACTATGTGTTGTGGTTTGCTGTGATTGCTGTGTGATTGCTGTGTAAAATCTGTGTTAGAAACTGATTGCTGCCATAAAAAGTTAAAAAGATTCAAGTCACCTATTCACCCCCCCCCTAGGTGTTTAGGTACTATATCTTTCATGCAGTGTATGCGGACTGGAATAGTCTTCAGTGTATGCGGACTGAAGCTGTCTGAAGTATGAGCGGACTGAAGCTGTGTCCGTTGAGTCCGACAGTTGCCTTGGTGGCGTGGCTGTGGGCTCGGGATAAGCAGACTGGAGCTGTGTCCGTGGATAGGCGGATAGTTACTGTAGAGTCCGGCTGTGGCAGTCTTGGCTTGGCCTGTGGAGACTAGGCGGACTGGCTTTGTTGTCCGACCTTGATATAGCACAGGCAGACTGGCTATCTTGCACAAGTCGCGACAGACTGAAGTATATCCGCAGGTTGCAGAGACACTTGTTCTTACTTCGGGATGTGGCGGTGTTCCTATCGGCTAGGGCGGTGCCCACACTCCTCATCGTGCCTATAAATAGGACCCATGTCACATTAGGAACAAAGAGCGAATGAACAGTAAGTGAGCCCGCCAGTAGTTGCTGCGGACTGGATTTTAGTATCTGCGCAGTTTGATAGAGTTGACCAGTTTGTGCTGTGCAGGTTGTGAAGATAGCGCTGGAAAGCCAGGACTTGGCTCTGATTGCGGTTAGGGACAGTGCGGACTTTGCGGTTAAGCAACAGGCGGTAAACAGCAGGTCATAGACAGCGACCAGGCAGTTTTGTCTTTGGCAACTTGTTTCCAGGGTTCAATAAGTAGCCTGCTTCAGGCGTCCTGTTTAGTTCGGCATCACAGCTTGTGAGGTCTGGCAGGCGACCTCACGGTTAGGCGGCTTACAGATCGGCGGCTAGTACTTAGCATTGGAATAACGGGCAGTCCGCGCGGCTTGGGTTGCGGTCTGACGACCTGGAGGACTGTGTGGACTCCTTAGCAGTAGATTCGGCGGCTTAGTGTTTAAGTCCGCGCTGCTTGACTTGTCTTGGTTTTTTGTAACTGTCTCTGCTCTCCCTATGGTGGTTTTGGCGAACCATGACTCACCATGTATGTCTCGCCTTGTAAAAAAGATTGTTGTTATCAATAAAGACTCTTTTTACTGCATGTGTTTCTGGTTGTGACTATCTTTAGTTGAGATAACCACTGCTCATTCCAAGATCCAGAAAATTCAACATGGTATCAGAGGATGAAGGTTGGAGTGGATAAGCAGTGATCAACTAAAGTGGTTGTTGCTCTTGTGAAGAGGGAAACAGTGGTAGAACTATGACAATGGTAGATGCAAGTGGTCTTGGAATTGAAATCCTTACAGAGACTAACTTTGAGAGGTGAAAGTATTGTATGGAGAGCTTTCTTCTTGGCGAGGAACTTTGGGAGGTGGTGTGCGGAGCAGGAAGATAAGAGGTTACTGCTGGCAATGCTGAAAATATGAGAGCTTGGAAGGAGACAAATGCAAGAGCGGAGTATATTCTCAAGCAGGTGATCTCATCAGAGCTCTTAGACCACATCAGTGGACGTCAGTCAGCTGCGGAGGTTTGGACTTCCCTTGATGGGTTGTTCAGGAAGGAGGTGAAGGTTTCTGCGGAGGATGGTCATTCTACTTCATATCAGTAAGAGAGGAGTGGTTCTCCTAGGCGTGATGAGAAGAGGAAGGAAGGACCAAGATGTTATAGATGTAAGCAGCATGGTCACCTCAGGAAGGAGTGTAAGGTTGTCTTGCACTCGGTGAACGTTGCTCATGTTGGGAATAAGGAGAAGAACTTTGTTGGGTCATCAACAAGTTCAGATACTGATCAGATGAAGGCCAGTGATAGTGCAGCTATCTGGCATGAAAGACTGGGGCATGTGAGGATGGACAAGCTGAAAGCAATGACAGTAAGGAGACTCGTGAGAGGCTTGTCTAGATTATCATCCTATGTCGATGGTCAGGGATATGCGAGATGTCAGCACGGTGAAGCTTATCTCTTTACGGTTGATAAGGCACAGTCCAGATGTAAAGCACCTTTGGAGGTTGTCTATTGTGATCTGGTTTGACCGACCATCACCGCCAGTCTTGGAGGCAGCAGGTACATGCTGATATTAGTTGATGACTATTCGAGGTATACTTGGGTATACTTCATGAAGGAGAAGTCGAACATGTTCTGCTTGTTTGTGAAGTTCAAGAAGCTTGTAGAGGGCCAGCTTGGCCTGCGGATAAAGAAGTTGAGGACAAGCATCGGTGGTGACTTCGGCTCAACCGAGTTCTCAAACTTTTGCAGGAAGCATGTGATCCGAATGGAGCTGTCTCGTGGACATACTTCACAGCAAGACGGTGTTGCAGTTCAGATGATACGTCTATTGACGGAGACCTGCAAGTGTTGGCTTCAGTGCAAAGACATTCCTAAGGTCTTTTGGGCGGAAGGGATGGCCTGTGCGACACATGTCATCAATCAGATGCCTCTTTGTCCGATTATTGTGAAGACTCCAGTTGAGCTGATGTTCGGGGTGAAGCCCAGTGTGAAGTACCTACGGGTGCTTGGATCTACCTGCTACGTACACGCTCCAAATGCTCTCAAGATGAAGTTAGTCTTTGTTGGGTATGATGAGCAGAAGAGAAGACGGAGGTGTATCGATTCTGCGACGAAGAGGTTCATCGTGTCGAGAGACGTCTTCGATGAGCTGACGTCGTATTGGGATAGCTCATGTGTGGAGCTAGAGGTAAGCAGGTCAGATGGTGGGCTGACGGAGGCTGCTGCTAAGGATCGGTTGGAGTTGTCTATACCACCAGGAGCTCCAGGTTGTTCTAGCTCAAGGGCAAAGGCATCAGGGTCGGGAAGCAGAGGGAGAAATGCTCCAGGTGTTTCTGGGTCGAAGGCTGAGGCTTCTTGTTCGAGAAGCAGGGGAGCGATGTTCCAGGAAATTCTTATTCGAGAGCAGAGGCTTTTGGTTCAGGTAGCAGGGGGAGCATTGCTCTAGGTGCTCCTGGTTTCAGTGTAGTGGCTTCTTGTTTAGGAAGCAAGGAGAGCATTGTTCCGGATTTGCCCGGGAATGGAGCTGGTTCAGGAGGAGCAGTGGAGGTGGTTAGCCGTGATCAGGTTCATCGGAGGTCAAAGAGGATCAACAACCCACCAGCTCGATATAGCGAAGGGAACGCGGTGAGCTTGGTCTCATGTTTCCTTGCAAGCCCTCATGTAGAGCGAGTATCTTCTAGCTGTGATGACACCACTAGAGTCAAGGAGGTGGATGACGCCAAAGCTGAGGAGGTGACTACTCTCAGAGGTGACTAGTCTTGGGCCCTTGTGCCCAAGGTCATTGGTGATACTCCTGTGACGCACAAGTGGAGGTCGAAGCTGAAGAAGAAGGCAGAGGGAAGCATGGCTTCTTTTGGAAGATGCTGGAGGGCTCCCTCATGGTCCAAGATATGCAGGGCGGGGACTATGACTTGGACATCTCCTCGAAGGCGCTATCGGAGGGACCATGTGCAAGGTTACAGGAGCTGCTGGAGTTGTTCACCACTTCTCACTTCAAGGGGAGGTGTTGAAAATTGTGAAGTGAAAGTGGGTGATTGGAGGACTTGGGTAACCTATCCACGCAGACTACGCGGACAGGGTTGGCGGACAGCCATGTCGGCAGGGCTGTTGCATACGGCTTGTTTTGTGGCGGCCTGGGCGGTCTGTTCGCACGAACTAAGAGAACAGCAGTGGCGGTTTGCCAGGCCTGCTTATGCTCAATAGGCAATTGGATCCCAGAAGGTAACCGGGCGGTTAGAGACTCTATCCGCGGAGGTCCGTCAAGAAGCGGACTGGACTAGAGCTTGGCAGACCGGCTTGGCAGAAGCCTTGGTCTTGCTCTGGTGAAGTGGCAAGTGGAAGCCGAGGAGGTCGCCAGTCAGTGTGGACAGATGCTGGAGTTCGCCGGGGCTGGCAGGCTGAATCCAGTGTCCTGCAGTAATTGCGGACTGGCTCATACGACCAGTGGTGTGGACTTGGTTGGTTTTGAACCAAGTCCAGGTTTGGCTCAGTCTGGGGAGATTGCACAGTGAAGCTCGGGCTGCTTCTCAGTCCGCCAAGCTCGGCAGTAGTGCCGTGTGATTTGGTTGCGAGCTTGGGGATATACAGATTGGAGTTGCGTTCGCAGGGGCGTGCAGACTGAAGATGTGTTCGCTGAGTCCGGCAGCTGCCTTGCTGGCGTGGCTATGGACTCAGGATATGCGAACTAGTGCAGTCTACAGTGTATGCGGACTGGAGCAGACTTCAGTGTATGCGGACTGGAGCTGTCTACAGTATGAGCAGACTGAAGCTGTGTCCGCTGAGTCTAATAGTTGCCTTGGTGGCGTGGCTGTGGGCTCGGGATAAGCAGACTGGAGCTGTATCCGCGGATAGGCGGACAGTTGCTGTAGAGTCCGACTATGGCGGTCTTGGCTTGACCTGTGGCCGCTAGGCGGACTGGCTTTGATGTCCGGCCTTGATATAGCATAGGCGGACTCGCTATCCTGCACAGGTCGTGGCAGACAGAAGTGTATCCGCAGGTTGCAGAGACACTTGTTCTTGCTGCGGGATGTGACTGTATTCCTATCAGCTAGGGCGGTGACCACACTTCTCAACGTGTCTATAAATAGGACCCATGTCACATCAGGAACATAGAGCGAATGAACAGTAAGTGAGCCCGCCAACAGTTGCTGCGGACTGGATTTTAGTATCCTCGCAGTTTGATAGAGTTGACCGGTTTATGCTGTGCAGGTTGTGCGGATAGCGCTGGAAAACCAGGACTTGACTCTGATTGCGGTCAGGGATAATGCGGTCTTTGCGGTTAAGCAACAGTCGGTAAACAGCAGGTCGCAGACAGCGACTAGACGGTTTTCTCTTTGGCAACTTGGTTCCAGGCTTCAATAAGTCGCCTGCTTCAGGCGGCCTGTTCAGTTCGGCATCGCAGCTTGTGCGGTCTGGCGGATAGGCGATCTCGCGGTCAGGTGGCTTGCAGATCGACGGCTAGAGCTTAGCATTGGAATAACGGGCAGTCCGCGCGGCTTGGATTGCAGTCTGACGACCTGGCGACTGTGCAGACTCCTTAGCAGTAGATCTGGCGGCTTAGTGTTTGAGTCCGCGCGGCTTGACTTGTCTTGGTTTTTTGTAACTGTCTCTGCTCTCCCTATGGTGGTTTTGGCAAATCATGTCTCGTCATATATGTCTCGCCTTGTAAAGAAGATTGTTGTTATCAATAAAGACTCTTGTTGCTGCATGTGTTTCTGGTTGTGACTATCTTTAGTTTAGATAACCCCTGCTCATTACAAGATCCGGAAAATTCAACACCCCGCGCGCGCTATTTATGGACAAAACGTAAAGAAGGGGGGAGGCATTTATGAATGACAACATTCGACACATCGCATGTCGCCCACAAATGATGCGATTCTTGCAAAAAACCTCTTCTGCGACCTAAGTGCTTGCAAAAAATCATGAGAGGGTTAGCATGATAAGCCAAACATAGCCACAAACCTAAGTATATATTCACATGCCTGCAAGAGCAGAATCACATTGTCACAAGATATATGACATGAAAAACCAGACAAATGAAGAGAAATACGACATCTTGGCAGATGCGAGTTTTTTTTAACCAACAACATAAATAGTTTGTAGTTCATTATTACAGACATGAATAAAAAATAATAAATAAGGCTAAGGCATTTAGAGATTTCCGGGCCACTTGTCAGGTTGAGCATGTCGCCCAGACCATCCTTGCTTGCACGTGTGTCGGAGATACTCATTCGTCTTCGCCAAATATTCCATGCGCTACCCAGTGAAAAAAAACACTTCTCCAACTCCTCCCATTTGGCGACCATGTTTCCAACGAGCCAAGGCAGCAGTGTGGCTCAAAGATCGCCAACTGCTCGAACTTGATCTCCAGCTTAAGGTAGGACGAGGTGACCTTCTCCTGTTACTTGCGAAGTGGGAGGCCAATGACATCGATCAGCGCGACTCTGACATCGGAGGGTGACCTACAGAGGAACTCACCCAATCACCATGATAGTAAATAATCCAAAATAAATCTTAAGTCACGAAAGAGGATAACCATCGCGCGTGGTTTGAGGCCTTGATGGTCGGTGGAGGGAGCGCTCCCTATGAGGGGAGTTACGTCGAGGGGGAGTCCACTCTCAGTGAGGAGAAAGGCGCTGAGGTGTGCATACTCCGACATGGGGAGGGGCTTCGATAACGACCTCCTCACCTCCCTTATTACGCGCCTCCTCGATGCTCCCATCTCGAGTGCGAGGAGAGCTGTTGTGACGATCCAGGTTGTCTGGAGGAATCTGCGATAGGATGGCGGGCGCCTTGCCACGAGTGTCCAGAGCCCGACGATCGTATAAAGGCAAAGGAGGGCAAAGTGAGTGACAAAAAAATAGCTGAAGCACTTACCGAGCTTCTACTTTTGTTGCAATAGGATCCCCAATTCAAGCCGAAGATTGACTCTGTAGGATAAAGGTCACCTTGACTACCATTCTTTTGGATGGAAAGACAATGCTTTGGTGAGATGAGTTAGAGTTGTATTAGTTTGCATGCAGGCAACTGATTGAGGTCTCCATGGAGGAGTTCTCGAGACTATTTCTAGCAAGATATCTCCCTTTTGCGTAACGTATTTTAATGGAGAACCAGTTCTATAGGTTGACTGAGGGTGAAAGTTTGGTAGATGACTATCTGCATGAGTTTACAAGACTTGAGTAATATGCAGGTTCAACGTTTGCTGATGAGGAAAGGAAAACCAACTGATTTTATGAAGGTCTGCAAGATGATATGCGACTGCTTCTGTCAGGATCGATGACACAAGGCTTTTGGACCTTGATAAATACTGTCTGATCCCTTGAGCAGAATTTGAAAAGGGTCCAAAGTAAGAAGAACCTAGCTGTAAAGAAGCCAAAGTTCAAGATGTCGAGCTCTGCAAAGTCTGGGCACAATAAGAAGAAGTCTAGATTTTCCGAATCAACCTCCTCTTTCTTGTCGGGAGCGGTGGCTGGGCGAGGTCCACTTATACTACAAGATATAGACTTTACAACGACATTTTTATTGCGACGTTTTTTAAAGCGACGCCGTTAATTTTCAATTTAGCGAGGTATATTTTCCAAAAATGTCGCTAGTGCAAAATTGTACCATTGCCAACGATTTTCATAAAAAACGTGAGCATATATGTTTATTTTTCTGACAATTATTTTAAAAACGTCATCAATCTTTTGTGCATGTTCAGGGTCAGTGCATCTTATTGATCGATCTAGTGAACCAATTACAGTTGATTTACTCCGAATTTCAAGCTAGAATGAGTTCAGAATGAACTCCGATCAGTGATGTTACACTCGTAAGACCAATATCAATTCAACGAGGTTCATTTCGTCACATTTCAATGCATATATATGAAGTTGACCAAAACTGTCGCCTCGAGCTACAGGACACCTCAAATATGACTTTTGAACAAATGACCTCAGAATCAAACTCAATCTGTTTTGTTTTACTCGTGAAGCCAATACAAGTTCAACAAAATTGTCTGCACTCCATTCCGATAAGTATCGGCGAAACTATAACTATGATGCGAGTTCAAGTAATAGAATTATCCAACAAGGGTGATATCGAGCAAACGACCTGGAAATTCACCTCAGTTAGTTTTGTTAGACTCGTGAAACCTGCACGAGTTCAACAAAACTGATTGCGCTCGATTCCGATGAGAATCGACGAAATAATAACGTGAACTCAAATATAAATAACACAATTATCCAAAGAAGGGGAAAATCAAGCAAAAGGCTTGTGAATTCACCTGAGTTAGTTTGTTTAGACTCGTGAAGCTTATACGACCGCTGGTTAGGACATCACAAATCCCTCATACACTCTTCGACTGTCCCATCGTTGAATCTTCCCGCGCTCGCCGTCTATGGCATTGTTGATTCTTCTCGCGCTCACCTGCTACGATATCGTCCACTCCATGCCATTCTCACTTCTACATTCTCCTCTCACTCCAAGCCATCCTCCCGACCAACCACTGTCTCTCTTTGAAGGTGATCGTCCCAGTTCCAGTGATTGCCTCTGGCATTTTGGGCTGCTTCTCTGTTTCAGGTGAAGGTCATTTTTCCTCACTTTGTTTCTTTATTGCACCCATTTAGAAATATTTTTTTTTTGTTTCAAATTCCATGTGCTAAGTATCCTTACTTTTTCTTCGGTTCAGATGTCATTCCCTGGATTATGGATTATCTGCCGTTATTTCAATGCTTTTTCAATGACTTGTTTGCAGTATATTGAATAGCCTTCGATCCTTATAAAATATTGTTTTTTAATATACTTGGGCCTAGGGCTGAGCATATTATTCGAAACTCGAAAGTCGCTCGAAAATCGTTCGAAAATTGAGTCGAATCGAAATCGGTTAAAATTGATTCGACTCAATTTGAGTCGATTCAATTTGACTCGAATCTGATTTCGAGTCGATTTCGAGCCAGCCCTGAATCGCTCAAAATATATTTCGAATCAACTCGAATTAATTAAAAAAATTATGTATTTATTAATATGTTCCTATTTTAAGATTAAAAATAACAAAATTTAAATCTAAATAAAAAAATGAAGACTTTAAGTGTTTCATTTGCTAAATTTATAGTTTTCCCAATTTAATTTTGAGCAAATTAGAAATAAAACGAAAAATTGCTCAATTTCGAGCCGATTTGATTTGGTTTCGAGTCGATCCGATTCGATTTCGAGCCGACTCGATTCGATTTCGAGCCGACTCGGAATCGAGTCATTTCGAGTCGAGCCGACTCGACTCGAAATTAATTTCGATTTCCAGTCGATTTCGAGCCGAGTTCGAGTCAAAAATTTCGATTTCGAGCCGAGCCAAAATCTCTCGAACTCGACTCGATATCAGCCCACTTGGGCCCTGTTTGGGACTTGGGAGGGCATTTCAGAAAAGAAAAGATGCGGTGACAAAAAAAGAATATAAGAAAAGAAACTTTTGGAAAAGGAGATCTGTTTGGGTGAACATTTTTTGCAGAGATTTTCAAAAAGGAAAAGCACTTTATAAACGGTTTGATAAATCTTCGTTGCGGTGACTTTTTTAATGTAAAATGTAAGCCCGGGCAGACATATGCGCGCCTGAGGTAAAATGAGTGCCCGCGCGCGAATTTTTTGCACGACCACGTATTTTCCCTCCTTGTGCGCATTTTTCCGCCCAGTCATGAATTTTTCAACCAGACACGCATTTTTTCGTCGGGGCGCAAATTTTTTGTCCGGATGCGCATTTTCCGCATAAGCGAGCATTTTTCGTTCGTGCACGTTTTTTTCGTCCGGGCACGCATTTTTTGCCCGACCGTGCATTTTTCTCCCGGGGGTGAATTTTTCTGCCCAGTCGCTCATTTTCCGCCAGGGCGCATATTTTCTGCCCGGGCGCGCATTTACTGCCCGGGCGTGCATTTTTTGTCTGAGCGCGCATTTTCCGTTCGGGCGCACATTTACTACCCGGGCGTGCATTGTTTGCCAGGGCAAGCTTTTTTCCCAGAGAGAAAATGCACGCCGGACGAAAAAAAGCGCATCCGGACAAAAAATGCACTCGCGGGCGAAAAATACGCGCCCGGGGGAAAAATGCGCCCTCGGGCTGAAAAATTCGCCGTCGGGCGCAAAATGCGTGACCAGGTGAAAAAGGCACGCCCGAGTGAAAAATGCGCGCTCGGTAGGAAAATTCGTGCCCCGGCAAAAAATATGCGCAGGGGCGGAAATATGTGTACCCGTGCCGAAAATGCGTGTTCGTGCCAAAAATGCGTGCCTGTGCCGAAAATGTGCGCATGTGCCGAAAATGCGCGCACAGGGGAAAAATTTGCTTTCCTGCAAAAAATGCGTGCCCAGACAGCAAAACGCACGCTCTTACTGAAAATGCACGCCCGGGCGAAAAATGCGCGCCTGGATGAAAAATGAGTTCCTGTGCGTAAAATGCGGGCCCAGGCGAAAAATGCATGAATAGGTAGAAAAATTTGTAATAGCGGAAAACAGGACACCAAGCGTAGGAACACTCAACCACAATGAGCCCGTGCAAACCAAATAACAAACATAAGAGCAAGAAACTTGTACTTATCAAAAAAATCTTTACACAACGAGACATATAAGGCGAGACATGATTGTCAATGTATCCGAAGGAAGCAGGAAAATTACAAGCCGAAAACAAACCGCACAGACTCAAGAATTAACCGTCGGTTCTGCTGCAAACCGCTTAGGAGGCCGCTGAAGCCGCCTGGTTGCAAGACCGCAACAAGCCGCACAGACTGCCCGTTATTCCAGTTTTGAAGAAAGAGACCTATCCACTGAACTGCAAGCCGCCTGACCGCGAGGTCGCCTATCCGCCAGAACAAGCGGAGTGCTGCCACCGAACTGAACAAGACGCCTAAAAGCGGATAGCTTATTGAACTGAGAAACAAGTTGCAGAGGAGAAACCGCCTAGTCGCAAGCCGCGACCTGCTGCTACCTGCTAGTTGCTACCCACAGAGTCCGTACTGCCCCTGACCGCAGTCAGAACCAAGTCTCTGTTTTTCCAGTGCTATCCGCACAACCTGCACAACACAAACTGGTTAAACTCTCCAAACCGAGCGGATAGAAAACCTTAACTGCAACAACTTTTCGCGAGTTCACTTACTATTCACTCGGTACCATCTGATGTGACAGGGGGGGGGGGGGGGTCCTATTTATAGGCGCGAAGAGAAGTGTGATCACAGCCCTAAACTTTAGGATAACCGCCCTAACAAGTGCAAACACCAAATGTATCCGCAAAGGCTGCAGTTACACACCAGACCGCTGAGACTTTGCCAAGAGTGAGTCTGCCAAGTCCAACCAGACAAGTTCACAAACAGGCGGACTCAGCGAGTACCACCCCAGTCTGGCCACTTGTGGACAAATCTCCAGACCGCAGAAAACGAGCTCGCAGCCAAGTAACACAAGATAGAATGCTGTCGAGCTAGGCGGACAGAGAAAGCAGCCCGCGTTGTTGAAGCCAGAACAAGCCTCAACGAGAGTTCGGACCTTGGGGTGTAGCCGACACTAAGAACTGAACCTAAACCTCAGCTGGGACGTCTCTCCACTAATTCGGAAGATCTCTGAGCACTTTCCCTTCTTAGCCAATTGTTGGGGTAGGAGTACCTCAAAAAGCACTAACTGATTTTAGGAAATGAGAAAGCTTGTCTTTTGAAGTACCATGTGGGTCTCTTTAGAGATTCCCAGTATCTGGTCTGAAAACAGCGTAACTCCATTCTTCTAAAAGGCTATACGCAACCCAAAGTGGTCTGCAAATAACCAAACTCCGTTGTTCTGTGGAGCTAAATGCAGACACGAGGGCATCCTGGTAATTTACCTCTGGATCTTGCTAGGCAGAAGCCCTTCCGTTACTCTGTAAGCTTTCCGCTTGCCGTATGCGAAATTAGAGGCAAGTCGTAAAACGCTGAGACCGCTGAGTGGCGGAACAGGACTCGACGCCGAGGGCAAAAGGGCGTTGAGTAGCAAAGCCTCACTCAACGCCAAAGGAGAAAGGACGTTGAGTGACAAAGTCTCACTCAACGCCAAGAGCTGCAGGGCATTGAGTGGAAAAGCCTCACTCAACGTCAAAGGCGAAAGACCATTGAGTGGCAAAGCCTCACTCAACGCAGAGAGCTGCAGGGCATTTAGTGGAAAAGACTCACTCAACGCCGAGATCTGCAGGGCGTTGAGTGGAAAAGCCCCCCTCAACGCCAAAGGCGAAAGGGCGTTGAGTGGCAAAGCCCCCCTCAACGCCAAAGGCGAAAGGGCGTTGAGTGGCAGAGCCTCATTCAACGCCAAGAACTTCAGGGCGTTGAGTGGCAAAGCCTCACCCAATGCCAAAGGCAAAAGGGCGTTGAGTGGCAGAACCTCACTCAACGCTAAGAACTGCAGGGCATCCTGCTTACCCAGGCGCAAGCCCTATCACATGCCCCGGGCGAGAACCCTCTCGGTTATCTATCTATCTGACTAGGCTTCTAGCCTAAAGCTAGCCCAAGGCTCATCCAACCCTTGTCATTCTGGCATCTAGGTCCCACCGATCGAATATGGGGTAGTACACAATCCCCGCTCTTTGCGAGCTAGCCGTGAGCTCGGAAAGACATGTCCAACCCCCGATATTTGTTGAGCGCTTGCTGACCTGAAAAGGAATTTTAGGTGGGCCCCACCCCGGTCCTATATATATATATATATATATATATATATATATATATATATATATATATATATATATATATATATATATATATATATATATATGTCGCCGGGCCATCCCTCAAGCCACCGCTGCTGCTGTCACCTTCCATTTAAGCTCCCGCAAGGTTGTTATGATGTATGCCAAGCACAACGAGAGACCACTCTCGCAAGAACTCCAAGACTGTCTCACCGCGGCTCAGGCGAGAGCCCGTGCCGACTACGTCGGGGTTGCCCCCTGGCTAATGCGCAAGAGGCCAGCCAGCTCGCCTTCCCGATCGAACAAGAAGAAGGCCAAATCGATTAGGCGAGACCACTCGAAGAAGGATCTGGCCTTGCCCACCCCGACCCCCAACCGCTCCGAGAACCCTCCTTCCCTGCCAGAGGTATTCCTCTTGCTTCACCCTTCGATGTAAACCCTCTTTGCTGTGTCTGACACATTTCCCTTCTCGTCGATAGGTTTCGGAAATTGCCGCCAATAACCCTCCGACGAATAACGAGTCGGTTCGCCCCTTCGGCGAGAACCTGTCGCTGGTCTCGGTGGCTGCCCCCCGATTACCCAAGTAACATCTCCTATCATTCATCTTGCAAAGCTTGCTTTCCTTTCGCTGACTCGTTTCTTCGCAGCTCTCACCCTTGACAGCCCAAAGCTCATCCACCGGAGCCCCCAAACTCGCGCGACCAAAGATCCCAACAACCCGGTAACCAGTCTTCCCTTCTCGCCCGAGTGGGTTATTACCATATCAACATCACCTGCATCAGTGTCTCGGCCTCTGGCGGAAGAAGATACCGTCACACCCCAATTGGTAGAAACCAATATCCTAGAGCGCGCGGCGCACCCCCCAGGATGGGGAAAACCGATCCACCTGCTCTTTGGAAAAAGCACTAAAGGGAAACCTGACCTTTCTCGCCAATCCACTGCGGGGAGAGCACCCCTAGCCATAGATAAGCGGGAACCTTGCCCTGTCCTTCCACCTTCACTTGACTTAACTGAACTTTCTTTGCTAGATCTGAAGACTGAGGAGACAGAAAATGAAGAAGAAGAGGGAATGATCTCTCCCCTGCCTTACCCCCACGACATGGAGGACTATATCGATTCCTGCGGGAACAACAGAACTCGACGCAAGAGAATAGCCGAAGTCATGGGAAAGCTCGTTTGGATGTGCCAAGCCGATTCGCTGGCGGTGACCAGGATCAAGGAGGCGGTCAAACAGCGGATGACCGTGATCGAGAGGGATTAAACTCACCTTCTTGGTGAGCAGGAGCGCCAGGGTGAATGCGAAGAGACCTCACCAGAAGTCATATTGCATGAGTCCGGGACCAGCTACGCTTGGCCAACTAGGGACCCACCTCCCTGACCACCTATCACTACCCGCGGGTGCCACCGAGGTCAGGAAGGCGAGGTCGGGGCCGCTGGAGTTGGGAGCAGTACTGAGCTCCACTGGATCTCGCTTCTTCTTACCCCAACTTCCCCAACCTACCCTTCCCGCGATATACCCTTTCTGATTAATCAAAACATTTGCTATTATCATTATTATTTCTAAGGCTCTCGCCCAGCGAGATGCCTTTAGTGTTTAGTTTTGTATGCTTTGTTATTTTATCTATCTGTCGAGTGCCTGGTTCCCACACCTTTTTTGAGTTTCGTATATATATGCTTCCTTACCCTTATCTGCGGCTCTGCCGGAGGTTCTCTCCCTTTGCAGGTGTGAAAGGAGTCAGCGAGGTGGGGCTGAATACGAAGAGTCAAAACATTAAAATTTGCTAATTGCACTTCCGCCGCCTAGGAGATCCCTTTTGATTACTTATCTCTCTATAAATAGGCAAGTCCACCAACCACATTTACTTCTTTCTAACTCCGCGCCTTTGTCTTTCCTTTCCGTGCTCCCACCGCTATCTGCAACACAGAAGATCTAGCCTTCTAGCCATTTCTCTCCCTTTCCGCCTTTTCTTCAAGATGTCTGATGAGACCGAAGGCCGCTCTAAGTGTGCGCAAACATTCGTATACCATAACTTCCCGCCATGCCGGTTGACCACGAAGGAATAGCTCTCGGTAGTCGCAAATTTCATCCCGCCAGAGTTTGTTGCATGGAACCCCGAGAATGAAGATATAGTCAACTTCACACCTTCAGGGGAGCTCGCCATCCCCCTAGAACATTTTGAGGTGGGCTTCCTACTCCCCCTATGGCCGGAAGTCTGCTAGGCCCTCCAGTACTATGGGGTGGTACTAGCCCAGCTCAACCGTAACTCTATCGCGATCCTGGTTGCTTTCGCCTGCTACATGTGGGCAGAGAGGATCGAATTCAACTTGTCCATCTTCCATAAGTTGTTCAACTTCCACGCGAAGGGTGGGGTGGTCTTCTTCTCGGGCCAGACGGTGAAGACTAGTGATCTCGCTAATAAAAACCACAACTGGGCCCAGAAGTTCGTTTTCTCTTCCGGAAACTTTGGCAACGTTCCCCTCGCGCCGGTCCAATACGACAAGGAGACCTACAAGCTTCCCGCCCTTGGGGGGCATAAGGGCGCCCTTCTCAAGATCTTCGAAACAAAGACCTTCGACGTTCAGTTCCTTCGGCGAGACTTCTGCTCTCTTCCCCCAGTCCTTCCTTGCGAAGGTACCTTTTAAGCCCATTTTTGCAACCTTCGTCAGAGATTACGAGTTTAACCGTTAAAGCTTTTGCAGGTGAATGGGAAATTCCACTCCACCAACCCTTCGATGAGACTAGGTGTTTCGTAAGCACCCTAACTCTCGCCAAGTCCGCCGCCCTGGCCAACCGAAAGGAGCCCGACTCCTCTTCCACACCGAGTGTTCAAAAGCGGAAGACCAACTCCCCTCTATAGCTCCTCCCAAGAAAATAAACATATTCGCGACGGACAAGGGCAAGTTCCCTGCCGAGATCCTAACCGGACCTCCGGCCGAAACCCCAACCATGCTCCCAGCTTCAGCAGGGGGATCATGTGTCTCCGTCGAGATTTAAGCAGCCTTGAAGGGGATTCCCGCCAAGCCCATGCCGAAAGGGTTCCACAACTTCGGCTTGGGAAGGAATCATCCGGACAAAGAGGGCCGACTCCTCCTGAAGTGGGACCCAGAAACCAACCAGGTCACCCTCTCATCACTCCTCCCCTCCTGGCTAGAACAAGAAACAACCAGCGGCGAGACCTACGTGGTAGGCTTCGGGCTTTACAGCCGGGAGGATGCAAGCGTCTCGACCAAGAGACCATGAAGGGTCTCGCTCACGAGGCTGTGCGAGCCCAGATGCATGCGCTTGAGCTCACGCACATGTGCACACACTACGACCTCCATATAGAGCGGAACATATTCGATGCAAAGAAGTCGCGGGATCAATCTGCAGCCGAGGAGGCCGCACTGAAGGCAGACCTGGCGGACTCACAAAAGCTTCCCGTGCTTCGCCCGTCAATATAGGTATGTAAGGCTTTTGGAGCCTTTCACCTTTTGATTATTTGTCACAGCTCAAAGGAATTTTCGCAGGATTCCGCCCTAGCCCAATTGTGGCGCACGAGAGAGAGGCCAACCTTGCCTGCGACATCAAACTTCTGAAGGCTGAGCTCAAGCTCGCGCAAAAATCCAAGGCCCTGGCTCCGCCTCCTCTGGACAAGAGGCTCAAAAGTCGTCAATTCTCAGAGTATGAGATAGATGTGATGATGCAAGGGAACGTACTGCAGGCGACCACGATGGTGATTACAGTGCTGCGGCAGTCGGGCCTTTTGAACGAAGGTGGCTAGACCCTTATCGCGTGTGGGTTCTGCCCTGGCTGTTCGAGCCCATCCCCAACCCCGCGTGTGAGGGAGGCTCTCCGGGCGAAGATGCATCAGAGCTTGGCAAGGGCGACGAGTCCGGTAGTGGTTCCTCCTGCGAAACCTCCAGCGAGACCTCCAACGGGACCTCCAGCGGGAACCCCAGCGGCTCCGCTTGATGGTCTCTCGCCTAACTACTCTTTTTGTTTTGTAATATTCCTTTTTGGATTTTTCTTTGAACTGATGTATGGGGGAAGACCCCTTGTGACCATGCGATTTTTTGGCGGCATATATAAAAGTTAACTTTCTTTTGCTTTTGCCGAAATGTCTTATAGCTGTGTCTTTTAACTTATTTGTCATTGGCGGAATGCTTTCGCAATTCTGCTAGAACCCTAAGCTCTTAGACGATAACCACAGACATGCCCTCATCGAGTGGGGATTCATCGAGCCGGCCGTGTCAAAAAGGCTTTCGCCGAAAGGCCCCTACCGAGAGGGTCACGTCCCCTCAACGTTTTCGCTTCATGTCCACTGCACGCACCTTGGCGCTTTTGCATACGCCTTAGGCTTTTTAGATGACAACCCTATCTAGTTCGCAACATGGGTTATCCAAGCAAACTTCGCCTAGAGGGGTGTGCCTAATAGGTGCTCCGAGAAGCCCTTGTTGAGCGAAAATAGCCTCGGTCAGGCCCTGCCGAGTTGCTATGTGCCGAGAGGCCACGATCTTCTCCCCCCCTCAACTTAGAACGGGTACTGGCTACACAAAAGCTTGCTAGTGAAACTCTTCACGACGCTCGTCCTGGGCCGCACTGCTCTCCCAGCTAGGTGAGAGTGTGAGACGGGAGTGACCCCCAATTTGGTTATTCTTCAATTTTGTCTTCATCAACGGACGAGCCTTTACCCCCGGCCAGGTTGGTGGGAGCCTGGTCGGCAGGTCCATTTGGTGCCAACTATCATCAAGAATCCCATCCCTGTCTCCCCAAGAGAGCCTGCAGCCCTGCCATCTAGTGAGAGCCTGACAACAGGTCTACTCGGGGTCGAGTCCGCCTTCCAGCTCCGCCAGCTAATGGGAGCCTGAGCAGGGGGATCCTCTCGGGGTCTTGAAAACTATCATTCTCTTTTCCTATCCCCACAAGCGAGCCTACGACCCTGCTAGCTAGAGAGAGCCTGACAGCGGGTCTTCTCGGGGCCGAGTGCGCCTTCCAGCCCTGTCAGCTAATGGGAGCCTGAGCAGTAGGATCCTCTCGGAGTATTCCCTTACCCCCCTCCAAGCGAGCCTATGACCCTGCCAGCTAGTGAGAGCCTAACAGTGGGTCTACTCGGGTCTGAGTGCACCTTCGAGCCTCACCAGCTAATGGGAGCCTACGTAGTGGGATCCTCTCGGTGTCTTGTAAACTACCAACCTCTTTTCCTTTCCTCCAAGCGAGCCTATGACCCTGCTAGCTAGAGAGAGCCTGACAGCGGGTCTACTCGGGGCTGAGTGTGCCTTCAAGCCCTGCCAACTAATGGGAGCCTAATCAGCGGGATCCTCTCGGGGTATTCCCTTACCCCCCAAGAGAGTTTACAACCCTGCTAGCTAGTGAGATCCTGAAAGCGGTTCTATACGGGGCCGAGTGTTCCTTCCAGCCCTGCCAGCTAATGGGAGCCTAAGCAGCGACATCCTCTCGGGGTATTACAAACTATCATCCTCTTTGCCTGGCCACCGAGCGAGCCTACGGCCCTGCCAGCTTGATGGGAGCCTAGACAGCGGGTCTACTCAGTGCCATCAAAACAATAGATATATTATAACCTATAGAGAAACAATTCTTAAAATAATATATTACATTGGTATACAAAAATTTACCCATCCTGTGGGTAGAAGTGTTTTATATCGTCGCCATGCCAGGCATGGCCGATGGGCACTCCCACCACATTCTGGAAGTGGTAAGCCAACTTCTCTAGGATGGGGTAGCGGAGCTCCGCCTTCTTCAAGATCCTACTGATATAGTAGATTGGCAGCTGTTTCTCAGGGATCTAGCTCCTTCCTAATTGGGGTTGAGCTTAAAAATGGCCGCCGACCTTCCTGCGGCGTCTACTTTCTTCAGGACTAGATCCCCTTCCCTGAACTACTTGATTCTGACATGCTTATCAAAAAACCCAGCCATTCCCCGCTTGATTACCTCTTGCCTGACCGTGGCTATGCCGTGAAGTTCTTCCACCATATCCAGCGGGAGGAGCAGCTCGCCTTCATTCTCCTCCATCCATGCCTCATCTCCTTTGCTGGCGGCCGCAACTCGCGGGGATTGAACCTCGAACTCCACGGACAAGACTGCCTCATAGCCATGCAAAAGCTTGAAAGGGGTATCTCTATTGGCCGTGTTTGGGGTTGTCCGCAAGCCCACAACACCGGGGGGAGTTGCTCCACCCAGCTCCCCTTAAGTTTTCCTCCTTTTTGAGCAGGTTTACAATGATCTTGTTTGCCTCCTCCACCTAGCCATTCCTCCTTGGGTGGTAGATGGAGGCAAACCCGAGGTCTATCCCTAGCTGGGTGCAGAAGCTGATGAACTCCTCGTTGACAAACTGCGACCCATTATCCGTGACAATGTCCTGAGACAACCCATTCCTGCAGATGATCTCTACCCCATATGAAATTCCTGATGATTTAGGAGGTTGCCTTGGCCAATGCCTTGAACTATAGCAATTTTGAAAAGTAGTCAATCATGACCAAAAGGAACCTTCTTTTCCCGCTTGCTGGGGGAAATGGCCCAACAAAATCCATCCCCCAGATGACAAAAGTCCATAACGTCGTGATGCTTTAGAGCCTTTGAGTGGGCAAGAGTTGGAGGGGGGCGTATAGTTGACAGTTCTGACACCTCCTTGTAAACTCCGTCATGTCCTTCCTCAGGGATGGACAGAAGTAGCCCTGCCTTACCACCCTTGCCTCCAAAGTTCTTCCCACCGTGTGACTGCCACACTCACCTGAGTGCACTTCCTCCAGGATTCTTGGGATCTCTTCCTCTGCTATACATCACCGCCTACTCTATGGTGACCCCTTGAGGGCTTACCAATAGGGAATGCTTCCCCGAGGCTCCGTCAACAAACATCTTCCATGCCTCCTATGGTAGTAGCTTCTCTCCCTCCACCTCTATGACGTAGTCAGCCAAGAAATCAGCCATTATATGTGCCTTGATGGAGAGCCATGACACAAAAGAGATGTCAAATTCACTGAGCTCGATAGACAACTTAGCTAACCGCCCCGAGTGCTCCACCCCCGGAAAAATCTTGCACAGGGGATGGTCCGTCACCACCTTTATTGAATGGGGTTGAAAATACAGTCTAAGCATCCTGGCCGAGACTATCAGAGAGAACGCTAACTTCTCTAGGATGGGGTCGCAGAGCTCCGCTTTCTTCAAGATCCTGCTGACAGAGTAGATTGGCAGCTGTTTCTTCCCTTCTTCCCTTACCAACACAGAACTTACGTCCTCTCCTCATACCCCAAGATATAGAGCTAGATCCTCCCCCTCCTTCAGGCTCTAAAGGAGTGGCGCTTGGGAGAGTTGACACTTCAATGCCTGGAAGGCCTCCTCGCATTCCTTTGTCCATTCGAACATTTAGTTTTCACGAAGCACCTTGAAGAATGACGAACACTTATCCCCTGCTTGGGAGAGAAATTGACTCTTCCCGGCGAGTTTGTCCATCAAATGTTGAACCTCTTTGGCATTACGTGGTGACTCCAACTCCATGATGGCCTTTACCTTATCCAGGTAAGGCTCTACCCCTGCTGGGGTCAGAAGGTGCCCAAGGAACATGACCCGAAGACACACTTTTGGAGGTTCAACCTCATCTTGAACTTTCGCAGGGTCGCAAATGTCTCCTCCAGGTCGAGTAGGTGTGAACCCACATCCCTACTCTTCACCATGAGATCATCAACCTAAACCTCCAGGTTCCTTCCCCTCTGACTTTTGAACACCCGATCCATCATATGTTGGTAGGTAGCCTCTACAATATTTAGTTAGAAGAGCAACATTTTGTAGATGATGCATCCCTCCCTGGTGATGATGGAGACATCCTTGACATTGAGGGGATGCATTCGAATCTGATGGTAACCTGAAAAAGCATCCAAAAAGCTCATAATAGAAAAATCGACGGCTGAATCAACCAGCGTGTTGATCTAAGGTAGGGGGTAGCAATCTTTAGGGCAAGATTTGTTTAGCAATGAAAAATCTACACACATACGCCACCTCCTATCCCCTTTCTTTACCATTACCACATTGGAGACCTAGCCTGGATACTAGATCTCTGAGATGAAACTTGCATCGAGAAGTTTCTTGACCTCCTCGCGGATGGGTTCCTCTGCTTGGTGGAGATGGTCCTCATCTTTTGGTGGATGGGACGTATCTTGGGGTCCAGGTTCAGACGGTGGCACGCCACATCTGGATCAATGCACGGCATGTCTGCCGCACTCCAAGAGAAGACGTCGACGTTCTTCTTGATGCACTCCCATATCCTCGCCTGGTATTTAGGTCTCAGGTCGCCACTGATTCGTACCCTCTCCTCCTTCCCCGCCTTGGTGAAGACCTCCATCTCTGCGACTTCCTCTGCTGGCTCCAGCTGAGACTTCTCCCTGCCGGCCCTCTGCTCCTCCTCCTACCCCAACTCTTCCTCCTTCCTGCTTCCTCAACCTCCATCGCCTCTAACAGGCTCTCCCCTGGCAACTCCACTTCTCCACCTCCCTGGGCCTCACCCCCAGCTTCTCCTCCCTACTCCTCCTCTACAGTCTTCTCTCCAGCCTCACCTAGGCTCACTTCTCCCTCCTCTACAGTCTCCTCCTGCATTGCCATCTCCTTATCCAGCTCCTCTGCCTCTGCCGTCCAGGAAATAGTGTTGACGGCAGTCACATAACACTACCTTGCAACCTTTAAATCCCCCCTGATCTTGACCTGCACTGCTCCACTACTGAACTTGAGATATTGGTGAAACGAGGAGAGGATGCAATGAAAGGCGCTAATGAGGGGCCGCCCAAAGATTGCGTTGCAGCTGCTAGGAGCATCAACGATGACGAACTGACAGTTCCTCGACACCCCCAACGTCACATATAGTCCCAACCCCCTTCGACTTCCTTCCTCTCTCCCGAGAACCCAAACAATGGTCCATTCGAGGCTAGAACCATCCGGGCCTCCATCTTCATCTCATCGAAAGCTTTTTTGAGGATTACATTCACGGAGCTCCCATTGTTTACCAGAATCCTGGAGACCGTGAAATTTTTTATTGTCGTCTGGATCACTAAGGTGTCACAGAACGGGTCTTCGTAGTCGGGCATGTCTCTCACTGAGAGTGATTTTTTCCTCCTGAGGGGGGGGGGGGGGGGGAGTCTGGGAGGTCGAGGTGACGCTCCTTTGGTCCATGGTTTGGAAGCTCCCATTATGAGTGGAATGTATCCCCACTCCCCCGTGGATCATCCCGATCCCTCCTCAGGCCCCACATCTGCTCGGTCCTCACACCTCTCTACCCCTCCTCCCGACCGGACTTATTCAAACCTCACTAGCGGCTGCTGCTGAACTTGCCCCTGGCCCCTCTCATCTCCAAAAACTCGGGGCAGGTGGCCGTTGCGTGACCCTCCTCCTAGTGGAAGTCACAAAAGGGCAACGCCACCTTGCCTTCTCTTCTCTTCGCTCCTCCTCGAGCTCCTCTCCTCCTCCTCTTCCTCTAACGATCTCTATAGTCTCCTGCTGTGGATTGAGGGGGCCATCTGTCCCTGCTTCCAGGCCGGCTGATTGAACTTCCTTTGCTCGCGGAAGTTGTCCCTTCCTTGGAAACCACCACCCTGCCCTTGGGGGTGACCTTCCTGGGGCCTCTAGCCCAACCTGTTGTTCGGCTTGTGCTGCCCCTAACCTTGGTAATGCCCCTGTCCTCGGGGTTCCTCCCTTCTTCTACCCTCTCTCTGCTCCCTCTGTCTACCTTCTCCTGACTCCTTCCCATCGTCCTCTGCCAACTTGGCAATTTACTTAGCAAACGCCAGATTGGCTGCCTCGATCTCTATCTCCTTTGTCGCCCTCTCCATCATCTCCTCTAAGGAGGGGGGGACTCTCTTTAGATCCATGCTAAAGAAACTTTACCTCAACCCTAGGGTGAAAGCAAACGTCGTGGTGCACCTAGACATCTCCTGAAACTGCAGAATCTCTTCTTGGAACCTATCAACATAGTGTCGCAGCCCCTCCTCCGGCTTCTGCTTGATGGCAAAAAACACTCCGGACTCTTCTTCCTATTCTTTGATGTCGAAAACCACAACAAGAAACCATGTCGTAGATCCTCAAAGCAGTAGATTGGACTCCTAAGCAACTGGTGGAACCAGTCCCTGGCCTTCTCCTTCAAAGTGATGGCAAAGAGTCTACCCTTGAAGGCATCCGACATTTGCCGTATGGAAACAGAATCCTCAAACCACAACACATGTTGCACCGGGTTGTACCGACCCATATAGTAGGACATGTCCAGCTCCCGAAACTCATCTGGAACCGGAGCCGAGATGATAAGCTCACTAAAATGGCTCCCGCCAACAGCTTGCTGAGAGTGCGCGTCCCGCGACCTTGGCTCACTAGCCCTGTCCGTACTGACCTGCTCGGGAAAAGTTCCCTCCCAACAACATCCCTCTCGGCAACCTCTGTCAGAACATCCTTACTAGGACGCTGCTCGGTAGCATTTTCGCCTAATTATGGGGTTGTAACCACCGAAATCAAGGGCATCACCCACTCGCTTCTTGCAAAGAAGGCCAAGTGGATGGTCCGCAGGACTTCCCTCCGGAAGTCCTCCAACATCCCCAATGTCACCCCACTTCTCCGAGAGGGAGAACCTCCTGAACTAGCTCCTTTGCCTTCATCTTCAACCATGAGACTTAGCTTGAGATTTTCTTGTATCAGCTAGAGTCCACGATCACCGCTCCAGAAAATGTTGAAGCCAAAAATTGGCCTCAACAAGAGTTCGGACCTTGGGGTGTAGCGGACACCTACTTATTCCAAACCCAAACCCCTGATTAGTAACAAAGAACCAAGAACTGACCCTAAGCCTCAACTGGGAGGTCTCTCCACTAACTCGGAAGATCTCTAAGCACTTCCCCTCCTTAGCCAATTGCTGGGCTAGGAGTACCTCAGAAAGCACTAACTGATTTTAGGAAATGAGAAAGCTTGCCTTCTGAAGTACCCTGTGGGTCTATTTATAGATTCCCAGTATCTGGTCTGCCAACAACGTAACTCCGCTATTCTAAAAGGCTATATGCTGCCCAAAGTAGTCTGTCAACAACCAAGCTCCACTGTTTTGATGAGTTACATGCAGACCCAAGGGCATCCTGTTAATTTACCTCTGGACCTTGTTGGACGAAAGCCATTCCGCTACTCTATAAGCTTTCAGCTTGCCCTATGCGAAACTTATGGACAAGCTACAAAGTGCTAAGAGTGTTGAGTGGTGGAACAAGACTCAACGACAAGGGTAAAAGGACGTTGAGTGGCAAAGCCTCACTCAACGGCAAAGGCGAAAGGGCGTTGAGTGGCAAAGCCTCACTCAACGCCGAGAGCTGCAGGGCGTTGAGTGGAAAAGTCTCACTCAACGCCAAAGGTGAAAGGACATTAAGCAGAAAAGTCTCACTCAATGCCGAGCGTTGTAGGGCATTGAGTGGCAAAGCCTCACTCAATGCTGAGAGCTGCAGGGCATTGAGTGGCAAAGCCTCCCTCAGTGCCAAAGACAAAAAGGTGTTGAGTGGCAGAGCCTCACTCAACCCCAAGAACTGCAGGGCGTTGAGTGGCAAAGCCTCACTCAATGCCAAAGGTAAAAGGGAGTTGAGTGGCAGAGCCTCACTGAATGCCAAGAATTGTAGGACGTTAAGTGACAAAGCCTCACTCAATGCCAAAGGCAAAAGGGCGTTGAGTGAAAGATCCTCACTCAACGCCAAGAACTTTAGGGCATCCCGCTAACTCAGGCGCAAACCCACTCGCATGACCCGGGCGAGAACCCTCTCAGTTATTCATTTGTTTGACCCGACTTCTAGCCTAAAGCTAGCCCAAGGCTCGTCCAACCCTAGTGCTTCGGGCATCAAGGTCCCACCTAGCGAATATGGGTTGTACACGCATAGGCCGTGCGACCTCCTAGACTATGCTAACCTGAATTTGGTCCAAATCCAAACCAAGTCCACACCACTAGACATCCCTAGTGCAAGCACAGCACCAACGGATACAAAAAACAATATACACAAAACCGAAGAACTCTAGAGCCTGCTGCACAAACTGACAACTGAGCAGATAACCATCCTATCTGCCTGAAGATAACCTGGGGAACAAGCCGCAGAACACTGGCCAACCTAGCTAGTCGCCAGCTCTGTCCGCTCAAACCGCACAGTCTGACCACCGAGACCGCCAAAACAGACCGCACAACCCGCCAGAACAGACATCCTAGGTTGCCACTTTCTGTTCAACAATTTCAAAACTCCCCCTTAAAGTGAGAAGTGGAGACCAGCACTAGCAATCCACAAAACCAGATAAATGTCCCCTTCGACATCGGCTTCGTGAAGATGTCTGCAATGTGGTCCTCACTCCGCACATGTCCAACAACGTAAAAGAGACCCCTCCAACACCTCCCAAATGAAATGGTACTCAATCTCAATGTGCTTGGTCTGCATGTGGCAAACCAGATTATTAACCAGATTGAAGGAACTCTCATTATCATCGCGTAGCAGAGTAGGACCGTATACTTCTTTATGGACGTCCTCTACTATCCTTCTAAGACAGATGACTTCTCGAGCTGCTAAGGCCGAAGCCTTGTACTCTTCTTTCGTAGTAGATATGGACATTGAATCATGCTTCTTGCTGCACCAAGAAATCCACGATGATCCACATGTGAAGACATAACCAGATATTGACTTTCGGTCGTCTGAATCTCCCTCATAATCAGCATTTGCATACCCATGCAGGTCGAAGCTCATGTCTCTCCCATAAAGGAGACCCATATCAGAAGTGGACTTCACGTACTTCAGAATGCTTCTTGCCGCCATCAGATGAGGCTTCCGAGGTTCCGCCATATACCGACTTACTCGGCCTACAACATATGCAATGTCTGACCAGGTAATCGTCAAATAGATAAGGCTCCCCACCAGAGCACGGAACACTAGAGGATCTGGAAGAATCCTCCCCTCATCTCGCCGAAGTTTGATGCCAATATCAAGAGGAGTAGAGCTACTCTTCCTTTCCCGTATGCTGAATCACTGAATGATCCAATCTGCATATCCCTTCAGGGAAACCAGTATGCCACTCTCTTTCCTCTCCACCTCGAGTCCAAGGAAGTGGTGGAGCTCACCCAAGTCCTTCATCTCGAACCAAACGGCTTGCTTTGCCCTGAGCCTAGCCACCTCCTCCTTAGAGTTTCATGTGACGACCATATCATCCACGTACAGTACCACCAAGACCTGAAGCTCCCCCTGTTAAAATTTTCTTAACGTGGTCAGCAAGATAGCCCAAATGCCAAATTAATATCTTCGGAACTACCCAGTTCTCACGTTGAACCAGCGGAAACCAAGGAACAGAGGTTAATCCCAACAAAAAAATGGAAGCACAAGCAGGTCTTTTATACATTCACTTCTTTACAACACGAGGCATACATAGCGAGACATGATTTCGCTAGTATAATAGTTGTAAACAGAAAGCACCAAAAAACAAGCCGGGCGGACAGCACCGGAGTCCGCCGAGACCGCGAGGTCGCCGAGACCGCTGAGCTCGCCCAAGCTATGCTGTAATTCGCCGAATAGCCACGGAGTCCGCCGAAGCCGCGAGGCCGTGCGGACACACCGTTATTCGCCTCCTGCTGAACCTGAACTGAGGAACACCCCTACCCGCCTGAAGCCGGCGGACATGTTATTGAAGCTGGCAAAGATGAAGCAGAACTGACAAGCCGTAGAGCGACCTCCTGCTGAGTCCGCAGAGACCGCACACTTCCAAGTACTTGACCGAAGTCACAACCAAACTCCTGGCTCCTTGAAGCTACCCGCGTGACCTGCACACAGCAAACCGTCAGCCTGAAAAAATCTGTGCGGACTGACAAACAGAGAACGCAGCACTTCGCTCAACCCAACTTACTGTTCACTCAAGTTACTTGGGTTACTGTAGATGTGCCAGGGGGGCCCTATTTATAGGCAAGGCGAGGAGTGTGGTCACCGCCCAAGAGATAGCGACACCGCCCTAGACCGCGCGATAGCAAAACTCCGTCCACCGAGTCCGCAAGGACTTAGCCGGATACCAAGGAAAAACCGCCAGGAGAAAGGCAACCATTGACGAACCCTCTCCAGTCCGCCCAAGCTATGCGAACAAGACATCAGCCCGCAAGCTTCCAACCACTGCAGGATAGCAACCCCCTTCAATGGCAGTCCGCACCAACCCGAGGAAGTCCGCAAGACTCACACCTCAATCCGCCACAAGTCCACGACCAAAGGCAGATAACAACAGTCCGTCCGGTCACAGCGGACTTGGCGGATACCGCGGACACCATGGTCTTGGCACAAAGTGTGACCAAGTCCAAAACCATCAAAGGCCAATGCGAGCATGGCGGACACAGACTCCCGTCCGCCAAACGCCCTAGCACAGACCGACATCAGTCCGCGAGCTCCTCGCATTCCTGTCCAACACAGCAGCCATCTCCAGACTCCAAACCTAGTCCGCCTAAGACCTCCACAACAAAGCACCTGCTGTGCCACCAGAGCTCGACAAGGCCTCAGCCAAGCTCTAAGCTCAGTCCGCAACAGCCCAAACCGCGGATATGCCAGTCCGCAAGCTTCCCGCGAACATGAGCCAACCCGCCTATCAGCACAAGCTTGCACCTGCGGCCACTGAGCAATGCACCAGTCCGCAAGCCTCGATCCGCTCAGGCCGCTCCTTGGCAAAGCCAATCAGCAACCACCCTATCCGGAGAAACCAGGCCGCATAGTCCGCGGACTTCATGCAACAAGCCGCTTAGAAGACAGCCAGCTTCCACTAGACCTTCCACCAGGCCGCACATCACAGTCCGCCCAGTCCGCCTAGTGCGCCTAGTCCGCCAAAGCTGTCCGCCCCAGGCCGCCCGGCCTGTCCCGTCAACCACTTCCACTTCACAAAATTCAACACTCCCCCTTAAAGTGAGAAGTGGTGACCAAGCCCAGCAAGCTGCGCAAGCGTTCAAAGGGCCCCTTCGACAGTGGCTTCGTGAAGATGTCAGCAAGATTATCTTCACTCTGAACATGCCCGACCAGCAGAGACCCCTCCAACACCTTCTCCCTGATGAAGTGGTGATCAATCTCTATATGCTTGGTCCTGGCGTGACACACTGGATTGTTAACCAGTATGAGAGCACTCTCATTGTCACCCCGGAGTAAAGTAGGCCCTTGCACTTCTTCTAGAACATCCTCTATAAGCCTCCTCAACCAAACGGCTTCCCGAGCAGCCAAGGCCGAAGCCTTATACTCCGCCTCCGTGGTTGAAACCGACACCGAGTCCTGCTTCTCTCTACACCACGAGATGCTAGCTGAATCGCAAGTGAACACATAACCTGAAGTAGACCTTCGATCATCCGAATCACCGCCATAGTCAGCATCCGTGTACCCGAGCAACGCAAACTCCGCGTCCCTTCTATAGAGGAGTCCCATGTCAGAAGAAGCCTTGACATACTTCAGAATTCCCTTTGCCGCCACTAGATGAGATTGCCTTGGTTCAGCCATATACCGAATTACTCGGCCAACAACATAAGCAATATCCGGCCTTGTAATTGTCAGGTAAATCAAGCTCCCAACAAGAGCCCTGAACACCAAGGGATCAGGAAGAACCCTTCCCTCATCTCGTCGAAGCTTCAGCCCAGATTCCAGTGGAGTAGAGCACTTCTTCCCTTCGCCCATGCCAAACCTCTTAACAATGCGATCAGCATACCCTTTCTGGCTAATGAGAACCCCGCACTCCTTCCTCTCCACTTCCAGACCGAGAAAGTGATGCAACTCTCCCAAGTCTTTCATCTCGAAGCGTATAGCAAGCTCTGCTCTGAGCCTTGCTACTTCCCCCTCCGAATTCCCTGTGATGATCATGTCATCCACATACAGCAGGACCAAGACTCGTAGCTCTCCCTTCTTCTTGACGAACAAGCTTGAATCCGAGTTGGAAGCAAGGTATCCACAGAATTGCAAGTACTCTGCAATCTTCCCATACCAAGCTCTAGGAGCTTGCTTCAACCCATAGAGAGCCTTCCTGAGTTTGCAGACATAGTCCGGATGCTTTTTAGAGACAAAACCAAGCGGCTGATCCATGAAGATGTCCTTGTCAATCTCTCCGTAAAGAAAGGAATTCTTCACATCGAGTTGCCACAACCTCCATCCCTTGCTAGCAGCCAAGGCGATCACCACTCTTACAGAAGTCATCTTCGCAACTGGACTGAATGTCTCCTCATAGTCTTCTCCATACTGCTGTGAGAATCCTCTAGCGACCAGGCGAGCCTTGAAACGATCAATGCTCCCATCAGCCTTCTTCTTCAACTTATACACCCACTTGCAAGTAACCGGAGTAATGCCATCAACCTTGGGCACAAGATCCCAGGTTTCATTCTTCTTCAGAGCATCAATCTCTTCCTTCATGGCATCTTCCCACTCCTTCACTCCAGTGGCCTCGTTGAAGTTTGCAGGCTCTCGCTCATCCAGAGGACCTGCAAAGAAGCAGGAGACAAAGCTCACTGCATTCCCATCACAGTATCGAGTCGGTGGCTTAACCACCCTCTTCGATCTCCGAAGACACGGCTCCTTGCTCACGGCTTCCGTTGCTTCTTCGGGCTCCACTCCTACCTGGGGCAAGCATTGAGCAGTGCTCCCCCTGCTTCCTGAGCCAAAAGGCTCAGCCTCGGAGTTCGAAGCAACAGGAGTTGCTGGTGAAACAACAAGCTCCTCTTCCAAGCCTTCAGCAGCCACCACCGGTGCTTCATCAACCTTGCTACTTCCGTTTAGCTCCACCGAGCCACCTCCATATGACGTCATCTCGTCAAAGACAACGTCTCTTGACACCACGAACTTCTTCGTCACAGGGTCCATGCATTTCCATCCTTTCTTCCGCTCATCATAGCCAACAAAGACAAGTTTCCTTGCCTTCGCATCCAGCTTTGTCCGTGAAGCATCCGAGACATGCACGTAGCAAGTTGAACCGAACACCCTAAGGTGCCCAACACTCGGCTTCTCCTTCAGCAACAGCTCAATAGGAGTCTTCATGTTGATAGGGCTGAGTGGCATCCGGTTGATAACATAAGCAGCACAAGACATTCCCTCCGCCCAAAAGGACCTTGGGATATCTTTCGCATGAAGCCAGCATTTGCAGGTCTCCGTTAGATGACGGATCTTCCGCTCCGCTACCCCATTTTGTTGTGGAGTGTGAGCACAAGTAAGCTCTCGTTGGATCCCGTGCTTCCTGCAGAAGTTAGAAAACTCGGAGGAGACAAACTCACCCCCGTTATCAGTTCTAAGCTTCTTAATCCGCAAGCCAAGCCGGCCTTCTACCAACTCCTTGAACTCCACAAACAAACGGAAGGCTTCCAACTTCTCCTTTAAGAAGTACACCCAAGTATACCTTGAGTAGTTCATCAACCAAGACAAGCATGTATCTGCTTCCACCAAGGCTGGCAGTAACCGTTGGTCCCATCAGGTCGCCATGAATGCACTCCAGTGGTTTCTTACTCCTTGTTTGTGATTTATCAAACGGAAGGTGATGTGCCTTACCGTATTGACAGCCCGCGCAAACATGCCCGTCACCAAAGGAGGACAACATCGGCAACCCCCTCACCAGACTTCTACTCGCCATCGCCTTCAGCTTGTCCATGCCAACATGCCACAGCCTCTCATGCCAGATAGCAGCACTATCATTGGCTCTCATCTTATCAACATAAGCACTGGTGGAAAGAACAAACAAGTTCTTCACCCTCCTCCCAACATGAGCAACATCAGCCTTTACCACTGATACGTTGCGAAGGAACCTCACGTCTGTTGGCCCAAACAGAACGTGATACCCAGCGTCCACCGCATTGGTCACCGAGAAGAGGTTCTTCTTCATGCCCGGCACGTGATACACACTCCTTAACGTGAGTGGCCCCTGATCACTACCCAAAGACACGACCCCCTCTTTCTCTACTGCATAAACAATATTATCAGCAGTGATAATAGCTTCATTACCTGAGTAAGCCTGCATGGAGGTGAACTTTGATTTGTCTCCGGTGAGGTGATGACCACACCCGGAGTCCACGATCCACTCGCTGTTGAAGTCCTCAGCAGACAAAGCCCGGACACAAGTGCCCGTCATGAAAGCTCCGCCCCATCCTGCTTCTTCACTTCTAGAGCAAGCTTCCTCCTTTCCCGCAGCATGCCCTGGCTGCAGTTTGACCTTGCAGTCCCGCTTGAAGTGCCCTCGCTGATGACACCGGTAGCACTTCATGTTCTTCTTCCAGTCCTTAGGAGCATTGCTCCTCTCCGGTGGATATGAAGTTGAAGTCTCCTTCTCGACAGCGGCCTGCACCTTCTTCTTCTTCTTCCCTTCCCATCCTTTCTTCTTGCCTGAGAAGAGAGCTTCGCTGCCTTCCTGATTCAGGTTCACTCCAGCCATCTACCTTGATAAGCTCTCCTGCGAGGCAAGCAGATTCTCCAGCTCCAGCAACGACGGCTGAGTAGCCCACCATTGAACAGATGTGACAAAGGCCACATACTCCTTCCGCAAGCCGCGGATAATGTGCCTTTTCATCTTAGCCTCAGAGATAGGCTCATCAGGATCCAGTGCCGACAGCTCAGCACACAAGCTCTTCATCTTTAAGAAGTACTTGGAGATGGAAAGGTCTCCCTGAGTTGCCCTGGCCAACTCATTCTCCAGGAACTGAAGCCGCGCCACATTCTTCCTATTGAACAACTCATCAATGGTTGTCCAAATATCAGCAGCCGACTCACACCCAACAATGTGATCAAACAGTTCCGGAGACACAGCTCTCTTCAGAATGAACTCTGCCTTAGCATTTGTTCTTCTCCAGAGCCTCACCTGCTCAGCAGTACCGAAAGCAGCAGTTACTTCCTGTCTGTCATCACCACGACGACTTCCCACAGCTCCTCGCCAAGAAGATAACTCTTCATGCACGACTTCCACTTCTTGAAGTTAGTCGCCATTAAGAGTTCAATGCCCAGACCTCTTGCAAAACTCCCTTCCATTGCAACACCTGTTGGCAACCTTTCAGCAGCTCCGAGCAACAATACATGTTGATCACCACTCAATCACTGAGTAACAACACTGGCTGACTTCCGCTCACGCAACTGAACCTCAGAAACCTGGCTCTGATACCATGTTAAAATTTTCTCAACGTGGTCAGCAAGATAGCCCAAACGCCAAATTAATATCTTCGGAACTACCCAGTTCTCACGTTGAACCAGCGGAAACCAAGGAACAGAGGTTAATCCCAACAAAACAATGGAAGCACAAGCAGGTCTTTTATACATTCACTTCTTTACAACACGAGGCATACATAGCGAGACATGATTTCGCTAGTATAATAGCTGTAAACAGAAAGCACCAAAAAATAAGCCTGGCGGACAGCACCGGAGTCTGCCGAGACCGTGAGGTCGCCGAGGTCGTCGAGACCGCTGAGCTCGCCCAAGCTATGCTGCAATTCGCCGAATAGCCACGGAGTCCGCCGAAGCCGCGAGGCTGTGCGGACACACCGTTATTCGCCTCCTGCTGAACCTGAACTGAGGAACACCCCTACCCGCCTAAAGCCGGCGGACAGGTTATTGAAGCTGGCAAAGATGAAGCAGAACTGACAAGCCGCAGAGCGACCTCCTGCTGAGTCCGCAGAGACCGCACACTTCCAAGTACTTGACCGAAGTCACAGCCAAACTCCTGGCTCCTTGAAGCTACCCGCGCGACCTGCACACAGCAAACCGTCAGCCTGAAAAAATCCGCGCAGACTGACAAACAGAGACCGCAGCACTTCGCTCAACCCAACTTACTGTTCACTCAAGTTACTTGGGTTACTGTAGATGTGCCAGGGGGTCCTATTTATAGGCAAGGTGAGGAGTGTGGTCACCGCCCAAGAGATAGCGACACGGCCCCAGCCCGCGCGATAGCAAAACTCCGTCCGCCAAGTCCGCAAGGACTTAGCCGGATACCAAGGAAAAACCGCCAGGAGCAAGGCAACCATTGACGAACCCTCTCCAGTCCGCCGAAGCTATGCGGACAAGGCATCAGCCCGCAAGCTTCCAACCACTGCAGGATAGCAACCCCCTTCAATGGCAGTCCGCACCAACCCGAGGCAGTCCGCAAGACTCACACCTCAATCCGCCACAAGTCCACGACCAAAGGCAGATAGCAACAGTCCGCCCGGTCACAGCGGACTTGGCGGATACCGCAGACACCATGGTCTTGGCACAAAGTGTGACCAAGTCCAAAACCATCAAAGGCCAATGCGAGCATGGCGGACACAGACTCCCGTCCGCCAAACACCCTAGCACAGACCGACATCAGTCCGCGAGCTCCTCGCATTCCTGTCCAACACAACAACCATCTCCGGACTCCAAACCTAGTCCGCCAAAGACCTCCATAGCAAAGCACCTGCTGTGCCACCAGAGCTCGACAAGGCCTCAGCCAAGCTCTAAGCTCAGTCCGCAACAGCCCAAACCGCGGATATGCCAGTCCGCAAGCTTCCCGCGAACATGAGCCAACCCGCCTATCAGCACAAGCTTGCACCTGCGGCCACTGAGCAATGCACCAGTCCGCAAGCCTCCATCCGCTCAGGCCGCTCCTTGGCAAAACCAATCAGCAACCACCCTATCCACAGAAACCAGGCCGCATAGTCCGCGGACTTCATGCAACAAGCCGCTCAGAAGACAGCCGGCTTCCACTAGACCTTCCACCAGGCCGCACATCACAGTCCGCCCAGTCCGCCTAGTCCGCCAAAGCTGTCCGCCCCAGGCCGCCCGGCCTGTCCCGTCAACCACTTCCACTTCACAAAATTCAACACCCCCTTCTTCTTGATGAACAGGCTCAAATGTGAGTCCGAGGAAAAATAACCATAGAATTGGTGGTACTCTGCAATCTTCCCATACCATGCCCTCGGCGCCTACTTCAAACCATAAAGGGCCTTTCAGAGTTTGCAGACGTATCATGGATGATCTTCAGACACATATCCAGACTGCTGAATAGTGAAGATGTATTTATCAATCTCCCCGTGAAGAAAAGCATTCTTTACGACTATTTACCATATCTTCCAACCCTGGCAAGCACCCAAGACCATCACTATCCGAACTGAAGTCATCTTTACCACACGACTGAACGTATCTTCATAGTCTTCTCCATACTAGTGTGAAAATCCCCGAGATACGAGCCGAGACTTGTACCGCTCTATGCTCCCATTCACATACTTCTTCAGCTTGCATACCAACTTGTATGTCACAGGAGTAATGCCATCGAATGTGGGAACAAGGTCCCAAGTCTCATTATTCCTAAGGGCAGCCATCTCCTCATCCATGGCATCTTCCCACTCCTTGACCCCAGTAGCATCTTCAAATCTAGAAGGCTCTCGCTTGTCCGAAGGGCCTGCGAAGAAACAAGAGACCAAGCTCAATGTATTTCCTTCGCAATAACAAGCTTGTGGTTTGATGGTCCTTGAAAGTACAGGTTAGATCTGATATACTCTAGAGGGGGGGGGGGGGTGAATAGAGTATAATGTTCACTAAAACTTTTTACAACTTTTGTTGTATTCCTAAGTGAACAAATCAGAAAGTAAATAAAGCTAAGCACAACAAACTAAGCAATCACAAAGCATAGCAAAAACACAAAGAAAAGGGCAACCAGACGACACAAGAAATTTTATAGTGGTTCCCCAACCTGGGTACATCCACTCTTCTACCACCATGGTAGGAATCCACTCAAGTTTTTGATCAGCTGCCTGACACCAATGAGCTTTTGTTCAGGTACTCAAAAACCAAACCTCAAGTCTTTTGGAAGGAGACTTGCAACCAGAATAATTTTGAAGGGATTTAAAACCCTGTACAGGAGTTGGAAGTAAAGAGATGGTGTCTTCTCTGTCAACAGTCAGAGAGAAGACTTGTGGATTGATGGTAGCAGATTTAGCTCCCCCTGAGATCTTGAATTAATCAAGAATGTTGGAGCACTGCTGCAGGGTGATAGGTCTTCAAAGACCTAGAATGCCTGGACCAGGATTTGTTTCAGGAACTCCTTTGACAGATTGTTATTTGTTGTCATTTGAAGTAGTCCTGTAGAATTGAAGGAAAGAAGAAGACTCTTGATCGAATTTGATTGTTCTTCTTCTTCTTATTGAAAATATTCTCTGGTCAGGCTGATTACAGTGGAACTTTTGATTTGAGAGAGGTTGTTCTTCTTTGCAATCTGAGTGTCTGTCTGATAGTCTGTCTGTATCACTGTATTGCTTCTGTCTGTGTGGCTGTATGACTGACTCTATTACTCTGTTACTCACTGATTCTTTTTTTTTGTATGTCTTTTCTGACTGAGGAACATTCAAAATTCGAATGTTTGAGCAGTAATTGCAGTCGGCCTAGGAAAGAAGCGACAATCAATAATTTCCCCAACTGTCCCATAGAAAAATGGCATGTAATCGTCCATAGTCAATGCGTGTTCTAACGGTAACATTTCGAGAAGATCTGGCATTAATAACTCCGAAATCATTGCCAAGAAACGGGACGGGAAACTTGAAGATGACCTAGTCTGGGATCGTCGAACGAAGAACACAATTCGTCGAGCTAAGTTTGAGTTCGTCGAGCTGAGCTTGAGTTCATCGAGCTGAGCTTGTGTTCGTCGAGCTGAGCTGGAGAGAGTTCGTCGACCAGACAATCTTCATTCGTCAAACAGACAATCTTCATTCGTTGAACATACAGTCTTCACTGTAAGACAGTATTCGTCGAGCTGAGATCCAAATTCGTCGAGCGAAGAACGATTGTGGACTTAGCCAAATATTCTGCATCTGCTGAAATCCAGTGTCGACATAAGCTGGTGTCGACTGAATGATCTTGGTGTGGACTCAAATCTTCTGGTGTTGACATGAATTGGTGTTGGATAAAATCCTAGTGTCGACACAAATCCTCTGGTGTCGACATAAGTTGTCTGGTGTCGACACATGCCCTAAGTGTCGACACAAATACTCTGAGTTCAGAATTCGTCGAGTAGAGAACAACATTCGTCGATCGGAGAAGCTGAGAAGTTGAGGTCCAAGTTCGTCGAGCTCAGAATCTAATTTGTCGACCAAAGCTTGAAGCCGGACTTAGAAAAATTCTGAAGTTGTCCTGACTTTGGCTTGATGTAGAACCTGAGACTTCGTCGAACAGAGAACCAAGATCGTCGAGCTCAGCACTAAGAATTATCTCACGATCGTCGAGCACAGAACTTCTTTCGTCGAGCTGAGTTCGACGAACGTCGAACTCATTTAACTTAGTCTTGAAATACTCTAAGTTTGAAGTCTCTGATGGTCTTGATGATAGCTGGTCCATCTGGAGTTGAACCTAAGGACTTGACCTAGACTATAGGACACTAAATGACCCTTGCTATACATGATGGGTCACATCCTAAGTCAGTGAACCTAGCCCAAATCAACTAGGGATCCAACAATCTCCCCCTATTTGGGTGAGGTCACTAACAGAGACTCAAAATAGAAACAGACAGAAAAACAAAGCAAGAAAAAAGATATATCTGGCAGAGAATTATAACACATGCAATTGATATAAATATACATAGCTTTGTTTAAACAGATAGCATTGTTTGAAAAACAAAAACAGACAGAGATTGAAACAACAAGAAAATTACTTCTTTGGCTTCTTCTGCTTGGATTTGTCTTCAGATGTCTGCTCTCCTGGCTTCTTAAAGATGATTTCTCTGTTTGGATCTTGAGCTTGAGATTTTGTCATAGTCATGTCAGCTGCCCCAATAATATTCAATGATGTTGCTCTGGGGACAACTGCTTCTGGATGAAGTTTCATATAATCATCAACATTAAATAGCTTATTTCCTTTGTCAAATCTTTTTAGCTCTTCTTTTCAATACTTTGACATAGTTGTAAGTCCTGATGTATCTTTTCCTTCAGCCTTGGCTTTATTAATCAGGGATAAGCCAATTAACTCCTGGAATCTGGCCATTCTTGCAGTAGTTGCAGTTTCAGGATCTTCAAAAGGAATTGGAGGAGAGAGTGGTCTCTTTGGACTTTCAGCTTTCTGTACATCAGAAACTTATTGCTGCTGCTGCTGATGTTGATGTTGACTTCCTAAGGATGGCTGCCTCTGCTGGCTACTTCCAGAAGATCTCCCTGATTGTCTCTGATATGTTTGCATTGGGGCAGATCTCTGGGAGCTAGAGGAGCCAGAGGCACCAACTGCTGGAGGAGGAGGAGGAGGATCCTTCCTGTATCTGTGCACTGGAGGAGGGGAATATCTCCTGCTTCTCTTTCTATCCTTCTGCTGGTTCTTGGATAGCCACATCCATCCAGGCATTCCCTTATATGGAGTTACATTATGCAGAATGTAATAAGGAGTGTCAGCATTGGGATTAGGCTTTGGAGCTGGAGGAGGAGCCTTCATTTTCTTTGCTAGCATCCTCTTTTTCTTACTTGCAGCATCTTCATCTGAGTCATCATCATCATCTTCAGACTCAGAACCCTGAGGGATGTCATAAAGAGCATCCAAGGCTTTCAAGGCTTTATCAGAAAGAATATCGTTTTCTGGAGGAGGGGCAGAAGGTTCAGGAACTGGAATATCAACAACAGTAGAGGAGGGAGCTGCACAGGAAACAAAAATGATAGAGGCAGAGCTTTCAGCTGCTGCCTTATTTTCTTCTTTAATGTCAGCTAGAATAAGCTCATCCAAATCTGGTAGGGGAGAGTCATCCATAACAAAAGTTGGGGCTGAAATAACTTCTAGAATGACCTCTGGACTGGAAGCTGAGATGGAAGCTGGAGCTGAGATAGCAAACTTGTCACAGAGTTGCTTAGCAACTTCTGGACTTACTGGAGAGGTGTATGGTACAATAGCCAAACTTGGTTTAGTAAAATCACCTGGAAGAAATTATAAATGTACAGTATCAAAAATTTCCAGTAATTCTGGTAGATTAACTGTGGGATTCAGAGAGAAATCACCAACCGTTTTTATTTCCTCAACTGACTCATCTAGATCATTGTTAGTATCCATAAAATGAATTAACTCAATCATTTCAGAATCAAATTCTGTCAGAATTTCTGTATCCTCATCTGAATCTGCATCTGCTGGAGAGGGGACTACTGCTGTGACTGTTGCTGCTACTGTAACTGAATCTGCTGCAACTTCATCACAGAGCATCTCCCCCTGCCTGGGTTCAGGAGAACCTGGAGCCAGGCCCCTAGATGAAGAGGGGACAGTAGATAGGGCATAAATCTGGGCAGATAAAGAATTGATGGAGGTCACAAGAGGTGTAATGGCATCTTGGATTAGGGATTTGATGAGGAGAGTGAGCAAGGAAATGATGGTAGATACAGTGGGGGTTTCCAATGATGGAGAGATGGTGGTGGAAGGTAGAGAAGTAGATGATGGAGGACGAACAGATGGAGTGGCAGTGTCTGTAGGTATGTTGTAGGAGGGAATGGATGACAAATGAGGGGGAAGAGGAGACTGAGGAGGTGTAGGAAGTGATGTCTCATGAGGTGAGGTAGGAGGTGTAGGAATGTGGGTAAGGTCCAGTGGTGGAGATGGAGGAGGAGTAGGCACATGAGTATGTTGTGGATATTTAGGTGTGGTAGCAGGAATGGAAGAGGAGGGGATTTGTTTGGCTGGAAGTGCAGGAAGAGAAGATGAAGATGGAAGGACCTCTTCTGCAGGTTGGGGAGTAGCCTTTACAGCCATGGTGCTCTCAGAAGCCGGGGTGGAAGAGGAGAAGTGTTGGGTTCCATCAATGCCCCCGGTGTTGGGAGGTACGGCGTGCTGCGCTACGGCCTGCACTAGTCGAAATAGAAGGGTGTGTCCCCTGGGGCCTAACTGGCCGCCCCGTGGATCCTAGGGTAGCCAGCTCCATAAAGGAGTGGTAGCGCCGTCCTCAAACAGTCCGGGCTTTTGGGCGAGTTGGTTGCGCCATATCCCTACAAGTGGTATCAGAGGGGGTCACGGGTTCGAAACCCCGGGGTCGTTGCTGGGGGGGATTGTTGGGTTCCATCAATGCCCCCGGTGTTGGGAGGTACGGCGTGCTGCGCTACGGCCCGCACTAGTCGAAACAGAAGGGTGTGTCCCCTAGGGCCTAACTGGCCGCCCCGTGGATCCTAGGGTAGCCAGCTCCATAAAGGAGTGGTAGCGCCGTCCTCAAACAGTCTGGGCTTTTGGGCGAGTTGGTTGCGCCATATCCCTACAAGAAGCCTTGGAGGGCTTGGAGATTGTCCTCTCCCACCTGCCAAACAGAGCGCATATGAGGCGCTTGCTAGAATTTATGAAGATGGTCGGGGAGACCATACATTCAGCAGCCTTCTCCTGGAGGAAAATTCCCAAAATTCTGCCGAAGCAGACTTCCTTCTTGCTATTCTTTTTCCTTATCAACTCAAAGAAAATTGTGCCCCAGTTGACCTTTCTCTTATTCACCACGGCGCACATAACCAGGAATTGGTAGCGGGTTATGTAATCATGCGCTAAGTGCTTTCCCATTAGCACTTTTCCTATAATGTCGGCCAGAAATTGGTAGGTGGCGGACAGTTGCTTCTTCAGCAGTTTATTAGGGTTGCTTCCTGAAAAACCCATTAGCTTCAGCATGGCACCAAACTCTTCAGAATCCATTTCCATATTGTCTTCTCCATTCACTAGTCCAAAAATCTCAGACAGAATTTCGGGAGATAGGGAAACAACAGTACTCCCGATAGTGCCTGTCACAGTATCATCCTCAGAAGTAGTAGATGTATATACACATTCCCTTATTTCAGTTGAGTGCAATTTAATTCTCCGGGTCATAAAGTCCTTTAAATTCAGTTCCTCTAGCAGTTCCAAGATGTAGAGGAAAATGGGATCAGAATGCTGAAAAGAGTCAAAATCCATATCGAATCCCGTATCAAATTTCATCGCTGCTAACGCTCCTACGGGAATCGCCATTGATGACCTGTAAGAAAGACACAGAGAAAAACAACGATCAAGAGCAAAAGAACTGAAAGCGCGGGACGGAGGTCGAAGAAAACCTAGATATAAGATTTTCAGAATATGAATCGACAATCTCCGTTCCACGAAAAAGAAAAATTCTTCGAGCTGAGCTCGACGAAATAAATTATAGACAGATAATTCGTCGATCTCATCCAAAAGAATCGAAAATAGTTCGTCGAACTCCGTTCGACGAAACGTCTTCTGAAGTAAAGTTCGTCGATCTCCGGTCGACGAAAGTTGTTTCCACACACAGAGAATTCGTCGATCTCCGTTCGACGAGAATCTCTCAAACTTTCCCTAATTTGTCAAACTCCGTTCGATGAACTCTGGAAAATTCGTCAAATGCAGACAGAAGTTAGGTTAACTCTTCTCCATTAATCATTCCCAGTTGATTTATAAAGAACAGATGGGTTTTCTCATCCAAAGGCTTGGTGAAAATGTCTGCTCTCTGTAAATCAGTAGGAATATAGATTAAGTTAATTTTCTTTTTGTCTACATTATCTCTAATGAAATGATGTCTTATTTCTATATGTTTAGTCCTAGAATGATGAATTGGATTCTGTGTTATAGCAATAACACTAGTATTATCACAAAATAGTGTTGAATTATTTAAGTTGACACTATAGTCTAGAAGTTGGTTTTGTATCCATAGCATTTGTGAACAGCAGCTGCCAGCAGCCATATATTCTGCTTCTGCAGTTGATGTAGACACAGATGTCTGCTTTTTACAAAACCAGGAGACAACTCTCCTACCAAGAAACTGACAAGTTCCAGAGGAACTTTTCCTGTCCACTCTACATCCAGCATAGTCAGCATCTGAGTATCCAGTTAACTCAAATTCTGACTCTACATGATACCAGAGTCCTAGATTAGGGCAACTCTTTATATATCTCAAAATTCTTTTTAGGAAAATAAGGTGAGATTCTTTAGGGTTCACTTGGAACCTAGCACAAAGGCATGTGGCAAACATTATGTCAGGTCTGCTAGCTGTTAGGTATAATAAGGATCCAACAATTGCCCTATAATTTTTCTGATCTACAGGTTTCCCTGCTGCATCAGAATCCACAACAGTATTTGTAGTCATAGGGGTTTTCATTCCTGAAGCATCACCCATCCCAAACTTCTTGATAAGCTCTTTAACATACTTAGCTTGGGAGAGGAAGATACCATCAGGGAGCTGCTTCACTTGGAGACCAAGGAAGTAGGAAAACTCACCCATGATACTCATCTCAAATTTAGAATGCATGAGGTCAGCAAACCTCTTGCACAATTTGGGATCAGTAGACCCAAAATAATGTCATCCACATATATTTGTACTAACAGTATTTGATCCTTATGATGTCTAGTGAAAAGGGTTTTATCTATGGTTCCTCTTATAAATTTATGCTCTAAAATAAAGCTAGCTAAGGTCTCATACCAAGCTCTTGGAGCTTGCTTTAAACCATAGAGAGATTTATGCAATTTAAAAATAAAAGAAGGTTGAGTTGGAGAGATAAAACCTGGAGGTTGTTCTACATAAGCCTCTTCTTGAAGTACTCCATTCAGAAATGCACTTTTGACATCCATTTGGTAGACCTTGAATCTCTTGTGAGCTGCATAGGCCAAGAATATTCTTATGGCCTCTAACCTTGCAACAGGGGCAAATGTTTGGTCATAGTCAATTCCTTTTTCTTGCATGTAGCCTTGAGCAACAAGTCTAGCCTTGTTTCTCACAATGTTGCCTTGAGCATCCAACTTGTTCCTGTAGACCCATTTGGTACCAATAACTGGGTAGTTATGGGGTCTTGGAACCAAATCCCAAACTCTACATCTCTCAAATTGATTTAGTTCCTCTTGCATTGTAATGATCCAGTGGGGATCTTGCTCTGCTTCATGGATGGTGAGAGGTTCAATTTGAGAGAGAAAACATGCATGCATCAAGTCTTGGTTGAGTTGATGCCTTATCTGTACACCTGCTGAAATGTCTCCAATCACTTGAGATCTGGGTGATCTCTAAGTGTGACAAGATCAGTTGGTGGAGTTGGTTGAGCAACAGCTTCTGTATTTAATTCCTCTTGGGGAATGGTACTAGCTATTGAGGGAAGTTCAGCCACTTCCTCTTGAACTTCTTCTTCACTTTCTTCAGCAACCTGTGGAGTAGGATGAGTTGATACCTCTTGGTTAAGGTTTAGTCCATCCATAGACTCACACAGTTGTGGAACCTGCAAGAAGCTATTGGTAGAAATATCTTTCTCCTTATATGACATGTTAACTTCATCAAAAGATACATGAATAGATTCTTCAATTTTAAGGGTGGATTTATTAAAAACCCTATAAGCCTTGCTTACTTGGGAGTATCCTAGAAAAATCCCTTCTTCAGCCTTAGCCTCAAACTTTCTATTGTATCTCTTGTTATTAGTGTGAATGTAACAAATGCAACCAAAAACTTTAAAGTATGTGATTTTAGATTTCTTCCCTTTAAGTAACTCATAGGGGGTCTTATTTTTCAGTTTATGTATAAGAATTCTATTCAGGACATAGTTGGCAGTATTTACAGCTTCTGCCCAAAAGGATAGAGGCATGTAAGCATCTGCCAATAATGTACCTGCAGATTTAATGAGTGTCCTATTCTTCCTTTCAGCAACCCCATTTTGTTGGGGAGTTCTAGGAGCTGAGAAGCACTGCCTGATACCTTCATTCTCACAGAACTCATGCATAAGAAGAGACTCAAACTCTGTGTCATGATCATTTCTGATTAATGCAACATGAGTAGAGAACTCAATCTGTATGGTACTGAGAAAATCTGTAAGAACTTTGAATGTATCTGGCTTAGCTCTCAGAAAAGCTACCCAACTGAATCTAGAGAAGTCATCAACAATCACTAAAGTGTAAGACTTCCCTCCTAGGCTTTGTACTGCAATGGGTCCAAATAGATCCACATGAAGCAAATACAATATCCTAGGTGAATCACTTTTATTAATGGATTTAAAGCTAGTTTTGGTTTGCTTGCCTAATTGACAAGCCCTGCATAGGCTTTCCTTCTTGTAGGGCCAGAAGGTAAACCTCTAACAAGGTTGTCTTTAGATAACCTAGATATATTCTTAAGGTTTATATGTCCTAATCTTTTATGCCATAACTCATTTTGATTACTAGTAACATTCAGTAAGCAGATATCAGTTGTGGCAGAGATAAAATCTACTAAATATATGTTACCTTGTTTAAGTCCAATTAAAACAGTTTTGTTATTATTATCAATAATAGAACAGGAAGTAGAGTTAAAATGTACCTGATAACCTTCATCACATAATTGACTTATGGATATAAGGTTATGTTTGAGTCCTCTTACATATGTCACTTTCTTGAATGTCACTGATCCAATCTTCACTGTCCCATATCCTTCTGATTGACCACTATTGGAATCTCCAAAAATCACCTTTGGTCCTAGCTTAGGCTTGTAATTGGATAGATTGCCCTTGCTGCCTGTCATGTGCTTGGAGCAACTACTGTCCAAGTACCATGTCTGACTTACCCTTGGACAGATCTTCACGTGTACCTGCAAAGAAAAACAAAATTCAATTATTCTTGACCCAGGTTACCTTGGGTCCTTTATTTGGTTGAAAAGTAAAGCTGGAAATAACTGATAAAGCAGGTTGAGACTTATAACCTAAGGGGTGATATCTCTTAGGTGGAATTACCCAATCAGCTACTGGATTAAATGTCTTATTAGTTGGTTTAAAATTTCTGTAAGAGAAATGATTTAGGTTTGGTCTTTCTGGGTTCGACGAATTGTTGTAAGTTCGTCGTCCAGAGTTCGACGAATAGGGTTGAGATCGTCGATCTCTGCTCAGAGAATGACAGTAGTCATTTTCTGTGCCCCAAGTTCGTCGACCTCTGCTCGACGAACCATACACAGTTCGTCGATCGCAGTTAGACGAATTGTTATATTTGAAGTTTGTGTTCAGCATTCGTCGATCTGGGTTCGACGAACTGGCTACATTTCGTCGATTTGAGTTCGACGAATGCTGCTGAACTTTGTTTTTATTTGCTGTTTTCAGATTTTTGTATCTCTTGTCTATGGGTCTTGGATTGCTTTCTGACATTGATTTGTCTATTAATTTTTCTTTTCCTTTGCAGAGATAAACTTGATGGGGGTTGAAAGAATATTTTTCTTAACTATGGGGGGTAAGCTTAATGAAGCACCCAAGCCCAGCTTGCCATTTAATCTGGCATTCACTGTGCTTGTAATGTACATCAGCTTGAGGCTTCTTCCATTGAGAGATTGCTCAAGTTGCTTGACCTCACATAATTCAGATTTTAGTTTAATTATTTGTTCATTAGCTAAAGTTAATTGGTCTGTTAGCTTTATGTTTTCTGAATTAACTGATTCCAGATTTCCTAATCTTTCTCTAAGAATTTTTATTTCCTTTTCTGAATTGATTAAGTCTAAGCACATAGATTTGAATTCAGCTTTAAATAAATCAGAACTAAAGTCAAAGCTAGAGATAACCTGATCTGCCTCTGAGTCTGAGGCAGCTTCATCTTCAGAATCTTCTTCTGATCCAGAATTGTTCCTGGAGGCATCAATTACCATTAGGCACAACTCCTTGGATCTTGCTTCTTCCTCTTCTTCACTTGAACTGGAGGAAGATGTTTCTTCTTCTGTATCACTCCAAGTCTCAGCAACAAATCCCTTGTCATTCTTTTTATATTTGCTGGAGGAGGGTCTGCTGCTATGCTTTCTCCTTGAATCCTTTTCTCTGCTCTTATCTTTCTTCTGATTTTCTGGACATTCTGAGATGTAATGTCCAAGCTTTCTGCACCCAAAGCACACAACCTCCTTGGTTGGTGTCTTGTCATACTTGGGCTTATCATCCTATCTGGATGATTTCCTTCTGAAGTCCTTCCTTTCCATCTTGTAGAACCTTTTGGCAAAGAGGCTCACGAGCTCTTCATTGGAAGTTGATGTCTCACTTTCTTCAGATTCTTTAAAGGCTATGTTGTGCTCCTTTCTAACTGCAGTTGTTGCCTTATGTTCTGCTGCTTCTCTTGATTTGATCAGCTGCTCATAGGATTTTAACTTGCATAATAGAGATTCAGTTGATATCTCATTGAGGTTTCTGGCTTCTTTGATTGGCCAGATTCTGGAGTCCCAAGAGCTAGGGAAGCACATCAATATCTTGTCATTCACCTCTGTCAATGTGATGTCCTTGTCCAATGTTTTGAGCTCATTGATGATTGAACTCAGTCTATTGTACATGTCAGCCTATGATTCTGTCTCATCCTTTATGAAATTTTCATACAGGTAAATGAGACTGGATCTTCTATCCTTTCTTTCATCTGCAGAGCCAGCTACCATTTGGTTAAGGGAATCCAAAATGGCCTTGGCTGAGGTGCACTCAGCCACCTTCTGGAATATGTCATCTTACATAGTCTGGGCTAAGATATTCATTGCCTTAGCATCAGCCATCTTGGATTTCTTGTATGCATCATTATTTTCTGGAGGAGGCACTGCATTCATGTTTATTGAAGTGCTTGTAGAAGCTGTTGGAGCTGGAGGTACACCTGTCAAAATAACAGAAAAGATGTCCTCATCAACAGAGTTCATGTATAACCTGATTCTTGCCTTCCAGATGGCAAACTTGTTAAGATTGCAAATTGGAGGTCTGATGCTTACATAATCTTTGTTTTGGGCCATGTCTTGTGAAGAGATAAATCTAATAACAAAAGCAAACAAGCAGATCTAACAAGAGGGATCTTTGTGGTTCAGGTGTTAGCCTGTACAACCACTAAGGTGTGGTATTTTTAACCAACCTCCCTCTGATACCAATTGAAAGTGCAGGTTAGATCTGAAATACTCTAGAGGGGGGGGGGGGTGAATAGAGTATAGTGCTCACTAAAACTTTTTACAACTTTTGTTGTATTCATAAGTGAACAAATCCGAAAGTAAATAAAGCTAAGCACATCAAACTAAGCAATCACAAAGCACAGCCAAAACGTAAAGAAAAGGGCAACCATACGACACAAGAAATTTTATAGTGGTTCCCCAACCTGGGTACATCCACTCTTCTACCACCCTGGTAGGAATCCACTCAAATTTTTGATCAACTGCCTGACACCAATGAGCTTTTGTTCAGGTGCTCAAAAACCAAAGCTCAAGTCTTTTGGAAGGAGACTTGCAACCAGAATAATTTTGAAGGGATTTAAAACCCTGTACAGGAGTTGGAAGTAAAGAGATGGTGTCTTCTCCGTCAACAGTCAGAGAGAAGATTTGTGGATTGATGGTAGCAGATGTACCTCCCCCTGAGATCTTGAATTAATCATGAATGCTGGAGCACTGCTGCAGGGTGATAGGTCTTCAAAGACCTATAATGCCTGGACCAGGATTTATTTCAGGAACTCCTTTGACAGATTGTTATTTGTTGTCCTTTGAAGTAGTCCTGTAGAATTGAAGGAAAGAAGAAGACTCTTGATCGAATTTGATTGTTCTTCTTCTTCTTCTTGAAAATATTCTCTGGTCAGGCTGATTACAGTGGAACTTTTGATTTGAGAGAGGTTGTTCTTCTTTGCAATCTGAGCGTCTGTCTGATTGTCTGTCTGTATCACTGTATTGCTTCTGTCTGTATGGCTGTATGACTGACTCTATTACTTTGTTACTCACTGATTCTTTTTTTTCTGTATGTCTTTTCTGACTGAGGAACATTCAAAATTCGAGTGTTTGAGCAGTAATTGCAGTCGGCCTAGGAAAGAAGCGACAATCAATAATTTCCCCAACTGACCCATGGAAAAACGGCATGTAATCGTCCATAGTCAATGCGCATTCTAACGGTAACATTCCGAGAAGATCTGGCATTAATAACTCCAAAATCATTGCCAAGAAACGGTACGAGAAACTTGAAGATGACCTACTCTGGGATCGTCGAACGAAGAACACAATTAGTCGAGCTGAGTTAGAGTTCGTCGAGCTGAGCTTGAGTTCGTCAAGTTGAGATTGAGTTCGTCGAGATGAGCTGGAGAGAGTTCGTCGACCAGACAATCTTCATTCGTCGAACAGACAATCTTCATTCGTTGAACAGACAGTCTTCACTGTAAGACAGTATTCGTCGAGCTGAGATCCAAATTCATCGAGCGAAGAACGATTGTGGACTTAGCCAAATATTCTGCATCTGCTGAAATCCAGTGTCGACATAAGCTGGTGTTGACTGAATGATCTTGGTGTCGACTCAAATCTTCTGGTGTCTACATGAATTGGTGTTGACTGAAATCCTAGTGTCGACACAAATCCTCTGGTGTCGACATAAGTTGTCTGGTATCGACACATGCCCTAAGTGTCGACACAAATACTCTGAGTTCAGAATTCGTCAAGTAGAGAACTGCATTCGTCAACCTGAGAAGCTGAGAACTTGAGGTCCAAGTTCGTCGAGCTCAGAATCTAATTCGTCGACTAAAGCTTGAAGTTGGACTTAGAAAAATTCTGAAGTTGTCCTGACTTTGGCTTGATGTAGAACCTGAGTCTTCGTCGAACAGAGAACCAAGATCGTCGAGCTCAGCACTAAGAATTGTCTCACGATCGTCGAGCGCAAAACTTCTTTGGTCGAGCTGAGTTCGACGAACGTCGAACTCATTTAACTTAGTCTTGAAAAACTTTAAGTTTGAAGTCTCTGATGGTCTTGATGATAGCTGGTCCATCTGGAGTTGAACCTAAGGACTTGACCTAGACTCTAGGACACAAAATGACCCTTGCTATACATGATGGGTCACATCCTAAGTCAGTGAACCTAGCCCAAATCAACTAGGGATCCAACAGTCCCCTTCAATATCCGAAGGGTCTGACCATTCCTAACCACCTCTACTGATTCTACTGAATCAGCTCCAAACCCGGGCAAACTTGGAGCATCGCTCCCCATGCTTTTTGAACTAAAAGCCTCTGCCCCAGGGCTAGAAACACCTGGAGCTCCTAGTGACATAGGTATTTTCACCAGAAGATCTTTAGCAGCTACCTCCTGTTCATCATCCGACCTGCTCACCTTTAGCTCCACAGAGAAGCCACCTCCATATGATGTCAGTTTATCGAAGACAACATCTCTTGAAACCACGAATTTCTTCGTTACTGGATCCATACACTTCCACCCCTTCTTTCGCTCATCATAGCACACAAAGACAAGCTCCATGCCTTTGCATCCAGCTTGGTCCTGAGAGCATCTGGGATATAAACGTAGCAGTAGATCCAAACACCCGAAGATGTCCACCTTCAGGTTTCTTCTTGAACATCATCTCATGAGGAGACGTCATGTTGATCAGACTTAGAGGCATCTGATTGATATCATAGGTAGTGCAGGTCATTCCCTCCACCCAGAAGGACCTTGGAATGCCTTTAACATGAAGCCAACACTTGTACGTTTCCGTTAGATGATAGATCTTCGACTCTGGTACTCCATTTTGTTGTGGAGTATAAGCACAAATGAGCTCTCTTTGAATGTCGTGCTTCCTGCAGAAGTTTGAGAACTCAGTTGCAACAACCTCACCTGCGTTGTCTGTTCTCAACTTCTTGATCTGCATGCCAAGTTGGCCCTCCACCAGCTCCTTGAACTCAACAAACAAATGGAAAGCATCTGACTTTTCTTTCATAAAGTACACCCAAGTGTATCTCATGTAGTCATCAATCAAGACTAACATATACCTACTGCCTCCAAGGCTGTCTATGACGGTTGGCCCGATCAGATCACCATAGATACACTCCAATGGTACTTTACAACTGTTCAACGACTTGTCAAATGGAAGGCGATGAGCCTTTCCAAATTGACATCCGGCGCAAACATGACCGTCACCAAAGGATGACAACTTAGGCAAGCCTTTCACAAGGCTCTTAACTGTCATGGCTTTTAGTTTGTCCATCCCAACATGTCCCAGCTGGTCATGCCAGATAGCTGCACTATCGTTGGCCCTCATCCGATCAACATAGGAGCTTGTTGATAACACAAACAAGTCCCTCACCCCTTCTCCCTACATGAGCAAAGTCAGCCTTAATCGTTGACACATTGCGTAGAAACTTCACTTCTGGTGGACCAAACAGAACGTGATAGCCCACATCCACCGCATTTGTCACAAAGAAGAGGTTCTTCTTCATGCCCTATACGTGATAGACACTCCTCAATGCGAGTGAACCCTTATCACGACTTAAAGAAACTACACCTTCCTTCTCTACTACATGAACAGTATCATCAACGCTTATGATAGCTTTGTTACCTGTGAATGTCCGTAGAGAGGAGAACTTTGACTCATCCCAGGTACGGTGGTGACCACACCCTGAGTTCACGATCCAGTCATCTTGATAGTCGACGGTGGACAATGCACGTACACATGTGCCCGTCATGAATGCTCCCCCTCATTCGGCTTCCTCAGCACTGGAATCAACTCCCTCCTTGTCTACAACATGCCCATGATGCAGCTTGACCTTGTAGTCCTTCTTGAAGTGTCCTGGCTGGTTGCATATGTAACACTTAAGCCACTCCTTCTTCTTCTTCCAATCACGCTTAGGAGCAATGCTCCCCTCTTGCTGATAAGAAGTTGAAGGACCTTCACCAACATCAATCTTCTTCTTCTCCCACCTATTGTTCTTCCCTGAAAAGAGCGCCTCACTGTCTCCTTCAGAGACAATGACTATAGCCATCTGTCTTGCCAAGCTTTCCTACAAAGCCAGTAGGTTCTCCAGCTCTAATAAAGATGGCTGACTGGCCCAGCCTTGAACAGAGGTGATAAAAGCCACATACTCCTTCCACAAACTGTTGATTATGTGCCTCTCCAGCTTCACCTCTGAAATATGCTCATCAGGGTTCAACGCTGAAATCTCAGAAACTGTAGAGATGGAAAGATCACCTTTAGTGACCCTTGCCAACTCACCAGAAACTGTAGCTATGATACATTATTCTTGTTGAACACTCCATCAAGGGAAGTCTAAATCTCAGCAGCAGACTGACATCCGATGATGTGGTCAAAGAGTTCTGATAAGATAGCTCGCTTTAGAACAAACTCTGCTTTCGCGTTGGTCTTTCTCCAAGCTCTCATCGCTTTAGCACCAGCAGCAGTAGTAACCTCCTGCCTTTCATCTCCACAGACGACATCCCAAAGGTCGTCGCCCAAAAGATATCTCTTCATACACATCTTCAACTTCTTGAAGTTAGTCACTGTAAGGAGCTCAATTCCAAGACCTCTTGAAAATCCACCTTCCATTACAATCACCTTGGTACTTAGACTCTCAGAAGCAAACTGACGGTTGATCACTACTCAACCTCTGATCTCTCCGATACCATGAAAAAATTTGTAATAGCGGAAAACGGGACACCAAGAGCAAGAATACTCAACCACACTGAGCACAAGCAAACCAAATAGTAAACAGAAGAGCAAGAAACTTGTACTTATCAAAAAATCTTTACACAATGAGACATACATGGCGAGACATGACTACCAATGTATCCGAAGGAAGCAAGAAAATTACAAGCCAAAAACAAACTGCGCGGACCCACGGAGTAATCGCTGGTTCTGCTGCAAATCACTAAGGAGTCCGTTGAAGCCGCCTGGTCGCAAGACCGCAACAAGCTGCACAGACTGCCCGTTATTCCAATGCCGAAGAAGGAGACCTATCCGTTGAACTGCAAGCAGCTTGACCACGATGTGCCTAGCTGCCAGAACACACGAACTGCTACCACCGAACTGAACAAGCCTTCCAGAGGCGGACAACTTATTGAAATGAAAAACAAGTTGGAGAAGAGAAACAGCCTAGTCGCAAGCCGCGACCTGCTACTACCCGCTGGTTGCTACCTACAGAGTCTGCACTTCCCTTGACCATAGTCAAAATCAAGTCTCTGGATTTCTAGTGCTATCCGCACAACCTGCACAACAAAAACCGGTGAAACTCTCCAAATCGCGCGGATAGAAAACTCTAACCGCAGCAACTTTCCACGAGTTCACTTACTGTTCACTCTGTACCATCTGATGTGACGGGGGGGGGGGGGGGGGGGGGGTCTATTTATAGGCGCGAAGAGCAGTGTAATCACAGTGCTAGACGATAGGATAACCGCCCTATCAAGTACAAACACCAACTGTAACTGCAAAGGCACACTGCGGATACACACCAGACTGCTACGACTTAGCTAAGAGTGAGTCTGCCAAGTCCAGTCAGACAACCTCACCAAACAGGCAGACTCAGCAAGTACCACCCAAGTCTGCCCACTTGAGGACAAAGCTCCAGACCGCAGAAAACGAGCTCGCAGCCAAGTCACACGGGACAAACTGTTGTCGAGATATGCGGACAGAGAAAACAGCCCGCACATGCCGCTCGACCTCCTGGACTTGGTCCAAATCAAATCCAAGTACACACCACCAGACTACCGTGGTGCAAGCACAACACCAGCAGATACAAAAAACAATCCGCACAAAACCGGCGAACTCCAGAGCCCACTGCACAAACTGACAACTGAGCGGATAACCATCCTATCCGGTTGAAGACAACCTGGGGAACAAGCCGCAGAACATTGGCCGACCTAGCTGGTCGCCAGCTCTGTCCGCTCAGATCGCATGGTCTAACCACCGAGACCGCCAAAACCGACCGCATAACCCGCCCAAACAGACTGCCAAGACTGCCACTTTCACTTCAACAATTTCAACACGCCCGTGCATAAAATGCGGGCACAGGCGAAAAATGCGGGCCCAGGCGAAAAATGCGTGCACGGGTGGAAAAATGAGCGCCCGTGCCGAAAATACGTGCCCATGCCAAAAATGCATTCCCGGGTGAAAAATTCGCGACCGGACGAAAAATGCGTGCAGGGGGGAAAATTGCTACGCTAGTGCGAAAAATGCGCGCCCAGGTGGAAAATTGTAAAAATGTGCGCCCGGACGAAAAATGCACGTCCGGGCGGAAAAATGCCCGCACGGCCTGAAATTGCGTGACCGGGCAAAAAATGCGTGATCGGGCCAATATGCGCGACCGTCGAAAAATGCGTGTCCAGGAAAAAAATGTGCGTACGAGCAAAAAATGTGCGACTGGGCAGAAAATGCCCGTCTGTGCCGAAAATATGTGATTGACCCGAAAAATGAGTCGCGGCAAAAAATGCGCATTCGAGCGAAAAATACACGCATTGTCGGAAAATGAATAGGAAAGAATTTGGTAGAAAGTCTAGGGTTTCCGCAGTGTTGTCAAAATGAATCGGTAGGAGGAAAACGTTTTTTGTAGTGTCAACTGTTTATCGGGATGAGAAAAGGCTTTTCAAAAAGGTGAAAAAGTAGGAGAAAAGATGTTTTGGGCCGTGACTTTTCCTACCGGTAGACAATCCAAACTGCATGTTAAATGTGATGACGTTTTCCAAAAAAGAAAAGGTGCAAAAAAGCCCTCCCAAACAGGCTCTTGTTCTATCACACAAATTCATCAGAAAAATTAACTTGATCTTGGCAGAAGATCTGCTCCTTGCTTTCATTCATTTTGACCATTAAATAACCTGACATCTAGATTCAATATTGTATTCACAACATTCTCATTCATGTTGTGCATGAATCATTTATCTTTGTGAACTCATCTGGTGTTTGTTTGAATTTATAGTTTGGTATGAGGAAATCGGAGTGGGCATTGTTTTCACAGTTTACTAATCCAGAATTTGAATTTAAGAAGTGAGGTAAGCGGAAAAAAGCCTACGATGCAGGCATCTACCACAATGAACCCGGAGGAGGAGATTGAACTACCATTGTTCGTCCTCAAGCTCTCGAATAACTGTGAATAAACCTTATAAACCATGAAATGGTAGGATACAGTCAGGCGATTCATTCAGATTATCCAGTCAGAGATTCATTTGCTGGAAAGATGGATCTATTAATTATCTTGGGTTTAATTCGAGCTTATGCATCATTTGTAAGTTTCAATTTTAGGGTGTCTTATTCTCCGAAAAGGTTATAGTTTGATCTATTTGTGTCAGGAACGCTTGTCGGATTGGGAAGGAAAACTTCTCATGGTGGCTTACATATGTGGAAATACACTCTGTACATACTTGAAGAATATTATCAGCAATGCAGTCGAAATTTTCTTCACCGTATGCCCCACTCAACCCCATTGTCATGTTTGATTTTCAGTACTTTTAATTACTCGGGCAAACTTTCCTCTATACAACTTAACTATTACAAATTGTTCTTGGATAGCATCTACAAAACTTGGATAAAACATTTATTTTTAGTGCGGAGAATCAATATGGCTCTATTGAAGCTAAATAATGCTAGCATGGTGTATATTTTCACCAAAAGTCGTCGCTCCATATATGGTGGAAAAATGATAGGGACTACAAACAGAGGTGTTGGGCGGTGAGTAAAAAAAAATATAATTTATTTTCCCATCATCCTACGACCAATGTCGCCCCCAATGACAAATATCACCTGCACGATAAATGTCTCTCCCCATGACAATTATTTTTGATTTTCTTCATTTCATATTGGGACAACTATTTACTTTGCTAATAGAGCGTGTGATTAGATTAAATTTGACGGAGCTTTTAATTCTTATGCAAATTTGGTGCTTGAAGTATTAATGTTAGGGTAACTAGATAACAAAATATATAATTGGCGTGGTTTGCAAATTCTATATAATCTCTTTTAAAGATGTGCTCTATTAAAGTTATTAGGTTTCATGTCATCCATCTCACTTATAGTTTGCCCCTATGATCATGTATGACCATCAGGTAATTTTTCGTCAATTGGTAGATCTTATTAGCATCACATCCGTGATGGAGGTTGACATTTATGACCTTCACTTTTTAAATTATTCACATGCTGAAATTACTAATTCTCTGCTAAATTCATTATAATATTGGTTAACTGGACTTTAGTTTTGATTTATTCACATGTTCATATATCCTTATTGTTGGTAAGGGTAGTGATCATGCCCTCGTAGGACTTTGGAAGAGAGTTCAGAAGAATAATTGTATTGTACTCTTCCTCCACCTGAATATTCATGCTAAGAAACTCAGATAATAGTTTATTAAAACTATTCAGGTGATCATGTAGAGAGGAATCCTCCTTTATGCTAAACTTATACAACAGCTACTTGAGGTAAATGTGATTGGGGAGAGATTTCGTCATGTAAATACTCTTTATCATTATCCAAAGACGAGAGGCAATCGTCTCTGAAAGAACTTCATATAACACATCATCATGTAAGCAAAGTTGTATGATGGATAGAGCTCTGAGATCCAAATCTTCCTACATGCGATCAGTAACCTCAGCATCCTTATGGGCCTTTCCCAATAGGACACAGTGCAAACATTCATTGATCAGTAGTGCTCGGACCTTAACCTGCCACATGCCAAAATTGTGTTTTCCAAAAAACTTCACAACTTCAAACTACGCACTGGTGTGGAAGATGCCATAGAAATCAAACTGAGAAAATATGCATTGATGTTGAAAATTATGAAGTGAAAGTGGGTGATGGAGCAGACCGCACAATCTGGGCGGTCTGAGTCCGCGGCCTGGGCGGACTGTTGTTGCGGCCTGGGTGGTTTGTGGCCAGGGTAGACTTGGAGGCTTGGGCGTCTAGTGGAGCGGCCTGGGCGGACTGTTGTTACGGCCTGGGTGGTCTGTGGCCAGGGTAGACTTGGAGGCTTGGGAGTCTAGTGGAGCAACCTGGGCGGTCTGTCTTTGGTAGTCTGGTGGCGGTGTTCAGCTCGGTCTGCGGTTCTGCAGTTCTTGCTCTTGAAGTAACCAAGCGGTTTGGAGATTATATTCGCGGAGATGTGGCGGACTCGGTTAGAGTCCACTGAGTCCATTTTGGCGGACTGGTTTTGGAGATTGGCATTGGTCCTTGCCAAGTTCTCCGGTGATGCGGTGGGTGATAACCGCGTTCATGGTGGCGGACTGTCCATGAAGTTGGCGGTCTTGATTTCATGTCTGCCGAGCTCGCGCTAGTTGTTTGGTGAGTTGCTGTACTTGGTCACACTGTATGGTAAGTACAGGGTGTTCGCAGTGACCACAGAGTCTGCTATTTACCGGGCGATCTGCCTGTTGGTTGTGGACTTGTGTGGCGGGCTGTGATGGTGTTCTCGAGCTATACAGACTGTCGCCATGTACGCGTATGGCGTGCAGACTGATGCAGTATGGGCTGTGGATGTGTCCGTGTGCTGTGCAGTGTGGCGGTCTGCTGCAGTGCTTGCGGGCTGATGCCTTGTCCGCATGTAGCGTGCGGACTGACGCAGTGAATGGGATGTTAGTGTCCGCATCCTGCATGTGTGCGGACTGGCGCGGTGTCTGCCTGGTGGTGGACTGATCTTGACTTGGATCCTGGCGAGTTGTTTGAAGTTCGGCCAAGTCCTTGCAGACTTAGCGGACTGGGTTTTGCTAGTTGCGAGCTTGGGTGGTGACTCTATTCAGCAGGGCGGTGAACACACTCCTCACCCCACCTATAAATAGACCCCCCCGACACGTCTACAGTAACGGTGTGAATAGTAAGTTGAGCGCAGATTAATTATTGCGGACTTGGTTTTCCAGGTGGCGTGGTTTGAGATTTAACTGATTGCTGTTTGTAAGTTGTGCGGCTAGCACTGTGAAGCCGGGCGTCTGGTTCTGATCAAGGTCGGGAAGCAATGAAGCTTGTGCTTTACAATCAGCAGTTGTAGTAGGTCGCAGGTGGCGACCAACCAGTTTCTCTCCTTCAATTAGTCTAAGTTCAATAACCAGGTCGCCGGTCTCGGCGGACTTGGCGGTCTGTTCATTCAGTTCGGCGGCGGCTTATAGAGCGGGCATCAACAGAATAATGGGTTGTCCGCGGCATGGGCGGACTGCAGGTTACGGCCTGGGTGTTGGCTATCTTATTGGCTTGGTCGTTGAGGGCGGACTGTGCGGCCTGAGCGGTCTGAGTCCGCGGCCTGGGCGGACTACATGTTGCGGCCTAGGTGTTGGCTGTCTTGGTGGCTTGGCTGATTGAGAAGCGGCTTGAGCGGCCTGGTATGCGGCTTTGTTCGGTCTGTTGTGCGGCCTGGTTGGCCTATGGACAAGGATGTCGGGCTTCTGGCGAAACGGACGGAGCGGACTGCGATTTGCGGGCTGTAGGCAGTGCCTTGTTCAGCGGCCTTGTATTGCAAACTTGTGTTAACTGGCGGGTTGGGTGCCTTATCCGCGGGAGGCTTGCATACTAACGTGTTCGCGATGTCCGCTGTGGAGGACTGGCCTTAGAGTTTGGTTGTGGCCCTTGCCGAGCTCTGGTGATACAGCAGATGTTAGCTGCTGTGGAGGACTGAGCGGACTGATGTCGGAGTCCGGCAGTTAGCCGTTTGTTTGGCCAGCTGTGCGAGTAGTATTGGGGATCTGCTTACCTTGGTGGAATTGGCGAGCTGCTTACCTTGGTGTATTGGCGAGCTGCTAACCTTGGTGGTTTTGGCGATTTGCTTTGGGTATTGGCGGACTGGTCCTTGTCTGCCGAGCTCGCGCTAGGCCTTTGGTGCATTACTGGACTTGGTCACATTCTGTGATAAGTACAGTGTGTCCGTAGTATCCTCCAAGTCCGTTGTTGACCGGGCGGACTGCCTTTGGTCATGGACTTGTGGCGGATGGAGGCTTTGCTCTTGTGCTGTGCGGACTGCCTATTGCATTTGCGGACTGTCACTAAAGGAGTTGTGGCTGTCCATATGATGATGTGTGCGGACTGTGCGGACTGTACCTTGTCCGCATAGTGTGGGCGGTCTGCTTCTAGGCCTCCTGGTAGTGAACATCGGTGCCTTGCTTCTAGCGGGTTTCTTTGAATCCGGCTAAGTCCTTGCGGACTCAGCGGACGGATGTTTTGCTAGTGCGCGGGCTGGGGTGGTGATTCTATGCACTAGGGAGGTGACCACACTCCTCACCTCGCCTATAAATAGAACCCCCCCGGCGCGTGTACAATAACATAGTGAACAGTAAGTTGGGCTTGGGTAAGTGTTGCGGTCTGCGGTTTTCTGTCCGCGCGGGTTGAGTAGTGCTGACGGTTTGCTGTGTGCAGGTCGCACGACTAGCTTCAAGGAGCCAGGAGTTAGGCATTGAAGTGTGCGTTCTCAGCTGGTATCTTCTGCGGCTTGTCAGTTTTCTGCTTCAGCTTGTTCAAGTTCTAATAACCTGTCTGCCGGTCTCGGGCGGGTAGGCGGTCTATTCCTCAGTTCTTCAGCAGGCAGTGAATAACGATATGTCCGCTTGACCTCGAGGTCTCGGTGGACTCTGTGTGCTATTCGGCTTGTAGTAGTTGCAGCTCGGGCGACTTTGGCGATCTTGGCGGACTAGGCGGTCTCGGCGGTCTCTAGTGCTGTCCGCCGGCTTGTTTTGTTCTTTCTGTTTGTTGCTTGTGTACTAGCGAAATCATGTGTCGTTACGTATACCTCGCCTTGTAAAAAAGTGTGAAATGAATATAAGACCTGCTTGTTCTTCCATTTGTGGTTTGGTGGTTAAACTTGCTCCTTGGGTTTCCGCATGATCAAAGTGTGAACTGGGTAGTTCTGAGAATATTAATTTTGGCTTTAGGTACCTTGCTGACCGCTCTTTGTGAAATGGTAACATGGTATCAAAGCGAGGTTTAGTTGCTTGAGCGGTATTCAACCAGTGTTGTTGCTCTGTGCTTGAGTGAGGATCAACTTGTGTTGTGCTCTGTGCTTCTGGAAGTTATCTTAACCAACAGTTGTTGCGATGGAAGTAAGCTATGCAAGTGGTCTTGGCATTGAACTCTTAACGCCGACTAACTTCAAGAAGTAGAAGTCGTACATGAAGAGTTACCTTCTGGGTTAGGAGCTATGGGAGGTCGTCGGTGGTGACGACAGACAGGAAGTGACTGCTGCATTTGGTACTGCTGAGCAAGTGAGGCTCTGGAGAAAAACAAATGCAAAGACGGAGTTTGTTCTCAAGAGGGCTGTGTCACCAGAACTGTTTGATCACATCATTGGATGTGAGTCTGCTGCTGACATTTGGACACCCATTGATGAGTTGTTCAATAGGAAGAATGTGGCTAGACTTCAGTTTCTAGATAATGAGTTGGCCAGGACAACTCAAGGAGACCTGACTATCTCTAAATACTTCTTGAAGATGAAGTGTCTGTGTGCAGAGATATCAGCGCTTGATCCTGATGACCCTATCTCTGAGGCTAAGTTGAAAAGGCACATAATTCGTGGCTTGCGGAAGGAGTATGTTGCCTTTGTGACATCAGTTCAGGGCTGCGCTACTCAACCATCTTTGCTGGAGCTTGAGAATCTGCTTGCTTCACAGAAAAGCTTGGCAAGGCAGATGGCTGGAGTCACTGTCTCTGAGGAGAGCAGTGAAGCACTCTTCTCGGGCAAAAAGAAGAAGGGATGGGAAGGGAAGAAGAAGAAGACCGCTGCTGAAAATGAGCCTTCAACTTCTTATCAGTGGGAGAGGAGAGCTGCTCCTAAGAAGGATTGGAAGAAGAACCTGAAGTGCTACATGTGTCATCAGCGGGGACACTTCAAGCGTGAGTGCAAGGTCAAACTGCAGCCTGGGAATGCTGCAGGCAAGGAGGAAACTTGCTCTAAGAGCGAGTAAGATGGATGGGGCGGAGCCTTCATGACGGGCACTTGTTCCGTGCCTTGTCCGCTGTCGACTTCAATGATGATTGGATCGTGGACTCCGGGTGTGGTAATCACCTCACCGGAGACAAGTCGAAGTTCTCTTCTCTATAACTACTGATAATACTGTTCTATGCAGTAAGAAGGAGGGGGTTGTGTCTTTAGGTAGTGTTAAGGGCCACTCACTTAAGGATGTGTATCACGTACCGAGAAGGAAGAAGAACCTCTTCTCTGTGACTAATGCGGTCGACGCAGGTTATCACGTTCTATTTGGGCCAACAGAAGTGAAGTTCCTTCACC